>OV788329.1:17341936-17941936 GCA_928718305.1 Tetramorium bicarinatum | reverse complement strand
ATTGCAACACAAGTACGATGGTTTTTATGTATATGAACGAATACTGCAAAGAGAATAAAATAAAAAATTTTTTTAGCTGAAAATTCGGAAGTTGATACAGTCTGTATTTATTATAGAGGAAATTATTAGCTTAAATATCTTTGAGAAAATGTTATTATTATTTAAAAACAATTTTTAACAAATAAAAATTGCTCGGTTTTGAGAGAGGGCAGAAAAATAGTGACCTTGAAATGACCTTAATTGATTTCGTGAAGATAAAATCAAGATCATCTTAAAACTTAAATAATAAAATGATGTTAGAAGGACATATAGGAATCTGAAATAAAAAAATAGGTTTTATCTCTTTCACTTTGATATTTACAAAGCCAAAGTTACTCTAACGTTATTGTTTTCTTGTCCCTTTAGAACTAAACAATATTTATTAGAATACATTTTTTCGAATAATGTTCCTTCAAAAATATTCGATGGTAATTTTTGATAATTTATCCTATATAAACAAATATCAAATATTTTAAAGGCGCATTTTTTCCTTTTCACCAAACATTTAAAAATTCCATATACTTAAACGTGAACGTAGAAACATTTCAGTTTTAAAATTACTAAACAGTGAAAATCTTTAGTAACTTTAATTTTTAATAATAATTTTAATTTTGTTGATTAGTCTCTGTTGTTTACAAATATTAGCTGATTGTAGAAGATATTATAGATTACATCGGAGTAAAGATATTGTCAAGAAAATATATTCAGCGAGTGAAATGGCAGAGATGCACTACATTTATAGTCTGGCAGATGGGAATGCATTAAAAGCACGTAAACTTTATTCAGAAAGATATTTATTCCCGACAGGTGTTTACCTTGCCCAAGAATATTCACACAAGTCTATCAACGTTTGTGAAAGACGGACGTATTAAAAAAACAAATCTTTTAACATTAGACTCAAGAAAAGTATGAAACCATTGAATGACTTGCTCAATCACCTGATTTGAATCCAGTGTATCTCTGAGAACATTTAAAGTTTATGCAACTCTTATGTCTGATATTGACGTTTTAAGAAAGCGTATCGTAAATGGATGTGAATAAATACGTAACACTTCAGGTGAGTTCAACAGAATACGAAATAGCGTGGAAGCTCAGAGGATGCGTCAAAGTAGCAGTAATTCATTTTGAACAATTTTTGCAATTAAATATTCTGTTTTATGTTTTTCTTCGTTAAATCATAATATTCCTTCTATTTCAATAACTAAACATTTTTAGACCCGTATTTCCTTTTCCTAGACTTTTTAAAATGTTTTCAAAAGAAATGCGCCTATGAAAAATTTCATATTTATGTTTATATATTTCATTTATTTATTAATGAGGAAATCTTTTTACTATGTAAAAATGGGTAAAGTATGCATTTTTGCGATATTTTATTGACAATTATTATTTAAACCATAAATAACTTTGAATTTATGTACAGGCTATAATCTGATAATAGCCGTATTTTGTGAGCAAATAGACTGAATTACATAGAATAGAAAAGTTTTTTATCGTTTTGCAAGTCTTTCAAACGATTAATTAAGGAAATTTGTGAATGAGCGTGCATTCGTGCCATTCGGCAGCAAGAGACAACGTTACGCATCATTCGCGGTTTCTAGAAGCCTCAGTCTTCCCAATGCCTTACCAAGCGTAGCAACCTCAATTGTTACTTGTCGCTCTCAGAAAGCGCAGAATATTATAATAGTAATAAAAAAATTGAAATGTTACAATATTATTGCAACAGTACCAGAATATTCTGTATTGGCTGGGTTGTTTTTTTATTGTACATTATATTGTATTCGCCGCCGAATCACACGGATATTTGCAGATCTTTGTTAATTAAATTTTTCGGTAATTGTTACGAAAATTGCAAAATAGTAGAAAAACTTTTCTATTCAATTTAATCTGCTTTATCTTATGAGCAATGTTCCATCTATCAGAGATGTCATGTTTTTGTATATAAAATAATAAGATAAATCGATTGATAAAAACGAAACATATAAAATTAGTTTTTAGAAAACTATATGAAAGTGCGCATTATGAATTGCAAATTATGAATTTTTTCTTACTTGCAAGTATATGAATTTTCTTCATATCTATGAAGTAATGAATTTACAATCATATGTACGTAAAATTAAAATTACAATATAGGTTTTTCTTATTAAAATTTATTTAGTACTTTTTGACATATTTTATCTCAGTAAAATTTATCCGTAATATGGAATGATTTGCTTGGCAGCTGTTAAAACATACGTTCTCACGATGTCGTAGCGCTAACAGTTACGTACTTTCACAGTACGAAATAAGCAAACTGAGATCTAATCAGCGAAAAAACAGCAACAACTATAATCAACCATAATTAAAAAAAAAGGCATTTCTCATATGCCTTTTTAAAATGTGATTATTATTACACATATCTTGTTATATATTGTATCATAATTACACACAAGACACACAAGAAAAAGTGGTTTGGCCTGTATACCAGACTAGTATATTCCTATGTATTTTGACCCGCTGAATCCGAATTGCCGAAAATCGAAATCAGAATTGTCAGATTGGTTCTTTTTTTTACCCTTACAACTTAACCTTTTTTGAGATTAGATTAGTTAGGTTGTAGGGATAAAAAAAAGAACCAATCTGACAATTCTGATTTCCTGGTATACAGGCCAAACCAGTTTTTTTTGTGTGCCTGTGTTATTGTTACCGTTATAATTACTTACTAATAGTAATTAAATTTAGTTATAAAATAATTATAATTATAGTTATAACAATTAGCTATAAAAAATATTTTGATAAAGCGATTGCAATGCAAATATGAATGTTTAAAGAGATAAAAAAACAGATAAAAACAAATAACAATAAAATAATAATGTGAAACAAGCACCCTTGTACATACTTGTTTTTTTTTGCTTATATATTAATATCATCTGCCATTAATAATGTATATATGCTAATTATATTTCGCAATCAAATACTTTCATTACTTTATATTATTTATTAATTTGTCGAGAAAGAGATATGTATGTACGGAATTAACAACAATAAAAATGTCAATGATTGAAATTGATATCACTTTTTCATTCATAAATTTAATTTGGCAAAATATAATGTATTTTTGTGTGTGTGATTACATGTATTGTTAGAAACAATTGAAATTATTTTCAAACACGATTAGATCATTAAGGACAAAAGGAACTATTAATAATTATAAAAAGCATTTAGTATAATATAATTATAAATAATATTATACTAAATTTATTTATTTAGTAAAACATATTTTTATAGATACGTAGATAATTGTTTCAGAAAATATTCCCATTTTTAATATAAGAATTTCTAAAAAAATATTCAAATAGTCACGAGAGAGAGAGAGAGAGAGAGAGAGAGAGAGAGAGAGAGAGAGAGAGAGAGAGAGAGAAATACATTTTGACAAATTTTTACAAATAAATGTTACATTTATAATGTTAATAATTTTTAGACAAATTGATTAATAATAATACTAGATAGATATTTGTTAATAAGCAAACAAATTAATTTTTGCTAAATTAATAGTGTTGACTATGATTGGTCTTTGTTCTGTATTATCATCAAAATTATCATTTTCGTAGTTCTAACTGTATTTCGAGTTAAATTGATAAAACCTAAAATCCTTCTCCACAATAACAATATATACAAAAATGATCCCTGGAAACTTCAATTTCATATGAAAAACGAGAAATAATTACTAAATTATAGTTTTCGTTACCTACTTCTACCTCAATATGGCGTCTCGAGATGCAGACGAGCTATCAACTCATCATAATATATACTTGATATAGAAGCTGTACAGTTTATAGAAATCAGAAAATGAGTTTCCTAGGACTGAATTCTCTTGAAGAATCTTTTCAAACTTTCCAAATCGCGATTTGAAGTCTAATATAGATGTATGGTTGGAACTACGATTCGAGCAATTGTGTGGATGCGTTGTAGATAAAGAAGAGTGAAAAATAACAGTTTTTATTCGTTTTTTATATGAAGTCGATACTCGCGTGATTCGTTTTTGCGTGTATTTTAATCCTGCAAAAAGATTTTGTATTCTGTAAAGCCAAGTTGATAATTTATAATGTTATAGATTATATTAGCTTAGAATTCCGGCCTACATTATCGATCTTGATCAAGTTCGAGCATCACTTTAGGATCCCCTTAATAACAATAAATGATTATTTTCAATAATTAATTCAATTCAATAACATAATAAAAACATAACAGTAAAATGAGAAAAATAAATATAAAATAAAAAATTTGAGATAAAAGATTTGTTAATATGAAAAAAAATACATTTTTCATGGAAAATTTACTTTTCGATTTTTTAAAAATCTTTAAAATCTTATCTCATTGTTATATCATTTAATCTTACCAAAATTATAATAATTTGTAAAACTAATTAGAGTAGTTTTTTATTTCTCAATTTCAAATAATGCTTTTAATAACTTTTAATAACTTTTCATATTTAATTGAAAAACATTAAACCTTTAAATTATAAAAATAAAAAATTTTTTATATAACTTTAATAAATAAAGATTGATTTATTTAAAAACAAATTCTGTTTCAACAAATTTATTAACCAAAAAGTTTAATAAATACATATTTAATTTATTATATTTTTCTAACAGTTTCTCGTTATATGAAATCAATGTACTCGTGATAAAATGTTTTTTTTATACTGACTGTGTTGTATAATGGACATGAGATGTCTAAAAGACGTCATAAGCAATTAATTTTTTTTTATAACATCATAAGAAATCTCACAAGAAATATTTAAATAATCAATTATATTTTTTATATAGCTTGATCTTTGGATATCTTTAGTTAATATTGCTTTAAAAACATTTATGAATAATACTTGTTAAAAAATAATAATTAGAAGAATAATAATTAGATAAATAATATTTAGAAGAATTAGAATTTACTGAGTTTTTATGCAAAATATAGAAAATTAATTTCTGTAGTGTGTTACGGGAGAAAATATATATTTAGGTGTGTAAAATAAAAGTGTCCATACAATATATTCATATTTATTAAATGGACGGAAAATCTCAATATTTATATTATGTAGATATTTTCAAGAATGTTACTAACGCACTTTATGATAAATATGTAATCGCGATAAAGCGCTTCATCGCGATAAATATTTATTACAAAGTGCGTTAGTAACATTCTTGAAAATATCTACATAATATAAATATTGAGATTTTCCGTCCATTTAATAAATATGAATATATTGTATGGACACTTTTATTTTACACACCTAAATATATATTTTCTCCCGTAACACACTACAGAAATTAATTTTCTATATTTTGCATAAAAACTCAATAAATTCTAATTCGGTGTTTAATGAAGCAAACTAATTTTATAACACAGTCAGTATAAAAAAGACATTTTATTACGAGTAAATTGATTTCATATAACGAGAAACTGTTAGAAGAATATAATAAATTAAATATGTTTATTAAATATGTTTAAACTTTTTGGTTAATAAATTTGTTGAACAGAATTTGTTTTTAAATAAATTCTACACTTGTCATTTAGATATTAGTTTATTATTTACTTATTTCTTAAAAAATTTTTTTTTTATGATGTTACCTGAAAATTAGTGCAACCAGTTCAAATTGATCAAAAGATTTATTTAAACAATTAATAATAATTTTGTTCCTTTCAATATCCTATGTGCAACAAAATGATATGCGATACGTGCTAATGTTGGAAATAGTACTTGTACCTACATATGCAATATGTGAAATGGATACACGTATTTACAGAAAAGAAAGCAAAAATGATTGCAAGTTGGATTGCTAACTACACAATCGATAGATTGAGCAATACGGGTGTAAGCAAGTTATTATTACTTTGTTCGCGTTTTCTTAAAATTATGTTTGCAAATAATATGGTATTATCTTGATGACGTAACTATATCTGCAGGGTATTTATTTTATCGTAACAGTCCGCACGATTTTTGAGGCGACTCGAGACAGTTTAGAGAGAAAATGATTAGAAATTGGTCATTTGTTTTATATTCAAGTTGCAAGTTATAATCTAAAAAATCAAAAATCTTTTTTTTTTCACGAAAATTCAAGATTACTTGATTTTTTAAATAATATATATTGATATTTTTTTAAATATTATAAAGAATATTAAGACAAATTCAATGCATGACCGAGAATGTCACTGTTGTTAACATTTAATATTTAATATTTAATATTAAATATTAAACACTGTTGTTATTTAAATACTGTGCACAATTTAATATTTAATATTAAATGTTGCATTGTTAAAAAAAAATTCATTTTATTATTATTTATTATTATTTAAGCTTTTATTAAAAATACAGATGTAAACGCAGAATGCTGCAAATTTATTATTAAATATCAATAAAAACGCCATTTTCGGTAATATATTGATTATTTGTCTTAATGTTCTTTAATATTATAAAAAAATTAGTGTTATTTAAAAATATCAAAGCGACATTAAGTTTTTTATAAAGAAGGGTTTCGATTTTTTTATTTTGCATTTTTCGTAGCTTGTTTGAAATAGATAAATAGTTTTTTAATAATCTTTTCTCTCTAAATGGTCACAAGTATCTCAAAAGACAATCTGTACAATATATAGTTTGATAATAATCATATCTTATATAGTAATCTCTATATGATAATCATATCTGATAATAATCACAGGGGCAAATGGAGCGAATTAAATTGATAAGAATAGAAAAGTCATTTGTTTTGCACTTTTTACAATAATTAATAAGAAATTACTTAATAAAGATTTGCGAATAAGCGTGTATCTGTGTACATACACATAGTCAAGAAATTATTATGAAAAATAATTGTTAAATTTTCGAGAATTAACACATCAAAGCAATTTACATTTTCAAAAAAAAAAAAAATTAAACTCAGAATTGGTTTTTTGAAAAAGTTGTATAAAAATTCTAAATATGACAGACATAAAAAGAGACATTCATAACTATGTGAGTATAATATTATAATGAATATGTATAAATATATGTAAAAGACTAAAGAAATAATTTATGAATAAATTGTATGCTGTTGTAAATGTTGTCAAACTTGTAATGTAACTTGTCAAACTAATGTAATTTAACCTGTGAAATTTTATTTATATATATATTTTTGCAACTGATGGAAACATGTTAACTATAAAACCTTGAAACGATTAAAAAAGATTAATGTTAATTCCACGTATATACATTCATGTATATATGTATAAACATGATGCAACATTTGAACGAACAGTTTATAAAATAGCTGAACAGTGAATTTATTTATTGTTATTGTTTATATTTAATATTATGTTAAATAATACGTTATATATAAAATTGACCAATTTCTCTTTTTGTAAGATTTTGCCTAGCAGAACGTACTTTCTGCGCAGATTTCATACTTCGTCGGCTGTATTCGACTAGTATTACTCTCACTTTCGAAGAAAGTAGCTTCGTAGGTAGAAGATGGCCATGTGTAGAAATAATAGCGCGTCGTTAAGACCAGAAATTTTTATCAAACATCGATTTTTCATTTTATTTCATTTTTTATAATTCATAAATTATTAAAAGAGTGAAATATGTTTTATATTTGCTGAGTCATTTATATAAATTGATTCATCATCTTACATAATTTACATAAACAATCATCGTTATTTTTTGACGGAACAAAGTATATATGTGATTGATAGTATCAAAATGATTAGACAACAGATATTTGTGATCGTAATGTTCTTGATCGATATGAGCACCTTTTCTCTTTTTCCTTGAGATCTCTAAACCGACGTAATGTCGAGAGAGTGTGAGCCGCGTGTTTTGCATAATTGCGTAATATAATTGCCTTCCACAATTTGTAGTACAGAAAATTTGATTCTTGGGAAATGGCGTAATTACTGAACTGGCGCATCGCAGAAATGCGATTTTGAAAGCAGCTGAAATTGTCCTGTATACATACATAGACAGTCACGCGATCTTGAGTCTTTGCGGAAGAGACGAATTTCGCTATAACTGGCCCCTGTGCGATTTCCTTTTTCATACTTGTTGCACATTCGAATTCACTTTAAACGGTACAGTTGTATGTACAGAGTATAGACTTATCGAACAGGCCGGTATTCATAGTCAGTTCTTATTTCTTAAGAGACTGTCTTAAGTAATAATGTTTGACACTAATATGGCCCTCTGTGATTGTGGTTCACAACATATTAAATCGTTACTTAAAATGATCTTAAATGTAAGAACAGACTATGAATACCGGCCTAAGAGTTTCTTCATGAACAAGAGATAAAAAGATGTATAATTTTCAATGAAAAAATCAGGCGAAATACATAGAAAAAACATTAATTTCAAATCAGCAATAATATTCTCATATATAAGCAAGAATATGAAAGCTTTAAAGAATTTGATAATCTTAAACAGACAACCTATTTACACAAAGAAATTTTATTTCTGTTTAAGATTATCAAGTTTTTTAAAGAAGATTTTCTATTCTTGCTTATATATGCTTATATATGCTTATAAACAGAAACAAAATTTCTTTGTGTAAATAGGTTATTGTCTGTTTAAGATTATCAAATTCTTTGAAGATTTCATATTCTTGCTTATATATGAGAATATTATTGTTGATTTGAAATTAATGTTTTTTAAGTATAGGAATGAATATTTTTCGAGGTTTCGTTTTTCAGCTAAATGATTTTAAGAATCGAATAAAGTAATGACATAAAAGTATAGTATTGTAGCTATTGTGTGTATATATATTTTGTGCCTGTGCATATTTGCATATATTTCTATTTTACAATTACAGTTGCAATTCGAACATTAAAAGGTTGCAATTGAGATATACATTTGTAACATTTCAATGCCATAATTATAATGCATTTTAAATTATCGGATTTTATATTCCCCAATGTTACAGAAAAGTAATATATTTTCACTTACAATTAGATTTTAAGTGAAGTAGAGATCAAGGAGAACGTACTAAGAAAGAAATATTCACGAAGAAAAATGAAACACTAAAAGAAAAACAATCGAATATACGCAATTGCAATTCCAAATGTAAACATATTTTTTATTTAAAGAAAATAATTAGAGTTTTATAGACATCAATGCAATCGTATCGATTATATAAGTATTGAATCAACACACATGTAAAGGTCTGCACAATTTTTAAGAGATTTGTAATAGCTTCAAATAAAATTATAAGAAAAATACTTATCTGCTTTATGCAAGTTACAACTTGTAGTTAAAAATATCAAAAACTTTTTTCATAAAAAAAATTTAAGACTATTTTGCATTTTGCAAATAGCACTATGTAATTATTTTAATATAATACAGGACATAAAAATAAATTCACGCGCTTTTGGAAACATTACTTTATAGAGGAAAGTTACCAATACCGGCACACCAGTTTGTTTTTTAATAATATTTCTTAAACAAAAGCTAAAAATAAAAGTTATACGCCCGCAAAAAATGTTCTAAAAAAAAGTAATGATATATTATCAAATTGCGCCAATTATAAAAACGTGTATATCAACCAAAAGAACCATTATTTTATTATTACTCTTCAATAGTAAAATGCCATGCAACAATTAATTAATACAATTCTGTAAAGTATTCAAAATACTTGGCGCTGCTAAATTGAAAAAATAATAAGTTTAAAGAATGAGTTTAATTACTTTTGTAATATATGCATAATGTGTTCTGGGGAGTTTAATTATGTAATTTAGATTGCAAAAACATCATTGTAGTTTTTATAAACATTTTTAGATCACGTACGTAATTTTAGTACGTTAAAGTTATTTCAAATTTAGATTATAAGGATTTGTTAATAAGACAATTAACATATTCTGTTTAGCAGCGCCAAGTATTTTGAATACTGTACAGAATCGTATTAATTGTTGCATGGAATTTTATTATTGAAGAGTAATAATAAAATAATAGGTCTTCTGGTTGATATAAATACACGTTTTTATAATTGGCGCAATTTGATAATAGATCATTACTTTTTTTTAGAACATTTTTTGCGGGCATATACTTGCCGCTTTTTTTACCTTTTTTTAAAAAGGTAATTTTGTTGTAATATCACACATTTTATAGTACCAAATAAAATATGTATGGAATGTTACAAGATACATAACAACTTTAATACTTGGATAACTAAATCAAAAACTAAATCAAGATTTTAAAAGTATGTCATAAATATATACACACATATTGATAGTATATCCCATACATACATCGGTGACGGAAGTGGAGATACTTTAATTTTTTCTAATAACCTATTAATCTTTCAATAACGAACTTCAAAACTGTCACAATAGCAATGCTAGCAATAAGATGCAAACGCAGACAACTTAACCGTGTTACATTTCCTCACCCTTTCCGAACCCGCCTCTTGCTCCGACTTTGCATTTCTTCGCCTCTCCCGCGCGCTCCCTTATCACCATTTGACGATGACGACTGAGAAAAAAAAATCCTAATATATTTTCCACAGTTAGACTTTGAGTTGTAATATCTCTGCTCGTAAAATACGTGCAAGAAAAATAAAAACACTTTTCTTATACAAATTGACCCGGAGCTATCCATTGAGACTACTTAGAATTCAATTGGATCAGCCGTTATTGAGATCTGATAATACGATATCCTCTTTAAATGATATCACGCGTCAGTGAGTCCTGGTAGGTCTCGCTATACTTGACGCGAGACACTACCGTGCCTCTTGATACTATTTCATATTTTGTACATAATTAATATTTTCGCAAAACGTGTCAAAAAGAGAAATTGGGTTCCAAAACTGGAACACGTATTTAAGGCTACAATAAGTGAGGTAAAAGTTGCCAACTTTGATGATGTTATCAGATGTTATTATACCTTTTATTCTCACTGAGAAATGTATCTCATTGTCAGTGATTGTGTAGCAATTTTATGTTTTAAACCGTATTATGAGAAAAAGAATATAAAAGAGAAAAAAATAAATAAATTGATAAATTAAGTAATAAAATATTTTTTTATACATTAAACAACTAATTTTATAAAATTAAAAGGTTAGAATAGGGCATTTTGAGAACGAAAGCAATTTTAAACCTATGATCTATGATCTGTTCTCACGAAGAAATGTTTTTAAATCTAAAAATGTATTTGTTTATTAATTATTTATAAACAAAAGTTTATTTTTGCTTTTACTCAATTTTGTTACAAAACGTATAATTAAATAAAATTTTATTTAGCTTAAATAATAAAATTCAATTGATCAGAAATTGGTACTGATTAGAGTATCCTTCAGCATGATTAGAAATTACTCCAGTAGCTCTTTTTTTTCTACATTATAATATAACTTTATTTTTTATAATTAAATTTTTTTTTAAATAAAAGATACAGTATTAAATTGTAAACTTTTTAAAAAAACTTGAATTTGAATAAATTTTCAATTAATGCTTTATGACAATATATTAGTAATGCTTAACTGATCAGAAATTGGGTCCGATACGATATATCTTTATCTTTCTGTAAATGTAAAAAACAAGAATGACAAAAAAGTACATTAACATTTTTATGAATGCGTGCTGAATATGGGTTTATAAATTATGAAAAATGAATAAATGTTCTTTTAGTCTTTTTTCTTAAACTGTTGTGGACGTCTAAAAAATTGTGTAGATTCTCATGATAAATATCTTGTATTGTTTTATACCTTTGTGAACAACACTTGTTAATAAAATACTTTTACATATGTGCATATGTACTTTGTCTTATATGCATATATACTTATACATATATGTCTTATATGCATATATACTTATACATATATAAAGATGTATTCATTAATCATTTTGAATTAGTTCCTTTGTTATTAAAAAGCTTTTATTTAGAATTTAGAAAAAAACACGCGTATTAAATTGATTATGAAACGTATAAGCGGAAGAAAATTCACAATATGCTTATGTGAAATTTATATTTTTCTTTACGGTGTTATTTGAGCATACTTTTCTATTAATAATGAGTCATTTACCTTGGTGACTTTAATATCTTGGTACTCAAATAAAGCAAATGGTAATGAAAAAATTATTACATGCACGCATCTCGCTTTGCAAAAAAGCAAAAAAAAATTAATATAAAATTCTTCACAAAATAGATTAATTTTTCTTTAGTTATTAAATGGCATATATTCTAGGCGAGTATACTGTGCTTGGAATCTTTGATACATATTGCGTTATTTTCTACGTATAGTTTAAAAGATAAAAGAATTATCACAGAATTACTTCATAATACCGGATAGTTAAGAACGTTAGACACTTATTTTGCACAAATAATGCGCAATAATAAAAATTATAATGATTATAATAAATCTTATAATATTATTATTAATTCTACTTTTTTATAATTATAATATTATGCACTTTTTTGTTAGATTTTTCTTGGATTCAATAAAGTATATACGCAGCTAGTTACCCGCCGATTACGTAATCGGCGGATAACTAGCTGCGCGAGCCAAATCCAAATTTAGCGAATGTGATTGTCAGAGATGTAAACTCGCCGTTTTTAAACTTGGCAGCGAGCTCTAGAAAGTCTATTTTTATTTTTGATTAGCTTACTTTTGTCTAAAGCTAAAATATTCTTTAGATTTTTTAAAACTATTGAATGGAAATGTCGAAGCATTAATAATCATTTTCGAGTTTTAAGCGATTGAAAGAAAAGAATTTCTTGTATTAAATTTCTAAACGTTTTGAAATATTTTTTAAAAATGAAAGCTTAATTTTAATTTAAAAAAAATTAAATTTATTATTTTATTTTTGGAAAATTGTCTTCATTCTTTTTATAGAAAACTTGAATTTAGAGAAAAAGAAAAGATATTAAAGAAATTTGTTTTCTACAAAGTGTGCGTAACCCTTTTACATTTTATACTTTGTAATTTTCTTCTCTTAATTTTTATTTTTATTAAATATAAGGCAAATCCGTGTATTTTGGACCAGTATGTAATTCGGCCCAGTAGTGATTTTAATATAAGCGTGATAGGTATCATCATTTTTGAGACAGGACCATGATCGTCTTTTGTCTAGAGCCTGTTGCCACCAGTTTTCGTTACTCGAGCGAGAACAGTTGAGTCAGGAAATACGAAAGTTGTTAATGCGTTCCCTTCCATGTAATTTTGTGATTAGTTTTAAAAGCAAATATTATTGCTTTATACAGTTTATATCGTAAAACAGTTTTACGTGCTCTTTCATAAAATCTTAAGGTAACATACTTTATAATTGTAGTGTAAATACTTTTTGATACTTTAGCGCTACTTATAAGTAATTCGTTGTAAGCACTTTTGTGTAATTTGGACCATATAAGAATGTGTAATTTGGTCCACTTAACCAAAGGAAAAAGAGAGAAATTCGGAAAACAATAACCAAGACTAATAAAAAGCAAGACATTTTGGAAGAGAATAAGACTTGCTATCTCATATGTGGAGAAGATTATCTGGCAAACTGGATTCAATGCAAACAATATAAAGGATGGTCGCATGAAAACTGCGCTGAACTAACTATCGATATGTATTATTATTGTGATTTGGGTTTTAATATTATTTTCTAATATAATATTAAAATCGTTAATATAATCGTTAATATAATATAATAATACATTATTATTTATATTAAGGCAATAAAAAATTATTTTACATTTCAGTCCAAATTACACGCCTATTGTCTGAGTTACACGGACACTGTTCCAAATTTCAGTTAATTTTTGTAAAAAAGTGTGCATAGATTAATTAAATTTGCTATTTATATTTGATACCTCTTATTTAGTTTCCTTAAAAAAATTGTCTTTCCTTAATGCTCGTCCTGACGAGATTTATTTGATTTTATCCTTAGGTGGTCCAAATTATACGGACTTCTCCTACATAGATTTCTAAATTTGCGTAATTTAAAAGAAACTTGTTTAGTCATGAATTATTTGTCAAGAAAAATTTTGAGAGAAACGCGGTCTTTGTGTTATATCTTTGTATTATGATCTCAGAACTTCAAGTAGATTGGAGTTGGTCGTTGGTCTTTGGTTATCTTTGAAGATTAGATATTGCGCGTCATTTTCTTCATCATCATTCGGATAATTATACGTTACTTATCATTCTGTGCTGTCATTTAAACGTTCACTGAAACTCTCTTATGTATTTTTTGTTCTCAGCATCGAGACGTGATGATATATTGCGGTTTTTGCAAACTATAGTTTTATATAAACGTCACATATAAGCATATTAGAGTTTTCTAAGAATTAATGAATACTTAGTATAATTATAACGTAATAATTAATAATAAATTAATTAGTTCGTGAGAAACATACCTCGTGAAAAAGAATGTGCTTACTGATTGACATCAAAATGAATAACAATAAACATATTTGTTATTTTATAATAATAAAATATTTTGATGTATAAAATTTAGCAGTTCAACTTGTTTTTAGAGATCTATCTAAAATTATATACATTTTTTATTTATTTTCTGAAGAAATAATTCATATTCGAATAAATAATTTATAAATTGAGATTTCATTCAAGTATCTTCATGCAATGCATTTTTTATTAAACATTTAAATGAGAAAAGTAACAAGATACAAGTGATTAAAAAAATTCAGATTAATTATACAATATTAAGCACTTTCCAGATTTTCATTAGCTTATCATCGTTGTGGACTGGTGATAAAAACTCTATTGTTTTTTTTTACAATAAAATTGATTTTATGTTATATACTTTTAAAGATAGGAGAAGCGCGTGGAGAAATCGTACGCCTCTAATCTTCAAGAGATGATGTATTTTGAAATAAAATATTTCACTCTGTGTATTCAAGGATTAATTGTAATGTTGCTAAATCCTTGAAATTTCTAATGTCTTGTTTACAACGCGACCCACAGGCCGATATTCATAGTCAGTTTTTATTTCAAGACTGTCTTAAGTAATGTCTTACTTAATGCTAATACGGCTCTGCGATTAGTTTAAAATCATATAAGACTGAACTTAAGATTATTTTAAATATAAGAACTGACTATGAATACTGGCAGTAAATTGTTTGAAATAAGTTTAACGAGGAACGAGCCGGTGGTGGGAGATGCTGCGGCGGCAGATCTCGAGATCAGAAGAAACGCCGGGGAAAGCGGAAGCGAGAAAGTAAGAGTTCGCAGCCGTAGGCTGATTTCTTCAACCGTCACTTTCGTTCTCCGTTCGCAACCGGTGCCACTATTCAGAGTCTATTATTCACGTCCTGTTTATTCATATTTTTCGGATTAAATGTAAGAAGAAAACAAGCTGCTTACTTCATCGAACATGAGTAGCACATTTATTGTTATCAGTGGCCTTTGAGCATTCTCTAAGTAGATAACTGCATGTTTTTTTCCGCAAGTCGAGGACAGTCAACATTTAGATATATGTATAAATTATCTGAGTCTCTTGAAACGAATTTATTAGTTTACTTTGATTGGAAATATGAAACGTGCTACGTTCCAGAATAAATTCAGCGCTATCAGACATTTAAATACGTTTATTGAGATTTATATGTCTCGATATCTTTGCAATGAGAAAGTTATTGAAAAATACGTCTTGAGAATAATATTAATTATTCTCAATAATATTAATTATTTGGTACTTGAAATTCTTGGAAAGAAAATTTTGAGAAGAAAAGACGTACCTATATTTTTCATATTTTTTAATTAATTTCAGAAACTGAAAGTTCTTCATACTTTTTAAATTTCTTGCTTAAGAAATATGCAAGTCAAAAATGTATTTAATGTTGAATAAACTTGAATATAATATCTAGAAAACACACGGAATAATAAATATTAATTTTTTGAAGATTCCATCTTCAAAAAATATTTGCTTGCCTCTTTTGGTAACTCTTTAAAAATGCTAGAATTCTTGTATGCAAATTTATATATATATATATATATATATATATATATATATATATATATATATACATATATAATTGTCTCTATATAATATATAATATATTTCTATATAATATATTCAATTTCTAATTGAGCAATAGTTTCAGTTATAATCGGCGTGTGTAATTCACTGGATAGCATAAAACAATGATTATAAATAGTAATATAACAAATTTTGTAAATAGAAATTAATTATGCAAAAATGTTAATATTGTTAATGGAGAGTTATAGTATGTATTATATAATCATACAGAAAATAATGTTTTATATTTTTAATGTAATCCTCTTTTAACAAATTTTTCCTCAAATATTGCGTCAGTAGACTGTCAATATAAACTCGATTAGTTTATTTATACTTACATTATTTATTATATTATAACGTTTACCTAATCTTTTAACTTTCTTTTTTTTATATTTATACACATGTGATAATTGATGTAACAAGTGCATTATAGTCTTTCATATGTTGTACGCTACTTGTTGAAATATTTTATTATATTATCATATCGATTTCTCCATTGGAGAACCGCCTTACGTAAACTGCCATAGTCCTTTTCTCCTTCTTTTTCTTCTCCGCGAGAAAATACTCTCTTTCGGAAAGGTTGTACTCCTTATTTTTTGCTCGAAAGTGCAAGTAACGTTCTCGCGGGCAATCGGCAATAATCATCGCAAAGTGCAATGCGATGTAGTACACGTGTTCAAGGAATGCCATGCGATACTTTTACCCGCTTTTTACATGATGCTTTTTACTCAAAGTAAACTTTATCGACAAAAATGATTCTCGTTAATACAATAGAATAAAGTATGAGTGACGCATCATATATACTGTGTGTACAAAGGTGTACATTTTTATATCTTATATAAAATAAAATCATATTTTGACAATAAAGAAACAAAATTTGTATATTATTATTAGATATTATAAAGGTACATGTATATCAATATGAAAAAATTATTAGTTTTATATTAAAAAGTTGTACTATATTTAAAAAATATTAAAGTATTTGATGTATAATATATTTTATTGATATGTTTTACTTATTTTGTTTTTATTTATTGTATGCATGTACATTAATTGCACTTTTTATATGAGCATGTTTATTATTTAAGTTTCTCCAATTCTAATATTGATTTGATAGACTATTAAGAAACATTAATTAATTCGTTCTCTAAATCAAATATTTATTTAAAACTTTTCTGGAACATTTCGTATCGTTACATTTCGTATCGTTACAGATTAAAAGATCACAGCATTTCTTATAATAAATATTCTTACATATAGATATACATCTGTTTCTTAATTACAAGACGTATGTATATATATTTGTATGTATAATAGTGATTTAAAAGCAACGCTTTCGCGATTTTGGTTCTTTCTTTATTGAATAAGGACGATAAGGACAAAAAGCATGAAAAATCAATAGCGATGATTCAACTATTGTATCTAGCCTTGAGAAAAATAGCAATTTTTCAATACACATAACAACATTCAATTCGAGGAACAAAATTACCGATTTGTAAAACTATCATATCATTTTGATCTTGTTTTCCGTAATATAGCTTAATTGTTTCTATAACTTTTATTTTACAACTAACAATAATTTTGACGATTTCTATTAAAAAAAAATATACGGTGTCGCACGAAAAAGTAGCTCAGCTAATAAGAATTTTATTATTCAATAAGAATTCAATAAGAAACTTTATTATTTTTGTTTTATAGCAACAGCACATATTATTACAATCTTTATATTTAAAAGCTATATTTTAATTTTATTATTTTACCAGAGAATTTTTTTCAATAAATATAATATTCATAAACAATTCCAAACTGTAATATACATATAAACAATGTAAATTGATAGTAAACACATTTTTAAAATGTATCTCTTTTCTCTTCCAAGTGCCTGATTTCCTAGCGATTCCGCTGCGCAAACCTCTCTCGCAACGCTGGTTGCACACAGGTACACGGGATTTACAGTTTTAACGGTTCCGACTAATTTTTCAGCGAGGTTTTCTTGGCGAGGTACACGCGGGGGTTTGCCCATTGCCTTCCGAGAAAAGACGAGCGTATGAAAAGGCTTCAGATTTGCCAGGAATTTAGTATCTTTGGTGTAGTAGCTCTTGATTAAAATTTATATAATTATATTATTATTATTTATTATTATTATAAAATATTTATAAAATAACTTTATGATATTACATATATTATATAATCTTTGTAGTAAACAATAAATAATATTACGTGTGTTGTGTACATATTACATAATAATATCTGGCTGCTTTTTCGTGTTTCACCTCGTTTGCTCTTAAAGTTACTTCACGTCTTCATAACTTTATACTTTGTTTCTGAACTTTCACTTGAAAAGAGACAGATTTCAGGTACGTTATCTAAGGGACATATAAAAATATTTCCTGGACGGGAATTCGAATGGTGTCCACCTTAATTCTGCATTATACACTTAATTGTTATATAATTTTTTTAATTTCAGTAACGCGCGCTCTTTAAATATTTCTTCCTCATGGATACTTGCTTCTCAAACGAGTTACAAAGTCGTCTCTCGCGAGAGACCGAAGACACAGCATTTTGTGGATCAGGGTTTAATTCGTTACCCGTTAATGTTTATGCGACAAGTAGTTCCGCCGATTCTCATTAGTGCCGCCTTGACATTCTTTTCAGCTTGATCTCTTGTTTCTTGAACCTGCGGTTCAGAAAAACCACAATTGATAGTATATAAATATCGCAGCAAAATGATTTAAGGAGCAGGAGTTAGCCTGTCAACAGGATGATTGCGCAAGAATAGAGTCCAGAGATCTACATGCGATATAAAGCAAATTATATAATTGTGCATGATTATTCTTAAATTATTATTATTATTATTGTAAAAAATGCAGGCTACAAAACAGTTTATCTGAGTTATCTGAGTTGGAATTATTTTTTTCTTTCTCTAAATGTGTCATTGGAGTTCTTTTTTAATTAACCTTCTTGATCAAAACTATGTTGCGTACTTGAAGACATAAATTCATCATTTGTATTATTGTTAATACTATACCGAACTTGTTTTAAACTCGTTCTAAATTTAATTATTTCGCGATGTTTTCGAGTTCTCATTATTACGAGATATTTCTTACGTTTTATCTTTTCACTCATTTTTATGACAGTTTATGTTAATGGCTTGCCTCTAGCTTACAAATTATTGTAAATATTTATTTTAATTTATTAAATACACAAATAATTTTAAAAAACGTGAATATTTTGGATATTTTTGGTTTTATTTAAAATTATTGTACTTTAAAATTGTTCTAAGTTGTTATATTTCTGAGTTGAAATTATTTTTTTCTTTCTCTAAATGTGTCACTGGAGTTCTTTTTTTATTAACCTTCTTGATCAAATTATGTTCCGTACTTGAAGACATAAATTCATCATCTGTATTGTTGTTAATATTATATCGAACTTGTTTTAAACTCGTTCTAAATTTAATTATTTCGTGATGTTTTTGAGTTCTCATTATTGCAAGATATTTCTTACGTTTTATTTTTTCACTCACTTTTATGACAGCTCGACTACTATGATAGCTTATGACGGCTACTAGTGAATTGAGGCAAACTTTCGACTTAACGCCAAATTCACAGTTCGATGATGCTCGGTGGCGTCTAACAAGTTTCAATAGAATTCGATTAAAGACAACCTCGCAAAAACGGCTTTATGCGAATCTAACATTTGGTAGCTATTGCAAGCTTATATATTAAAGTAAAGGATCATGATTATTGCTAGTTTGGATAATCACAGATTAGTAATATAAGATAGACCTATCTTTTTTCTTCTTTTTCGCCTTCTTCTCTTTTTATAACAGATAATAAAGAAAACTATAAAATAGATTATACAGTTAAATATATTAAATTAATTATTTAGAGATATATGAATAGATTCAGAATTTGTTTGTATATATTTTAATGCATTTTTTAAAGTTGGTTTTTCTCTTTCAGAATTAGTACCTACTCTATTAGATGTTTGAGTGACACGGATTTTTAGGAAAAATGTATTATTTCATATATATAAGCTTTATTATAAGTGAAATTTTATTTTAAAAAATAACTAATTGTAGTTACGCTTTTCTGATGTCACAATTCACAAAATTAATTTTTTACATAAAATGTATCTTATTTTTCTAATTATACCTTTCTCTTGAATAAACGTACCTTATATACAATTCCTGTTAGTTTTTCCTTCAACACAACATGTCATATTTATTAAAAGCTATCGGCTGGCTTGTCAATAAGTTGGCGTTGAGGTATGTTCGACGTGGAATGGATGATGTCGGGTAAAAGTATCGTTGCTGCGTAGCAATCTCGGTGGCAGTCCACACTCAGACATTCTAATGTCAAAAGTGTAAAAGTAATTTGGCGAAGATGATATAAAGTTTAGAAATTTTATAAACTAGATTAATAATACAATGTGATTAAATTACATAAATAATTAGTTGGACTGACTTATTATCTTTTACGCTTCTTTGACAAATGAAAATAAAAATAAACAATAAATAAACAAGATTAACAATAAATATTTCTTAATAGTCAAGAATAAAATGGTTACAATAAATTAATTACAAGTTAAATTTCGATTGACAATTTTTTTAGCTTCAGAAAAATTAAAAAAATTTTTGAAATATAATATTAATTATTTTTACGTCTACTTAAAATTTATGTAAATTTTAAACAAGACTCCCTTACTCCTTCATGTCTTTAAGGCGAACGGGCGATTTGGATGGCGTACGGTTACGCGGATGCAAAGGTAAGGCTTCCAGTATTCTTGGAGGAGGTTTCTTCGCAGTATTGATGAAGGAGTTATAGGTAGGTCGGTTAGGTCGCTCGTCGTAGACCCAACCACCGCGCATCGCCGATCTACGCTGGTTCGGGCTGTAGCTGCTTTCGCCGAGCATCGGCGCGCTACTTTGCAAGTTCAATGCGTTTAGTTGTAGATAGCCGCTGCCACCTACGATCGGTCCCGAGTCCTCCGAGCCTCCGGATCTGCTCAGTCGATTCCCCGGCTCTGTAGCATTTAATAACATTTAACAAAAATTTCCAATCGACAACAGTAGCAATTTTTTGTAAATTTAATAATCTATTACAATGTTAAGAATTTTCAAATGATGTTCATTTTTTATTTGTCAAATTAATCTTTATTTAATTTAAAGTGAAGTCAACTTAATAGACTGAATATTAAAATTGTATTTTATAAGGATATTACAAATTTTAATGATTCAAAAGAGTTAATTAAGACACAACAAATTTAAATGATTAAAAACATTTCATTAAAATGCAACAAAATTACATTTTAAGATAATATTACAAATTGTAATGATTCAAAGCATTCAAATTTATTTTCTGAAAAATGTTTTCAATTTTTGAGTTAGATTGTTGCAACAAATGAGTGATGCACATAACATAAATGTATTACACACACTAATACTCTTACCGAAGGTCTTTGCTTCCATTGCGTGTGCCAGAAGAGTGTCCACTCTGCTTCTCCGAAAATAAGTGTTGACGACGTTCCACCCTTTCTTTCCCTCCCCATGTCGTCTATCGTCGTCTTCGTTATCGTTATCTTGACCGCTCTCGTTTTCGTCATTGCTGCTATTATTACTATTGTTATTGTGATCCGCCTTGGAGGTAACACTGCTGAGGTGAAGGATATCCGCCCGGGCCGCGGGAGCGGCCGGAGGTAGGGGTATGTGAGGGGACACATCCGGCAAGCGCCATCGCCCTAACTCGTCGCACCAGGTCGCTGTCGCTCTCATCGCCGTGATATCCCGAAAGGGACAGCCGGGACGAAGATAGGGCACCATAAGATCACACAGTTGAGAAATTAGTAATTCCTTTCGGAGCAGCTCGCGGCGTTCGGCGTCCCAAGACGCCTGCAGATCTGCCGCCTCAGCTTCTAATTGTTTCACTCGCTTCGCCATCTTCTTCAGGGCATCTTCTGTCGATCTATTTGAAGTTTGAAATATGTTGATCAATAAAATGTACTTATTAAAATTTATAGAGACATAAAGACTCGCTTTATTATTTTTAATGATTCTCTTTAAACAAAAAACAATGATCTTTTTTATTAAATTAAAACAAATTACAAAATACTTTTTGAAATGATTTTGGATTAGTTACTAAATGGATGTTGAATACTGAATACAAACCTCAGTTGGCCGTAAACTTGGAAGACACTACCATTGGCATCGTGGGCTTCTAGCGCCCCTGCAAGAACCTCTAGCTTCTTCCTTCTCTTCTCCCTCCTTTTCTTCAATTCCGAATTATCGATCTCTTCTCCGCCGATCGTCAGTTTCTCCAATTTCCTTAAAACGTCTTGTAGAGCTGCCTCTCTCTTCTTTCTCCTTCTTTCCAATCGTTCTTTATCCAACTGACATAACAACTTATTTTCTTGATTGACGTTTCCAGTTTTGTCCATGTCATCCGTTACATTTAGTCCTGATTCGTAACGGAATTTTAGAGCTTCTAGTTCCTCTTTTAGTTTCTGAGCTGACAAATTTGAACTCTCGCATTCTTTTCTTAGCCTCTCCACCTATAATTACATTTATATTTCTTATTATTGTAATTTATACTATTTGTATTTATATCAATGATAAGTATTAAATGTTTCTTGAAGCTGACTTTAAGAAGTACACTTTTTCATAAAGAAACAGAAGATTATTTATATGCATATATATATATATATATATATATATATACATATATTGGATATTTAAAGAATATAAAAAAATATAAATTGTATGTATTTAAAAAATTTATAATTAGATTTATATAAAGTTATATCAGTAAAATATATAATTAATTAAAAAAATAATAATAATAAATTAATGGAACGATTATATAAGGATATTTGCGGAATAATTAATAAGAACTTATCGAAAAATTATACGATTATTAAATCACCTCCTCAGAATATTGTTTTTCTCTTTCCTCTGTATCTTCCCCCCCATCCTTATGGAAGTCCAATCCAGCGTTTAATGGGTCGTTGTTGTCAAGCAACTTCTTTAAACGTTGAAGTTCTAATTGGTATTGTCTAAGAAGAGCATCTTTGGGATCTTCATTAACAATTGGCTTATTCTTGATGCAACGAGCTCGGGCGGCATAGCGTAAAGTGCTGAGAGTCTCTTCAGCATCGATGTCGCTTGGACTCACGCAGGCGATCATCAAAGTTCTCGCATTTCCACCCAGACTGTCTCGCAATAGTCTCGTCAATTTACTATCCCTGCGAAGAGTATTTTTTTATTTATAATACTTTTAGTTTATAATTTTCCAGTTTTTATCTTGTTCTTTTCAATAATTTTAAAATTTTAGAAAAATGGAATCTATATTAAGGGATTGTATGTATATAAAAAAATAATATTATATTTTATTGCATAATAAATTGTCTAAAGATAAATGATCTAAAGATAAATAATCTAAAGACAAATCATTTAAAGATAAATCATCTAAAGAGAAAGTAAAAAATTCAATTGCAATATTGTTTTATAGATTTTTACAATCATCTGACACGTTTCTTAATTAATGCTTTAGAGTCTTAGATTACGAGATTATGTTAATGTATTTGAATATTTTCTTTCTTAGAAGATTTTGATGAGATATTTAGATGCAATTTATCTAATAATGCAGTATTCTTACTCTTTTTTATGTTTGGATAAAGTTTCTAAAGAGAAAGTTAATTAATTAAGTTGATAATGAAAACCTCATCAATTAATGGTGTAAACCAGAAAAGGTGAAGACTGAAAGTTTACGACAAGTTTATGACGAGTTATGTAAGGAAATGATTTTACGTAATACCTGTAAGGAACGTGTCTTCCATTCCCGGCAGCTAACGCACTAATGACATTCCCCAGTGCCGATAAACTCAAATTAATACTAGCAGCTTCTTTCAAACGATCTCCCGTAGCTCCGGTTCTGGTTTGTCTTTCGGATCCAGCTAGATCAACTAAATGTAATCGACCTCTCCTGATGGCACTGCCACGCTTATCGTCGTCATTGATGGCGATCGCTTCGAGCGACAGAGTTAAAACAGCGTGACTTCTCGAACTGGCAGCGTTCATTTTCGTCGCGGCTGCGGCTCTCCTCTGATCGCCCTGTTGGACCAATGCGGCGCATTCGGTCGCGTCCTTGACGGTAACCTCGCGCAGTCCACCCGCGACATAAGTACCTTTCGTGGGGTCTTCTTTCAGTGTCAGAGTTTCCCCAGTGTCCTCTTGTAATAAATCTCGTAATCGCTCGTTATAAATTTCGAGGTAACTGAGTAGCGCCAAATACCTGAACGCA
Source organism: Tetramorium bicarinatum (assembly GCA_928718305.1). NCBI lineage: Eukaryota > Metazoa > Arthropoda > Insecta > Hymenoptera > Formicidae > Tetramorium > Tetramorium bicarinatum. Next base: position 17,917,652 of record OV788329.1, on the reverse strand, counting down.
GAAAATGTAATAATAAGTATTTGAGACAAAATATACGATATATAATCTGTACAAGAACTTTTAGATTTCTCTCTTAAATGGAACAACTTTTTATATATTTTGTTTGATTTTTGTGTGTGATTTGATTTGCGTTTATACATGATTAGTAATTTGGAACATATGATTGACCTTGAAATTCCTGACTTAATTTTGAGATGACTTTTCCTTTTCCAAAATTTTGTCTGCAGCTTTTGTCTGCAGTTTTTGAATTATAAAAAGAAATAGTTTGCCAATTAAGTCGCAGATAGACACGATTCAATGCGAACGCTAACGCCCCCACACACAAATTTCCGTAATTATAAGATGTAATTTAAAAATTAATCAATGAATGATTGTATAAAACAATTCAAATATAAAGTATTTGTAGAGTTTCTTTATAATTAACTAAATTGTTTTATATACTCATTCATTGGTTAATTCTTACGATTACGGAAATTTGAATGCGGGTGCCCTAAGCTCATTGAGTCGTGTCATCCCGGCTTATCTCTTGTACTTGATCTATGGTGAATTATTTCTTCTTATAATTCAAAAACTAAGTTTCGGACAAAATTTTGGCAAAGAAGAAATCGTCTCAGAATTAAGTCACGAATGTATTTCAATGTTCAAACGCTCGTTCTGAATTATTCTAAATATATTTTCTTTCTGTTAAAATGGAATAATCCGTGTTATGTTATATTTTTATAAAAACTGATTTAACGAGTTTGAGAAAGACCTTGTCTCGGAACTTGCGGTGGAAGTCGCTTCGAACAGGTGTTCCAATGCACGTTCGATGAATCCGCGCATTGTAAATGACTTCCCGCAACCAGTTTGACCGTAAGCAAACACAGTGCCATTGTAACCCTCTAAGACGGCCTCGACGATTACGGAGCCTACATCTTCGTAGACCGATTCTGTCGTAGCGGATGGGCTGAATGCAGCGTCGAATTGGTAGAGTTTTCCACCTCCACTGGCGGTGTTTTCCAATGTGCAGGTTTTTGTCAGCGGATCGATCGTCACCACGTTCTGCGACAAACGTGTTTAGTGAAAAATGCACGTATGATAAGAATCGACAGAGGATGACCTAATCGGTGTTTCCTATTTTTCGCATTAATATCGATCATTTTGCAAAACGAGAGAACTGGAGAAAGGAAAGAATTCTAGAATTTTTTTTATAGAAATATCCTTTTATAATGTAAGATTTTAATAGAATTTTAAATAATATTTAACACAAAATGACATTAACGAAATTATCCGTTTTATAATATCAAATTTATTTAAATTTTTATTATTATAGTTTATTTTGATTTAATATATCAGGATGTTAAAATGAATTAAAAATAAAATATTTATTACAATCACAAGAGTCAGGCTTTTCAATATGCTTATTATTTATTGAAAATTTCTCGCAATAATTGTAAAGTTAGATGCAATTCGATGTAAACGGTTGAAGTATGAAAAAGTTGAAGTATTGAAACACGTGTTCCTTCATTTTTAAGAGATAAATTGTTCATTGAAAAAACGTTTTCTTTTTCTCAAAAAAATGGACGAAAAACGAAATTAGAAAATTTTAAATAGCAAGTAGAGTCAATAATACATATCTCGTTTAAAAAATCTTGTTAAAAGAAAAATTTTCTTGTCATTAAAAATTTTCGAGTTGTCCTCTTTTTCGGTAGAGAGGAAGAGGAAGGAAGTTTTTTTTATTAGCCTCTCAAAATAAGAAAAACACGTATTTTATCATATTTTATCGTACTTTCAGTCCGTTCTGAAAATATAGAGGAGACTTTAGAGACATCTTGTATAGATATAATAAGGATAATGGAATTAACAGTGACATGTATAAAGCAACCCGATAAAGAATGAAATAATTCTATATGACGTTGCGGTACATCTAAACGAAAATTGTCGAGCAAAATAGCAAAAAGTATGTTCGATAATCGGTCAATTGAAACTACGATGACTCACAAATGCGGCAAGTTTCGCGGAAAAACAGTTCCGCGAATATAAAACTCCACGTATGGGAATGTGGAATATTATCAGATGCGAAACTCTTGGACACAACTATATATCGACCTTTGATATTGTGTGGTCATAAAGTTGTAACAAAACGATTTGTTAAACGACTATACTTATACTACGTATAGTACTTAAACCTTAAAGAGGAAATGTTGAAATTGAGGTAAATAAGTTAATGTTATAATCTAAATAAGTTAATTGTATTTATATAATTGATATATTAAAGCAATTAAAAAAGATAAGTTTTTGTCGTTATCTTGTTTAGTCTCTTTCCCAATCACACTTTTGCAAAATACCAATGCAAATAATTGTAATAATTACATGTATGTATTATATATATATATATATATATATATGTGTATTATAATTGTAAATTTTGATTTATATTTATTTAATAAAAAAAATAATAAACTTAAAAGAAAAATGAGTAATTAAAAAATAAAAAAGTAGAATTAAATATGAGTGAAATTAAAATAGAAGAAAAGTAGAGCAGCTTTGCAAAGTTAGTAAAAAGTGATAATAATCATGTAATTTCATATAAAATGTACGTTGAACGGTTTTTTTTAGTAAACATTAATTTCCCATTATACTAATAAAAATCGAGCGGCTTTAACGCTAAATGTAGAACGTGACATATTAACATAACAGATTGTTGATAAGACGCGTGTGTTAGAATGCGCATTGACACACTATCTTCCTTTGCCAAGATGGATGTCGCTTCATTGATATAAGAAGCGAAGCTGTAAGTAAATGCTGTAAGTGAATTACGGTAATATGGATTACGTATGTCAGTGTATAAATTATTTAGCGAACTCCACGAGGACACTGTATGGACGAGCACACGCTACCCTATCTATCCGTCCGTTATATCTATTTCCGTGTGGATTTATAATGCTGTAAAAATCTAAATTCTTTTTTATTCAGAAAATACCTAAATAAACCGTAATAAATCAAATAGTAAAGTAAATAAAAATGAATTATTTTGTTTCTGTGTTAAAAATAAAGAATATGATATATTTTAAAAATATTGAAAATAATTGACGTAAAATTTGAATTCTTTCTGAAATCTATGTAGAAAATATTTTTTATGTTGTTTTAAACTATTAATGGAAAGTTATTAGAAGTTTATTTTTATTTCTGTCTAAAATTTTATATAATTTTAGTTCTTAGTGTTAATTACTTTGATTTAATCATAATAATTTCATATCTAAATCAAAATAATAAGAAAAAAATTCAATTTAGTTTCTAACATTTAGATGCTAGAAACTTATTTTATTATATTAAATAGATTGATTTTTTCAAATTAAAACTTTTCATAGTTCTGTAGCAATTAAAATATATTTTTGAAAACATTTTTAACTTAATAACTTAATATCATCCAATTAAAGAAGCTGAGAGTAAAAGTAAATAAAAAAAAATTTTTTACTCAGGGAAATTAAAGAACTGTGAAAATCACAGTTATGATTCTTAGATTGTACGATTATGAAATTATCGCGAAGCAAAAATACATGTACTTTACTCAAATTTTCGATGAATTACGAATCAAGCGGCTATCTTTTTAAGATCGAAACGTGCAAAGTGCTGATCGCGTGAGTCGCAACGTCACTAAAAGCAGGAAAGTGTGACGATACATTCATATGCGTGTACACGTATATACGTGCACAGTGCTTGTGTCGTCATTTACAGGAAAGATGGTAGAGTAACTTGGCCGGACTATCGATTTGGCACATATTCCACTCGCCATCGATAAACGGCTTATAAATGTGGTTCTGTTTGTATTATATGCAAGTACCATACAATGACGTTTGAACGGTTAAAATCACGCAATTTTTAATTTTTATTATTTTTAATCAATTTGTTAATTAAATGATAATTAACTAATTTTATTTTTAATTGAAAACTTAACACTGTTCGAGCTAATTTTTATAACTTGTCCATCTGAAATAAACTTTATCCATAATGTAACTGTGACATAATGTGCAATTAAAATAAAATAGAATACAATAATATATGTATATATGTATGTATGTATGTAACAACCTCTGTTCAAAATTATTAGGCAATCGAATAATTTTTTCATATTTCTTAAAAACTACACAAGAATAAGTAAAATGAAGATTGCAATTAAAAATAGTACTTATTTTGTTATTTCTTCTCTATGTTTTATAAGTTTTAAAATACATTTTATTAAATTTTTCATTAGTTGATGAAATTTTCTACAAGTTAAAAGTGTTTTTTATCACATTTCTTTCAGTATTCTCTGCCGTAATTTTTCCTTTCAATTGCACTTTCGCTTTCGAATTTTCTCTCTCGCCCTCTCTGTCTTCCTTTCTTCAATAAGATCCATTAGTTAATGTTTAATAATGTTTAATAAAGAAACTCAAGATATATCTATGATTTTGACTGCTAATTTGAGACTCTGATTTTATCTCGCTCAAACTAATTTACATCTCTTGATCTTACATCTACTGTGTGACATGGAGCATCCTGTTGGGAAAATTTGAAATCAATTTTCGAAAATTTTCTACAGAAGGTCACAAAATTTCTCTCATAGCATGAAAGCTCTAATACTTAGCATGTAGTTCTATGTTTTTATAAAATGTACTAAGAATATATATCTATTTAATCTCTATAATATTTTATACTTTCGTTATATCCTTCGGGCATTCTCAGAATTTATATGTGTTTAGAGAGCGTATGTAGCGGAATTTATCCAGCAAACACAAATATAGCAGTTACATAACATAGATGTAAATGTTATGTAACTTATGTAATGTAACTATTACATCTATGTTATGTAACCGCTACATTTGTGTTTGCTGGGTATTCATACGTTGAGAGTAACTAATAATTTTGGACATAATACATGCGTATGTATATACATAAATGTATGCGCGTGCACGCCTGTGAACAGAAGTGTGTATGTACGTACACGTGGCGAGCACTCATTCACTTATTCATACGTAATTCATAACGCTTTTATCTTTACGATACATTTTTTTATAACTTTTTATCATATACATATTCGTTTATATTTATACATGTATGAAGCAAAGAGAAATTATTTTAAATATTAAACGAGTTAGGAGACGTAATTTTTGTGAACTAAATCGTAATTATATCTAGAAAGATCGGTAAAAGTATATATATAGAACTTGATGTTTCGTTGCAGCGAACAGTGCAACATCCGTGCACCGAAGGAACATGCGCGCATGTTTTGATGTGGTCGCTAGGTTACAATACGCTCGATATATGACAATAGCGCTTTTCGCGCAACTTTCTCCATCCGGAGATAAATGAAGAAAATAATTGATTGAATGAGTATTAAAACTAAAACCTTAAACCTTAAATCATACACATCGTGTGTGTATAAGACGATGAAGTAAATGAAAGATGTAAACATTTGAAAAGTTGATGAGAAAACCTGCATATTTCAATATAAATTATGATCCGCTCGAGAAGTGCAATTAAAATAAATGCCAAAAATTAGGATATATGCCTCTCTCTCTTTTTTTCTTTCTTTGTATGTGAGTGTGTGTTTCTGTTTCTTTCTCTTCTTCTTTCACACGCGTTCCCTTCTCTATTCTTTCTCTCTCTTTTCTCCTTTCTCTTTCCCTCCCTTCCTTTTCTCTTTTATTCATTTTTTTTAACTTTTCCTTAATTTTTTTTTCAACTTTCCTTCAATTTTTTTATTAGTGACTAACATAAATTACATATTTTTGTCAGATTGTGATAATTTATTTTTATAATAATTTCATATTTACAACATAGTAATAAATATTAAAATTTAGATTTTTAAAATTTGTATCTAGTACATGAATGGTAAGTGAAAAAAACCTTGTTTACAATTAGTCGTTATATATAACATACCTGACATCCTTGTTGCAATTCTTTGTTGGATATAGGTCGACATCTCACCGCCACTTTTACGGACTCGGACATCTGAAAATGGAAGAAAATTGTCTATAATCCATTTATTGTTTTATTAAAATTATTATAGTTGGTTAACTCATTTTAAATTTACAAAAGTAAAGCTACTTGTTATGAAAAGCAGTTTCTTCGTTAAAATTTTTTTTTCTATGGTAGTAAAGAGAGGTAAAATTATAATGTAAAAAGAAAATAATAGTATTATTAATAGATTTTTAAGAAAGAATATATTATTATTATTTTACTATTACTATTATTAATAATAGTAAAATATAATAGTAAAAAGAAAATAATAGTATTATTAATAGATTTATTATTAACTCCTACCGCTTTAGCAACACTTATAATAAACACTTTTATTATAATTATAATAAAAACAAAAGGTAAATATTGCATATTAAAAAACACAATAAAAAGAGTCAATGAGAATTGTAGAAAACATATGGAAAATAGTTAATATAATTTCTAATAAAATTTAATTAAAATTTGCACGCAGTGTATATTTATACGTTATTTATAATTAACAGAAATGAATATATTTATTCTCATAAATGACAATTTCAAATTAAATTATCCTATCTTTTTAAAATAAAATTTAAAAATTGATTTAAAACAGTGCAATTAAATTATATATTATATATGTATACATATACAAGCGAATAATGTAAGATAAGATAATTATGGAATAATCAAGTTAATAATGTCTTTGGGATAAATTTATATTAGGAAAAGCATGACTATCAATTTTTTTCCAATTCTTATCAATAATACAGCAAATCTTTCTTAATTTTTAAAATATATCGATATATGACGCAAGTAATATATTGCTCTCGTTTAGTGTTAGTTTATTTTATACTATTTCTTTTCATCATTTTTCATCACTCTTTTCATTAATATTTTTCCTTGCTCGTCAACGATCGAATTAATCCATTTTCAATTTTTCTGCCTCTCACTATATTGCGTTTTATGTTTATTCCATTTTACTTCAATATTATACATTGTTAATGTCTTTCGCTATCTAATAAATTTATTAAAATCTGATTTTACTCGAAAAATATATTACTTGTTGTCCTAAATATATGAACATTTTGATTTCATTCTTTCCTGAAAATTTGTACTTGATCTTTGCCTTGGACAATTTTATTTAGACAATTATTGTTCTTTATTTATTCTTTTTTTAAATGCCAGGCTAAAATATTATTTATCCATCATTTAATATGTATTAATATGTATTTTCTATTGTAACATAAATAGAATGCCTCCAAAATGTATTTATACTGTTATTGATAAAATAAAAATTGTACATTTTAACTATTATTTTAATTATTTTTAATTCGAAGAATATTAATCTTATGAAATATTTCTGTTAGAAAGAAATTTCATGTAGTTAATTATAGATATAATATAATATATACGATTATATTAAATATGTGCAAAAATTTTATAATATTCCATTTTTTCTGAATACAATTGCAAGTATTTGTTAAACATAATATTGTTGACTAAAAGAAATTCAAAACTATATTTCTAAAGAATAACTTAAAAATTGTATAAATTGTTATTTATCCTGTATGTTGAATCTTTTATGTTTATTGAAAGCTTAATTAAACGCTAAGATATCAAATAGAATTCTGAATTATGATACACGAATAAAAGTCAGAAACGATGCAATTTTATATGGAAAAGCATTGGTGAAACCTTGCATATGAAATACGTGAAATGGTAAGAAATAGCTAGACTGCGTAGCATTGGCGACTAGGTATAATCAATGATAAAGCTATCAATTGTATGACATTAATCTTATAAATGAAATAAAAGTTGTTAACAGACTACTACTTATCAAGAATATTACTATAAAACCTTGTTAGATATTCCATTAGTAGGTACGTCCAACGTCAGCCGACCTTCGTAGGTAGGCTGACCTTGAACCTAAGGTTAAATTGTCTGGCTCGGATCTATATCGCGTTCTTATCAATGCGTGAGCATCCTCGTACGACATATAATTCTATATATGTGTATTCAGACAAAAGAGATTATCTTTTGTCTAATCATCGAAATGTGTTAAAATTAACATTGTAACTATCAAAGGTTATCTTGTACCTATTTTTACCGAAGGGATCAAAATGACTTAAAAAAAATTCAATAAAAAATATATACATATACATATTTTTTATATTAATTCAGAAGTTACAGAAATTAGTTTTAAAAATAAATAATAATTATAAAAAGATATCAAAGATCAGATTATGTTAACCGCTTTGGTAATTTTTGATAATGTAAAATTATTTCTTCGATTAAATAAGTAACAATTAACAACCGATCAATAGAATTTTATTCAAAATTATCATTATAACTTTTTAGAAGATGAAATTTTTGTGATTAAAGTGAACTTTTTTATTTTTGTTTTTAATAATTATAATCAATATAAATGCCTAATTTACACTACTGTATAGAATTAGCATTAAATTAATTCACAAAGAAACATTTTCATTTACAAAAATAATAATTAAGCAATTCAAAATGATTATGGCAGTGCAAAATAAATATATTTCGAATTATTAAATACCTGATACAAATATTAAGCGCTAAATATTTAGAATATTAAACACGAAATGAAAAAAAAATTTCTAAATTTCTTAATTCTGTAAGAAAATCTTTTCTTACCTTTTCTTTTTCAATTAACTTTTAACTTTTAACTTGTCACGTATTTCGACTTTCGAGAATTTATAGGATGAAGTAGCCTGTTTTACTTTTATACGGTGTAATGCGTGATTGTGCTATAGAGACGAATTAAGATCGCGGAGGGTAGATACGACTGTGATGACCGCTTGACCGAGTCAAGCCTAAAGTTTGACCTAGTCATGGAATCTGATAATACGGATTGTTTTTGCTTGTGAAAGACAAAAAGGCAAAAATTATAATATTTATATTCATACACACTTTTATAGATAATTTTTTAAATTGCAAATTGTATTCTCTTTTGTGTTATGCAGGATACGTACAATGTGTATCATACGAAGTGTTTTCTTTTTTAATAATTTGTTCGGAATTTTAAATGACAGAGATATTGTTGTCGATCTTTCCGAAAAGAGGTAAGAAACACATACTTTTTATAATGTTTTAATTTTTAATACTAAATCTTAAGAAACAAGTCTTTAATAAAAAATTTTTAAATCTATTTCTGTTATTGAATATTTCTTTTTATCTCTTTGCAGTTTTCAATGTATTTCTAATTAAGTCAAGCATTAAGCCAACAAATAAAAAGTATTTTAAATAAAATAAAATACAAATGATAAATCTTGTTCTTTTGTTACAAAATTAAAATATTTTTCGTTTCATTACAATTATATAATTTTTTTTTTATTATTTATAATCCTGAAATAAAATTTGCTGTTTATTAATTTGACTTGAAGAATGTAAAAAATTTGGATATTTCGTCTAAAAATTTAGATTCTATCGACATAACAAAAAAAAATTGAAGATTCTTTCTAATGGTGCTTTATGTCTTATAAAACTTTGTTACATTTTATAATTCAAAAATATTTTTAATGTCAATCTTCCACAGTTTAGTCTCACTTACACCGACGATGCGTTCCCTCTCGTAATTTTATATTGGAAAACACAGGAACATGACTGTTCGCCGCACGAAAGTCAAATCGGAGTGGACTTGACGCGACATACGACAATGCGTATGGAACGACGTACACGGTTAGACTGACGATGCCGCGCAGGTCGCGGCGTCGCGACGCCACACCGCCTACGTCGTGGCTCATATTGAATTCAAATCGTTGCGGCAGCGCGCGCGTATTTCTATGGGCGCTCTGATTGGTTGGCTGACAGCCGCTGCAGTTCAAATTCATTCATGTGATATAGGGTGCGTTCCTTTTGGACGTTTACACGCTTAAAGCGCTTATAAGCGTCGCTTACACTGTTCCTTTTGGAGTTGTAAGCGCTTATAAAAGCATTTATGACGTCATCGTAACGCCATACCTCGTGCTCACAACCGCTTATTCCATCCAGGTAGAGCAGCGAAAGCGATTATAGCGTATAAGCGTCCAAAAGGAACACTGTGTTGTCATATCGGTAAGGGCCTAACCAACAAATTAGCACAACTACATAATTACATCCAAACGATTAGATAATTTTTATTATGCATATGATTATGTAGGTTTGTAAGAATAGCTATGTAAGTTTGTAAGAATAAATTTTAAATGAACGTGACTTTTCGCGTTTTATTCTCTAAAGACGGATATTCATAATTCTTTTAATTTTTATCGTGAGCAGGATTGTGAAGAATCGATAAAAGAATCCTCGAGAAGTTTCTTTAGCTCTTAATTCATTAAGAGATAAAGAATCTTCTTTGTCAAAAAATATTTCAAATAATATTGAAATTAAGCATAAAATAACCTCTTTTTCCTTTGCCATGACAGTTTACGTTGCTTACGCATTCAAATGGAATGACTTTTGTTTGCAATTCTAATCGCTTAAGCAGCAAATGGAACGGTTGAAAATGGCGCTTATAAGCGTGAGCGCTTATAGCGCGTGAGCACTGAAATGGAACGCATCCATAAAGTTGACTTATTCCAGCCAACAGATCATTACATTATATATTTTCTTTTGCATTGGAAATGTAGTTTATATTATAATACTGAAAGAAGAAAAGAAAAAGAAAGGAGTATGTTATAAAGAAATATAAAAAACAAGAAGATTATAAACGTGTAGAATAGATATACAGAATATACTATTACAATTGTGAGAGAAGAAAATAATTAAATAAATCTTGAAGAAAAAAAGAAAAAAGAGAAGAGGGAAGAAGATAGCGAAAAAATGGAGAGGGAGGAAAAGAAACTTTAATATAAAATTCTCTAATGGTATAATTGTTTTTACGTGATTACTTTCAATACAAGCACAATAGAATTGTCCATTCCAAGTTCTCTTTATATTCTGCAAGAAATCGGCGTAGGTATGTTGTCTTCATTGTCATCCACAATCACTGTCATCTACAATCCCGATAAAGCGATGTCTAACGGGATGTCTCAAATAAGTGAAACAAATTTAACTTATATTCTATTTGTGTCTGCGCTACAATATTCCCAAATAAATGACTGTTCCAATTAACAGAATTCTATTATAATATATTCCGTTTTATTAATGAAGAAATTATAAATCTGCTTAGCTCTTTGAATGACGAATACTAGGAAAGAGTATTGAACAAAAGTGTGACGGGGATCGGGGAAGGAGGGGGGGAAGTCATAAAATTGAATCAATGTTACTAGTGACATCTGCGTAACTGAACCTTAAACTAAACCAAGTTTTGTAACATAACGTCAACTTGTGTCAATTTGATCAATACAAGTTAACTTCAATCTTGACTCAATTTATTTTTCATCTGTTTTTAGTTTTAAAAATTAAAAAAGATAAAAAATAAATTAAAATTAAACCGGGATGCTGGAGTCATCAATTTTACCGACTGAATGAGATTTTTTAAAACACTAATTTTTTAATTGGTTTTACAGATTTCAAAATGCTATTCCAAAGTTAACGTATATACTCTAATGCGTACAAATAAACGATTTAATGCCGAAAATTAAAATAATTTAAAAAATTCAAGGTAAAACAGATTTGAATTTTTAAAATTATTTTAGTTAGCGTATACACATGTATACATTAACTTTGGAAAAGCATTTTGAAATCTGTAAAGCCAATTAAAACATTAGTGTGTAATAAAAAGTCTCATTCAGTAAAATCGATAAAATTGACGACTCCAGCATCCTCTTAAAAATTAAAATTAATCTAAGGTACCTGTACCCAATATGACCCTGTACCCAATTTGGTCCACTATTTATTTTTAAATAAATACATAACAAATTTCATAGAGAACGCTATTATAGTGTTCAGGAAATCGATACTGTGTGTTTATGCCAATTGGGCGATCAATATCTGTTTTCTAATCGGTTTGTAATCATATTTTATTCAAATTGTGCTCTTCCGAATCTAAAATTTCAGAAGTAAATTTTTGCTTTGTATAACTATCAAGTGATAATTACAAATATCTACAATTCATATTATTATAGCTGTTTATTAATGCTTTTCAGCACTGTATTTATTTTACATTTTTGTTACAATATTTGTTTATAATAAAAAAAAGAAAACTTTTTGTAAAGTGAAACTAATATGGCCGACGTGAGGAGGTAGTGTGAATACATGCGTCAACAGAACAGATCGTGGGACACTATCATTTGATTAGGTTATGTTGTGTGTATTTATATTTGGTTACATTGTGTGTATTCATATTTTTTATCACGAGTTCAACAAACATGCGTAAATGTGACACTTGTTACAAATATATCCGTAAAGAATGTGTGAAAAAAGCTTAAAGAAAAAGATAAACCTTTACATATTCATTCATCAAAATGTGTTTTATTTTTATTCGCTTTTTTTAAAAATTTTTATGAAAAAGAAAAATGTATAGCCGGGCCATATTGATGTATACATAATGTACTCAACATGGCCCAAGTGCTACCTTTTTTTTAAATCGTTACTGCACTTAAGTAAATAATTGAAAATATTTCATTAATTTTTTTTGGTTTAAAAATGTTTCTTGTTTTAAACTTAACCATTATTTTTCAATTTTGTTTTCATAAAAAAATTAGAAAAATCCCCAAACCTTAGGTGGGGCATATTGGGTATCTTACATTGATAAACATGAACATTACGTGTATACAGTTATCTACAGTCACATTCACAGTCATACGACATTACTTTAAGAGCTTTTGAAATCTATCGCCACTTTTTCGCTTTTGATGACGTCATGAATATGTAAAACTAAATCATTTTAAATTGGGACATGCTTCTTGATTCCTCTACATAGTGTTCTTTATTTAAAAATTTAGTTGCCCATACCCTTTGGCCGCTAATCGAGTGCGCGTCGTTTGTCGTTGAGAAATCACTGTGAGATGGCGCGTTGGGTGCCACCTCGCGTTTCTCGCGGGCCGTTCGCTATGGCGGTGCCGCGGCTCGCCAGTCCGTGCCGATCGCGCAACAGGTGTTACGCGTCGTCGTTTTTGCGTGCGTTTTTGGCGCTGATAAGCGACCGCGTCGATTGATAGTGCGACGCGCGTATGTGTGCCGTGTATTTTGTGTGCTTTGACGTATCTCGCGGAGTTCTTCGAAAGTGGATCAGCGGCAGCAGACACGTGGGCGCCATCGAGAGATTTTTATTCCGGTTCCCTGCCCTCCTTGCGGGAAAGTTGCGCAGGTGAGTTATCATTCCTCCTCGGAAGTGTGCCCAGGGTCCAATTCGAACGACGGCATCGAAATGACGCGAGTGTCATGTTTGCAGTTCAAAATTGCATGCGCTTTTAAAAATTTTCAAATATTGTTCTATGTGAAACGATGGAGTTTCAAATTCAAATTCGAACGAAAGAGAATTCAAATTTTAGACTGAAACTGAAATATCATGCGACTTCAATGATAACAATTCTTGACATTGATAATATCGATGATTAATCTTCGAATCAAAATTATACTTCAAGAAAGAAGATAAGAAATTTAATAATTAAAAAAAAATTTTTATTCATTAAAAATTTATTACAATTAGAATAATTGTTAATTTTATTATTAATTACGATACATATTAAACATAATTCTAAATTAATTTCATAATATATAATATAATATTATAAAATTAAATTTTACTAATTATATTTTAATATTATGACTTTTAATAATTTTACATGATGCTATAAATTAAAATTATATTAGTTAAATAAGTGAACTTGACTACTTACGAAATGGCATTTTATTAAATTTATGAATATTTTAAGGATTTGTTAATAATATATTATAGATTGAGAAATAAGTTTAAGATTGATTAATCGTTCAATAAGTAAACTTGAGTTACGACACTAGCTATCATTTTCATTTTGCGATAATTCCATTATCAGATTCTTTCTAAAAAAGGATGAAAATTAATATTTCCTAAAATTATGATAAAGAGATATAGAGGAAATGAAAATGGAAAATTAATATTAAATATGTAAAAATAATTACATTTTAAATTTCATTAATTTTATTATATATATACACAATGTTTTAAAAATTAGAAATATAAGAATTTTATTGTTTATTTAATTTTTTTGAGGCTTTGTAATTTTCGTAACTAACATAGTTTTAATGACTTTAATTTTATTACTATACCATAATTTATTATTTTTTTATTTTAAATGAAAAAAATTTAAATAGTATTATAATGACAAGATTGATTTAAAATTTATTATAAAATTTTAGATTTTATATGAAAATTTTACGAAATATCTTATAGTTAGTCTGCGCTAAAGCAAAATTACTTTTCGGTATGACGAGCAACTGAAACAGCTTCCGCCGGCCTCAGATCGTTCTTTTACAGCATTCATCTTCCGAGATATGGGAAGTTTCCGAGAAGTGAATCAGCTCTCGCGGCATGCAATTTCCTTGAATGCATTTTCTTGTACGCATTCATTGTAAATGTCGTAATCGCATTATTATTTCGGATAAATGTGCACATTACAATTTATTTACATATCAAAGATGTTCATATTTATCTTTAAATGAAAATTAAGACCCAAGTTATTTTAAATTTATATTTAATGACAATTACATAAGTAATATATTCAAGCCAAATGACATTTTTATTAAACTTAACATAGTTTACAAAATTAAAATAAGGTGAAGAGATATCGTATTATTTAATAATTATTTTTACAAAGTATATAGTTGTTAATTTTTAAACTATAAAGTGATTAATAAAGATATTATTATTAACTTTTTTATCATTAGCGCGCAGCGTGTTAATTGACTACAATTGATGTCGATCGATGCGCGTGGTATTAGGTTCAATTGAAACATGTATTTAATTAACAAGGATTATTATACTTATTAGGCATCGCGATGTCACGGAAGTTTGAATTAGATTCGTGCATTATCGGCGATCGAGTAAGTCTTAATTAACAGCATTTAGACACGCAAGTCAGTGTCGCAAAAGTGAACGGCCTGGCAGCCTATATTCGCCAGGAACCCGTTCTTATTCGCGTAGGTGTTGTAAAAATATCAAACCTACGCCTGAATAGCATATATTTGGTGTGATCGAATGGTAAAACTGCTAGAAAATCCAGGCATCATCGTACGATGATAAAAGAAAATAGATGGACGCGCGAAATCGCTCCTCGCATATTTGTGATATATTTTATAATTTTATCGAATATAATAACTAAATAAAATGATTATTATATGCCTAAACCTGTTAATTGTACTGTACCTTAAATTGTACTGTTTTTCAATAAAATCAAAGGTTATTTTTCCATAATTTAATTCTAAACTAGATAAATAATTATTAGTTTAGAATTACATCTTTATAAAAATTTAATTCTAAAGTAAAATAGTATAAAAATATATTAGATATAAATATAATAAATATAAATATAAATATACAGGGTGTCCCATTTTAATTGATCATCCCTCGTAACTTTGCAGGGAGCGATCGTAGAGAGAAATGTTTCATACAAAAGTTTCTTTACTACGAGGGGAACATAAGATAGTACTATCCATTTGACCTTGGATAATCATTTGATGATCACGTGAAGGTCACCTTCAATTTCTTAAATGGAACCCTCCATTTTTCATTACATATTCTTGTAGCTTATCTTGAGAGCTTTCCAAAACACTATAATAAAATATGTTTTTGTCAAGTACTTTTCGAGATAATTTAATTTTGTCATGACATTTTTTAATACAAAATATGAAATATCTCATAAAGTATTCACTTTTGGATGATTTTAAAAGAAATCGATTAATGTAAAAAAGCACGAAGAATTAGATTAAAAATTTTATTGAATTTTTAATTGCATCGGTGAATTTTGCAAAATTCCATATCTAAAAATTAATACTATTAATCGATTCCTTTTATTATTCTACGTCCGAAAGTATTAGGATAAAGTCATCTAAAAGTGAATACTTTACCAGATTTTTTTATTTTACGTTACAAAATGTCATGACAAAATTTAAATTATCTCAAAAAGTACTTGACAAAAACATATTTTATTATAGTGTTTTAGAAAGCTCTCGAGATAAACTACAAGAATATGTAATGAAAAATGGAGGGTTCCATTTAAGAAATTAAAGGTGACCTTCACGTGATCATCAAATGATTATCCAAGGTCAAATGGATAGTACTATCTTATGTCCCCCTCGAAGTAAAGAAACTTTTGTATGAAACATTTTTCTCTACGATCGCTCCCTGCACAGTTACGAGGGGTGGTCAATTAAAATGGGACACCCTGTATAATTCCTTTTAATTAAAAGAATAAAAAACAGAAATGCAATGGAAATTATTAGATAATTACATAGATAATTAAATAGAAAAATTATTATTATAACATATAAATAATATTGGTTATTACTATTAAATTTATTATCCAGTCATATTAAATTAAATTAAAATATTTTGTACGTGAAATATGTATTTTATAATTTTTCTTTTATAATTTATATACTTATCTCAAATTTTTACTGTAAATATTTTTAATACGTAATTGCTTGTGGATTTAGATACAAATAATTTCTTGAACGGATATAATTTTATTTCTGCAACACAGCCGATAGAAATAAAATTAGAAGAAACAAAATCAACACCAGTAGGTGTTCATATCTGGATAAGATAAATCTTATCTACCTGAGTCGTTGACTCTTGGCTATATAAATATTTCTTTGTTATTGCCCTCGTAATCCAAGATATAACACGAAACCACAAAAATATTGTGTCGTTTTAATATGAAATCATGATTGTGTAATACATCATAGTTTATATATCATTTTACATATACATTTTTTTGTATGAAATACTATTCTCGTGTATGTGAAAATAATAAATCTATAATAATAGTATTATTTTATATTATTATAAATAATATAATTAAAAATAATTTTATTACATCATCCAAAATAGAAAAAGATTAATTCTATTACTATATTTTCAATTTTTATTTAGTATTAATTATTTTTGGTTAATAGTTATAATTTTATAAATTACTTTTTTCGATACAATTAGATTTTAAAATTAAATTAGATTAGATTAAATAAATTTGTAATATAAACATATTTTATTTTTTATAAATGAAATAAATGTTTGACATATAGATACAAAGCTATTGCAAAAAAGTTGTTCTTTTCCGAGGACTTCCATTTCGGAGACTTAATTTGTGCAGAAGCATCTGTATTAATTCACGCGATATTAAAACGTTAAATTCGCGTGCAAGAACGGCTTCACTAACGAACCGCGTAAAAATGGGATGGTGTGTAATAACGAGATATCGTAAACCGATAAAGCGCAGTAATAAAAGCAATGGTGTTACATATAGCGGTTTGGAGCATCCTTCTGAAAGACCATCCCGATGCAAAGGTTATTCTAAGATAATTTTTTTTAAAAGCTTCCAAACGATAAGAAAAGAAACGAGTAATATATAATATACATATATAACATAATGTAAAATATATTTATATGTATAAAATATTACACATATAAATTTTATTTTTTTAGTCACATTATTTTGTGTGAAATTTTAAATTCGTAAATCTTTTTTCTTATTATTACATTAATAGAATATTGCATTAAACAAATGTATAATTAAAACATAATCCTACTGCTTAATTTACTATTTTACGAGTTAAATAAACATTTATTTTCGCACATCATTTATCACTTCTCTTCAATTTAATATGTAATTTCTGTAATTTTATATTTAAACACAAGCGTGGTAATATTTTAGAGAGAAATTCAATTTATTTTAGAGAGAAAAATAATGAATCGTTTCAATCGATTACGCGCAGTCCACTGCGAACGCGGCGAAAATTCATATCAGATGTTGTCGGAAATAAAGAGCAAAAAGCGAGCAGATAATTTGTAAATGCACAGGGCACCGACGAGAGCGTTATCAACGAGTACCTACGCGCGACGATAACTGCGATGCATTCGAGTGTGAGTTCCTTTTTGTTTGCCGCATAGAGAACGATTATTGTCCGACAAGAAATTTTTCAGAGTCAGTGGAATTGGCGAATATGCGATAATTATTGCTTAATACATTTCTCACGCAGTGCATTCTTGTTATTATCTATCATTTTTAATTTCTTGTACATTCTCAGATTTTTTATCTTCAAATATATAGAGATAATTATTTTTTATTTTCAACATAAAGTTTCCTTCTGCGCAACTTTTTGCTACAATTTTTTATTACTCTGCGCTAAAGAGTATTTTTGATTGTCTATTTATTAGAATTAGATTGAATATAATCGAACTAAACAATCGAAATTTTTAACTGAATTTCGACGGAATGAAGAGGAAGAAAGAGAGTTTTGTTAACGCGTTATATTGTTGCTTAATGATAATTTTTTCCGTCTCATTCTGGCGGTGTCTCTTCTCTACGGGATATGTACGCCTATGGTGGTCCATGCGCCTAAAATCGATTCAGAGAGACACAGACAGGGCATGGACCTCCCAGCTCTATAGTAGCTTTGACATAACTTTCCCGTGTACTTTATCCAATTTATTTTCATAAAATCATATTCAATAGTTACACATTACAATTATATTTTATATTCTTTTATCATACAGCCGATGTCAATATAGTTAAAACATACATTTTCCGTTTAATAAAAAAAAGTCCGAATAAGTGTACAGATATATATATATATATATATATATATATATATATATACATATATATATATAAATATAATAATGTTTACAAATTTGTTATTTTTCTTTTCAAATTATATCCATTTTTCATTTTTAATTATATTTTAATTAGTAATAAGCAGTTGTATGTAAGATAAAATTAAATACATATCTATTCAAAATTTTTATATTATATAAAAATATGCTTACACATATATTAGAGTTTTGTCTAAAAGTTTAATAATATGATTAATTTCTTTTTACGTCTCCTCGTGTCATGTACTTTATCAAGTGAGTATAAATGCAAGCCATCAACACAAATACTTGCCATAAAACGAATCCATAAATAGAGAGCGTTGGCCACGTCCTGCCGAAATTTCCGCACGAGGGAAGAGGGGAGGATTGCAATGAGGAGGACGTTAACCCCCATCTTCCTCCTCTTAATTTTATGATGGCTCGTAATGGACGTGCCTGGCAAATTATTATGGGGAAAATTTCGCGCCACGCCGTGATGTCGCGACAGAGTTTTCGAAATGATCCCAAGACCCCGAAGTTGGAGAGCGTCTTTATGGGAGTTAAGTTTATTAGGTGCCGTTTCCGCGTCGCACTCGGGTTTGTTTATGTGTGCGTACTGTTTGTGTATATGTAGTAATTTGACATGCAATTTCGATTTTATAACGTGCCAGAATTATAAATTTAATATAGTTTATAGAATATTTAGAATAACTTATTACTATTATATTTAGAATAACTTGAATAAATAAAAGATTGTTTAATTTAAATATTTAATAATGACAATAATAAAATCTTAAAAATTTCTATTTAAAAATATTATTGTCAGATACAAAGATGCGATGTTAACAATTTGCATACTTTAATTTGCATTTAAAAGTATTCCTTACATTTAAATAATATTCCTTAGATTTAAATAATATTTTTAAGTTTAATAATTTATATAAAAATATTATTATACTTACGCTGAAAAAAAATTCTGGTTAAACATGCATTAATCAGAAAATATTTGACCTTGTAGGTCAAATATTCTGGTTATTATAAATACTTTATAAATTATAGAGTTCTATTTATAATAACCAGAATATTTTCATCAATTCTACAAGATTTTCTGATTCGTCCGTTTTTAACCAGAATTTCTTTTTTAGTGTATGTGAAAAATCATTGATAATTTCACAAGAAATATTTTTGTGTCAAAGGTGTAACATGTATCTGTTTCATTGTTTTTGTTAAACCTCTTGCGAATAAACAAATTTTATGAAATAATTGCAAGGAATATATGAAATACACAAATAAAGATTACGTGAAGGCACAGCCTTTTTTAATTTAAAGTTATAAATAGAATTTATTTATAAATCGTAAATAGAGTTTAAAGTGAGCATAAATAGTTTAATGATATGCGAGCAATAATGTTGAGAAAGGAACAATTTGAACGATTATCCATTATCTCGGGGTTAAATGTGCGTGCACATTCACCCCGGTGATCACGGGTGAGGCATGCGGGATCATCCTCTCGTTTGGCTATAACTTAGAACATTCATGGATCGGAATCCGAGCGATGCTAATTTCAACGTGGAATTTCCGCGGTATCTCTCTCCTGTGGTCATAGTCTCGAGGGTGGTACACCACGAATTATATTAATCGCGTGGCGCCGGTAACCCCCTTGCCCTCGTTACTGCTTGTTAAAATCGATATCTGCTCTTGAAACTTTCGGCGATTTGTATATTTGTGAAATTATCGGTGATTTTTTACACAAATGTAAAGAAATAAAAAATAATATAATAATAAATGTAATGTAATGATATATAATAAAAAATGAGTAAAATAATATTTTTGTATGAATTATTAAACTTAAAAATATTTAACATAATTATATTTAAACGTAAGGAAAATTCTTTTATATCTCTATATGCAAATTGAAGGATGCAAATTGTTATCATCGCGTCTTTATGTCTGCAGCAATAATATTTTTAAATAGAAATTTTTTAAGGTTTTGTTATTATTATTATTAAATAACGGAATAAAACGTTCCTTTATTTATTCAAGTTATTCTAAAACTGTAAACTATATTAAATTTATAATTCTCCTACGCTCCTTTGTTCGGAGAGGGCGATCTGCATTTGACTTTGTAATTTCATTTGTGTCGCGAAACTTTGGTCCGCAGAGACCACCGATCGCGCAGTACTTGCAAATATTTGCATCTAATGCTTTACCCTTTACCCAGCTCCTTTCCCTTGCCTTCTATTGGAATAATTGTCGTGCTTTCGCATCGCTGCACTGGCTTTATAGTTTGTTGTAGAATAAACTTTATATTGGAGAAGAAGCGATGGTGTAACTACGGGCAACGGCGCGCCGTCTTTCTCTTCGCGTCGCCAATGCTTGAATCGAGCCGCTTGAATGAGCCATGCTGTAGTTTCATCGCTTCTCTCCTATCATTTCCGCGCGCGATCATTCGTCTGACATTAACATTTAATAACTCCATAATTAATGCGAATACCACAAAATAGTGCACTATTTTTTTATTTATCCCTTCTTGATTTCTTCTATCTTGTCACGAGCATTGTATACAGTACTTTGGGATACACTATATGTATATAATGTGTTTTAATATTAGATTATATTAAATATTATTAGCGCAAATACAGTCTGATCGTACAAGACATAATTCTGCCGAGTTATTCATACAAATGATCAAGTTCACTTATTATTATATATGTATTTATAATATTATTATTTGAAAATACATACTATACTTAATAGAGATGGAAAATGATATAAAATAATAAATAATTGCTGTGTGAGAAAAAGAGATATATTTCATTGTATACATATGTTAGATATTGATTAATTTTCGACCAAAATTTGTCTCAACGAATGATTGACGAAATGTTGTAAGAAGATTTAATTGTATTTCTACCAAGAAAAGATTAATTTGTTATAAAACATATTCTTTACATAAAATTTTATATTTTGGTGATCAAAGTATGTATAATAATTATTCTTTGTCTTCTTTTATCTTATCTTCTTCTATTTTACCTTCTTCTACTTTTGAATTCTCATAGCGCGTGTCTTGCGAAAATATGCATTTAAACATATTAAAAATTGTTTCGCATTGGCCGTTAGCCGTAGAGTTTTGAACTGAAACAATATGTGCACGAATATAATTATTACAATGCTAATTATGTTATTAATAATATGTTTATGATGCAATAGTAAATTGAAATATAGAAAATGAATTTAAAAACCTGTATTTCGAATAAGTTATAGCAAGTAAATTTTACTAACACAGATAAAGTTATAATAATACATTTTTAATTAATTTAATTTCATAATTATATATGTATGTGACATTAATAATTGTAATATGAATAAGGTGATGAATTGTTTATATTTTTTAGGAGTTTATATTTTTTATTACGTATTTAATTTTATATTTTTTAATAGTTATTTACCTTGATCGAAACAGGTGTCTAATATTTGATTCCGTATACGGATGATGTTTCCAGGCCTTTCAGGCATCTTGTTAACGCTTTCTTTTTTTTGTTTTCCGTATCCATATTATTCATCTGGAAATTGTATTATTTATGTATTTTATATACAGGGTGTCCCAGAATTGTGGAACAAATTTTCGTGAGCAGGTAGAGCGGACGAAACTGAATCGAAAAGTCCTTTACCATTTTGCAATTTTCGCAATAGTTAACAAGATATTAATGATTAAAAATCACCGTATTAGCCCGACCCTCCGCCGAATATAAGCGCGCGGCGCGAGACGACCGCCCAGCGTTGCTAGGCACTCAAGGAATTGTTTACTATACGCGGCAGTGCCTACGAGCGGCGGTTTTGAGCTGCGATTGTCCTCCTGTTTTTGTAGAAAACAACTCCTTGGAAACAATGACACTGGGCGGTCGTATCTCGCCGCGAGCTTATATTCGGCGGAAGGCCGGGCTAATACGGTGATTTTTAATCATAAATATCTCGTTAACTATTGAGAAAATTGCAAAATGGTAGAGGACTTTTCGACTCAGTCTCGTCCGCTCTATCTGCTCAAGAAAATTTGTTCCACATTTCTGGGACACCCTGTATACAATACATACATATATGTATACATATATATAAAGAAACATAATAAATATGCTAATATAGATATAAGTAAGATGCAAATTGGCTTTGAAACTATAGTTTTCAAATTTTAATTACTTCTATATTTGGGTTAGTTCTATATTCACATTTAAACAATTATATTATTGTATAGAATAATTTGTAGATCTAAATCTTTTGTAGAAAGTTCCACTTCCATAATAATCAAAGCAGTATAAAGCATTTTTTTAAATTTTACGTATAAAAACAAAGTATAATCTTTTTAAGTTTTTATAAAAAGAAAATTGTATAAAATCAAAACCCTAAAAGTTTTCAATTTCTCGGGATTCGTCAACAATTTTAAAATTAAAATAATTTAGTTCCCCACAAATAGTTAAATTACTAAAAGATTAATACTAACTAAACTAAAAATTAATAGAAGAAATCCATTAAACAAGAGAAAAATTAATAAATTAGAAGTGACAATTTTTTTATAGCAATTTTTTTGCAACTTTAAAGAATAATTATTGAATACGAATCAAAAGATCTAATAAAATATTTTTTACATCTAAAAATTTTACCAGTTTTTTTCTGGAATAGACAGGCATAGAAACAGCTTGCTTTTAAGGTTGGGTTATTAACATCTGGTGTTGTTTCGTTTAGGTATGAACGTATGAGCATTAAATCGACTGTAAAATGCAACCAATTTTTATGAATTAATTTACATTATTAATGTAAAGATGTAGTTCTTTGATGCAAGATCATTTAATAAAACTTAAACAATAAAATGCATGCAAAATAATTATTTGTTTCAAAGTATTAAAACTATTTAATAAGATACAAATATTAATATTTTAATTTCATCGTTTAGTTTTAATTAAATATTAAATAATAAATTTATAAATTATTATTTCTGTATATATGTATAAGAATATGTATAATATGTGCATATGTATAAAGAATATATGTATAAGAATAAAAAGGAAAGCAAGAACTATCATGTTCTGTGTGTAACTGGGAAAGATTTAAATTTATAACAATTGTTGCTAAACATACTTACCTAAAATTACATCTGCTTTAATAAAACAACTGTTAATGTCCTTTTTTGACATCTGTAAATTATCCGATATTCTGTCTATGATATTGTGAAAGCCTAGTGTCTATAATAAACACAAAGTAACAATTAACAAAAGCGATATTTTAATGAGGAAATGGACAATGATAATATAGTAATGTAATAGATAATACGTTAATATTAAATATTAGTGTATTAATATAATAATATAATTATATAATTAATATAATTATACAATATAAATAATATAATAATAATATAATTATATAATTGTATAATTATATAATAATGTAATGTGCAACAGCACTTTAAACTTTCTTTAACAAAGATAAAATAAGAAATGAAATTGAAACAATTAATATTAAAATTTGAAAAAATTGAGATTAAATTTTAAAAAATTTATAATGATAATGAAAATAAAGTAAAATTAGATCTTAAGTTAGAGAGAAGAATTGTATTCACTAATGTTTTGATGATGCTTTTACATGAAATTGATAATAAGTGGAACATTTCTTTAAGAGAGGTTTCTTTAATAAAAAAAAATTCTCTTTTAAGATCTTTATGTAATATAACATTTTATAATCTTATACATTTTTATGTATTGTATTTAATAAAAATTTTTATATTGTATAGAATAATAATTAATTTAATTACAACTATACACATATAATGTGGAAATACTTACAATAGCAGCACACAGACAGATTGATAGAATAAACATCACTCGCTTCATGATTTTGGATTTCTTACAAAATTTTCTGGGGTTGATTGGTTGAAATAGACTGTTCCAGGTTGCTCCAACTTATTCCAATTGATCAGTGTACTGTTGTTGACATCTTGATGCACAATATTTATACATTATACATTATACATGTGTAGATAAAAGTACTATAAAGGTTATTACACACGATATTTATGTTAACTTGATGATTCAAGAAAGCTTTTAGCGAACATTAACATGTTCGCGATTCGAAGAATTTCACTTTTTCTCAATCTTCTCCAATTTATTTATGGCTCTAGATTCTTCGTTGAGACTGACCTAGCCATGGTTAATCTTCGAATGATATAAAACGGAATATATGATAGTGCAGTGCATATGCGCACTAATTGTGATGTAGAGTCGGGAATGGGTTTTTTACGTGTGTGTGTGTGTGTGTGTGTGTGTGTGTGTGTGCATGCGTGTGTGCGTGCGTGCGTGCGTGCATGCGTGCGTGCGTGTGTGTGTGTGTGTGTGTGTGTGTGTGTGTGTGTGTGTGTGTGTATGTGCGTGCGTGCGTGCGTGTGCATAGTATAATTGTATGTTATAGGAATTTTTTTAAATTATCGCCGTACCTCTACCAAGAATACACAGTGACATAACATTTACAGAATAATAGTCCATGAAACATCTGCAGATATTTTCTAACATCAATGTTATATTTCTTCGGTATGTCGTGCAGTGTTTTTTTTTTATTACCTTGGCCGAATTTTGAATACGGATGATTTGGACTTTCAGATGATCTTTTCAATTGTGCATATCGATAGATGTCCTCTCCTATCTTTTCCTTGCATTTTAATTGTACGTATTCAGACTGCGATGGAACTATCCATACAGTCTTTCGATGTGAAGCAACTTCGTTTTATGCTTCACTAAATCCCAAATGGTTTAGGATTTCTATTTGCTCGCGGAATATTTTCTCTGTATTTGTAAATGTAAAGACTCTGTATTTTTGTGATAAACGTTTGTTACGTCCATCTTACAAGGTACGTCCATCTTACAAGGTACGTTCAACCTCCAGATAGGTACGTCGCGATCTGATCTTTCTTTCTTTCTCGCCATACGGTGACGTTTAATCCGTAATAGTAGCGACATAAGAGTGCGCCAAATTCAAATAAACTTAAGTAATCTTTCTGTATTGTATACAGTACTTTGGGACACACTATATATTTATATGTACATAATGTGTTTTGAAATTAGATTATATTAAATATTATTGGCACAAATCCAATCTGATCGTATAGGGCATAATTCTGCTGAGTTATTCACACAAATGATGATCAAATTCACTTATTATTATACATATATGTATTTATAATACCATTATTCAAAAATACGTATTATACTTAATAGAGATGGAAAATGATATAAAATAATAACTAATTGCTGTGTGCGAGAAAAAGAGATATATTTCATTGTATACATATGTTAGATATTGATTAGTTTTCGACCAAAATTTGTCTCAACAAATGATTGACGAAATGTTGTAAGAAGATTTAATTATATTTCTACCAAGAAAAGATTAATTTGTTATAAAACATGTTCTTTATATGAAATTTTATACTTTGGTGATCAAAGCATGTATAATAATTATTCTTTATCTTCTTAAAAGAAGATTATCTTATCTTTTTTTATTTTATCTTCTTCTACTTTTGAATTCTCATAGCGCGTGTTTTCCGAAAGTACGCATTTAATCATATTAAGAATTATTTCGCATTCGTTATCCGTAGAGTTTTGAACTGAAACAATATGTGCACGAATATAATTATTACAATGCTAATTATGTTATTAATAATATGTTTATGATGCAATAGTAAATTGAAATATAGAAAATGAATTTAAGAGACTGCATTTCGAATAAGCTATAGCAAGTAAATTTTACTAACACAGATAAAGTTATATAATAACAAATTTTTAATTAATTTTATTTTATAATTATATATGTACATGACATTAATAATTGTAATATAAATAAGGTGATGAATTGTTTATATTTTTTAGAAGTATATATTTTTTATTACTTATTTAATTATATATTTTTTAATAGATATTTACCTCGATCGAAACAGGTGTCTAATATTTGATTCCGTATACGGATGATGCTTTCAGGCCTTTCAGGTAGCATCTTATCTAACGCTTTCTTTATGTTTTCCGTATCCATAGTCATATTATCCATCTGGAAATTGTATTATTTATATATTTTATATGTACAATACATATGTATATATATGTATATGTATATATATATATATATATAAATATAAAGAAACATAACAAACATGCTAATATAAATATAAGTAAGATGCAAATTGGCTTTGAAACTATAGTTTTCAGATTTTAATTACTTCTATATTTGGGTTGGTTCTATATTCACATTTAAATAATTATATTATTGTATAGAATAATTTGTAGATCTAAATCTTTTTTAGATAGTTTCACTTCTATAATAATCAAATAAAGCAATATAAAGTATCTTTTTTAATTGTCGTATAAAAACAAAATACAATCTTTTTAAGTTTTTATAAAAAAAATTGTATAAAATCAAAACCTTGAAAGATTTCAATTTCTCGGGATTTGTCAACAATTTTAAAATTAAAATAGTTTAGTTCCACAAATAGTTAAATTACATAAAAGAAATCTATTAAATAAAAGAAAAATTGACAAATTAGAAGTGAAAATTTTTTTACAGTAATTTTTCTGCAAAGTTAAAGAATAATTATTGGATACGAATCAAAAGATACATCTAATAAAGTATTTTTTACATCTGAAAATTTTACCAGTTCTTTTTTCTGCAATAAACAGGCAAAGAAACAACTTGCTTTTAAGGCTGGATTATTAACATCTGGTGTTGTTTCGTTTAGGTATGAACTCATGAGCATTATATCGACTGTAAAATACAAAAAATTTTTATGAATTAATTTACATTATTAATGAGATGTAGTTCTTTGATGCAAGATCATTTAATAAAACTTAAACAATAAAATGCAGGCAAAATAATTATTTGTTTTAAAGTATTAAAACTATTTAATAAGATACAAATATTAATATTTTAATTTCATCATTTAGTTGTAATTAAACATTAAATAATAAATTTGTAAACTATTATTTATGTGTATATGTAAAGAATATATGTATAAGAATAGAAATGGAAGCCTGAATTATCATGTACTGTGTGTGATTAGAAAAGATTTAAATTTATAATAATTGTTGCCTAACATACTTACCTAAAGTTGCATTTGCTTTAATAAAGCAATCGTAAATGTCCATTTTCGACATCTGTAAGTCATCCGACAATTCGTCCATGACTTTGTCAAGACCTAGTGTCTATAATAAACACGAAGTAACAATTAACAAAAGCGATATTTTAATGAGGAAATGGATAATACTAATGCAACAGATGATACATTAATATTAAATGTTAGTACATTAATATAATAATATAATATAATTGTATTAAATAATAATATAATATAATTGTATTATATAATAATATAATATAATTGTATAATTATATAATAATATAATGTGCAACAGCATTTTAAATTTTCTTTAACGAAGATAAAATAAGAAATGAAATTGAAACAATTAAAATTAAAATTTGAAAAATTGAGATTAAATTTTAAAAAATTTATAATGATAATGAAAATAAAAATAATTAAATCTTAAGTTAGAGAAAAGTATTGTATTCATGACTAAATACATGACTAAATGATGCTTTTACATGAAATTGATAATAAGTGAAACATTTCTTTAAGAGAGGTTTTTTAATAGAAAAAATTCTCTTTTAAGATCTTTATGTAATATAACATTTTATAATCTTATACATTTTTTTGTATTGTATTTAATAAAAATTTTTATATTGTATAGAATAATAATTAATTTAATTACAACTATACACATATAACGTGGAAATACTTACAATAGCAGCACACAGACAGATTGATAGAATAAACATCACTCGCTTCATGATTTTGGATTTCTTACAAAATCTTCCGGGGTTGATTGGTTGAAATAGACTGTTCCAGGTTGCTCCAACTTACTCCAATTGATCAGTGTACTGTTATTGACATCTTGATGCACAATATTTATACATGTGTAGATAAAAATACTACAAAGGTTATCACACACGATATTTATGTTAACTTGATGATTCAAGAAAGCTTTTAGCGAACATTAGCATGTTCACGATTCGAAGAATTTCACTTTTTCTCAACCTTCTCCAATTTATTTATGGCTCTAGATTCGTCGTTGAGACTGACCTGGCCATGGTTAATCTTCGAATGATGCAATATGGAATATATGATAGTGCAGTGCATATGCGCACTAACTGTGATGTAGAGTCGGGAATGTGTTTTATGTTGTGTGTGTGTGTGTGTGTGTGTGTGTGTGTGTGTGTGTGTGTGTGTGTGTGTGTATGTGTGTGTATGTGTGTGTGCGTGCGTGTGTGCGTGTGCATAGTATAATTGTATGTTATAGGGATTTTTTTAAATTATCGCCGTATCTCTACCAAGAATACACAGTGACATAACATTTACAGAATAATATTCCATGAAACATCTGCAGATCAAGAGGCACGGTAGTGTCTCGCGTCAAGTATAGCGAGACCTACCAGGCCTCATTGACGCGCGATGCCGTTTAAAGAGGATATTGTATTATCATATCTCAATAACGGCTGATCCAATGGAATTTTAAGTACTCTCAATGGATAGCTCGGAGTCAATTTATATAAGAAAAGTGTTTCTATTTTTTTTGTACATACCCTACGAGCAGAGATATTATAACTTAAAGTCTAAATGTGGAAAATATTAAGATATAAATTCTCCGTCGTCATCGTCAAATGGCGGTAAGGGAGCGCGCGGGAGAGGCGAAGAAATGTTACCAAAGTCAGGGCAAGAGGCGGGTTCGGAAAGGGTGAGGAAATGTAACACGGTTAAGTTGTCTGCGTTTGCATCGCATTTCGCATCGCATTGCTATACACGCAGTCCAAAAAAAAAGTGTTGCAATCTATACACGAAATGAAATGTTATATTTTATCGTACTGCGCTCCCTTACCACCATTTGACGATGCGCGTAGGGATCGTGCCAGGCGACTCCCGTCAACCGGGATGTCCGGGTCGCGAAGATCGCAAGACAGAGATGCGCCACGAGAACCAATGAGTTCGGCGGCACTGGGGTACTCGTAGGGATCGTGCCAGGCGACTCCCGTCAACCGGGATGTCCGGGTCGCGAAGATCGCAACACAGAGATGCGCCACGAGAACCAATGGGTTCGGCGGCACCGGGGCACGCGTAGGGACCATGTCAGGTGATTCCCGTCAACCGGGATGTCCGGAGCTCTTGAAGCTGCTGATACATTGCTAGGTATTCCTTTATATGGGACTGATCGAAATACAAGTATTAAATGGTTAGATGTTAATCCTATACGACATAGAAAATTAAAAAATCGTAAGGAAATTAAAGCACTTGAGGATAACTCTACAGATATATTTTGTCCATCTTTAATAGATAATTATTATCCAAATAGACCGGAAAAATTAGAATTTATATCTCTTTATGAATTTGTATAAACCTAAAAAGTAAGCATTACCTTATATTGTTCTTTAAAGTTTTAAAAAATTATTGAAATGTACATATTTGAAATATCTTAATATTTTTTAAAATCCTTCCTTTAAATATTTGCTTATTCAATCTTTAGTACTGAACGCAAATCAAATCAAAACGGATGATACTTGCAATGGAAGAATTTGCTTGATTAAGAAAAAAGGTTAAGACGCCTGTTCTTATCCATTCCTAAATACAATTCCCAAAATAGTTCGCGTATGATATATACATTAATTGTTTAAATTTATATGAAAAGATTAAAGTCATAAGTGACGTAAGTTAATCTTTTGAAATATTAATTTGTGTACATAAATACAATCATTTCCAATATTATAGTCTATGTACATATTTGTAAGTTAATATTTTAAAAAATTAGACTTACAACATCATAACTTTCATCCCTTCATATATTATAAAAAAATAAGATATTTGATACTACAAAAGGTGTGATATCATAATAAATTACCTTTTTAAAAAAAGGTAAAAAAAGCGTCAAGTATATGCCCGCAATAAAAAGTGATATATCATCAAATTGCGCCAACTATAGAAATGTTTGTATATTTAACAAATAGAAAGGCTATTATTTCATTATTAGTTACTATCTTTAATAGTATCTTTAATAGTAAAATACTATGCAATGACTAATATGATTCTATACAGTAAAAGTTTGGAGCTTATTGTTTAATATATCAACATTTATAGATTAATAAAAAATATGTTAAATATTAATTTAAAGAAAATGTTGAACATTCTATATTTAATTAAAAGTGATTAGATGTTGTAAGATATGATTATAAAATTCTTGAAGATTGAAATCAATCAGTATTTTAATTGAATAAAAGATTTTATTGGATATTTTATTACAAACAAATATTTTTAACACAGACACAAACATATATATATGTATATATACATATACATACAAATATTTTATTTAAAATACTTCGAGAAGTCCTGAACCATTTTTCTCTATTACGTTTAATAAAGCAGTAATTATTTTTTGTAAGGACAATTCAATCGGTATTGTCTTTTAGCCAGGAGTACGTCAGTGAGTCGCGGTTAATATATTTTAGCAACAAATCGCTCACGCACACTATCAGGCGCGTGGCTTACTAATGTTCTCACGACTAAAAAACGATACCGATTGAATTGTCTTGTATTTAGGGTCTTTTCTTAACACCCTGCATATAATTAAATATGAAAAGATTTGATAAAAGATATAATTTTATTTGATTATACATATATAATAATATCTGATTTGATTATACATTTGATTATATATATATTTGATTATACATATATAATAATATCCGAAATTTGGCGCGAAATATGATATTATTTTTATATTATTATATTTGAGCAGATTTGTTTCTATATATTGTATAATCAGGTCTCCCCGAATTATAATTATATTCGACTAGACTAGATTATATATGGAAACAGATCTGCCCAAGTATAATAATATAAAAATAAAACCAAATTTCGGATATTATTATATATAATCATATAAAATTACATACATGTCAGATCTTTTTGAATTTAATTATATATATATGATCTCATATAATTCCATAAGATCATTTTTTTCTCGGGCTTGTATAACATTTGCATTAAATAATACATCATTGTATTTGTTTCAAATAGCGCTATAACCTTTATTCGTTCGTTAACACACAGAGCTCTTTTAAACAAACATTATGCATACAATAGAGTTCTATTTAAACTATTTATTTAATTTATAGGGTCGGTGCACCATTTTAAGGATTTTCAAAGATATAAACACGTTTTAATTAAATTAAATTCTTTTCGTTATCTAATAACTTTAACTACTTCAATATATTTTTAAGAATCTTTTAGATAATAAATTTAAAATTGGCAAGCAAACAAAATTAAATAGATATTTTAAAAATAAGAATTATGTTATAAATTCCAATTTCACCGTTTTTGGCCAGTATTTAGATTTATAC
Organism: Tetramorium bicarinatum; assembly: GCA_928718305.1. Lineage (NCBI taxonomy): Eukaryota > Metazoa > Arthropoda > Insecta > Hymenoptera > Formicidae > Tetramorium > Tetramorium bicarinatum. The sequence goes on along the minus strand of OV788329.1, from coordinate 17,885,500 downwards.
ATAAAACCAATTATACACGTATTCAGCAAGTGAGTGTGATCAGGAAGAAATACTGTAAAAACAAAATTCATCTACTACGTAGGGTCAACAAGAAGCATAAATAATAAAAAATAAATAAGAAGCAAAAAAGCACTAATAATTCGAAAACTGTCGAAGACAGTGGCCAGAAATGAAGCAGTGGCCACAAATGGTGCACTGACTCTATTTGTTCTATTTTTTTATAATATATATTAATGTATCATGTATCATTGCTACATTATTCTCCGATTTCGTTCGTGTTTCATTTCTTTAATTATGCACAAATAGAATTTCAATATCACTTCGCATTCATCAACCTTGCTTCTAACTGCAAAAATATATAATATGTGAATGTAATTATACAATATATTTATGTTATGTATAATTACACGTATTAATAATAAAATATTAAATTATCATAATAACTCAGTTAAAGCTAAGAATTCGTATTTTTTCGAATCAATTGATTTTTAATTATTTATTAACATATAAAAATTAAAAGGTAAATGTAATTATAATAATTATAGTAATCAATCTTTAATTTAGTTTAATTTATAATTGAAATTAATAATTTCAATATGTACATATTTTTTGTGAATTTATTTTTATCATATTTGTTACGTTTATATTTAATTATTGTTCTTACCGCGATTATCACACGTATCCAAAATTTTATTGCGCATTGCGATAAATCTGACATTTGGACGTATCTTAGTGTCCATTATTCTTTTTATTTTCTCCACGTTGATGTATGTTCCTGACATCTAGATATTTAACATATGAATAAGCAATCATAAATTTGAATATAAAAAATAAACATAGTAATAGTAAAGAAGTAAATGAAAAGGTTATAATCTATATAAACAAGGAATGAGTAAGTAGAACAAAAATTATTAAATTAAGGGTGTTCTGGCGCTAACATTATTACATTGAAAATACCGTAGAACTTTTAGAGATTGTTTTCATTTGTTATGAATCTGAACACGTGGTTAAAACTTGAAGCCGATTCTGTAACTGTTTCTCGAGTTATTGTACATATGTACTTTTAATTTTACATGTATTCTTATGGAAAAACAGCATTATTCTCTTTATATGAATAAAATAATAAAGAAGCAACATTGCCAATATTCTGAAACTTTATTTTTAAGTAAATCAAACATTGTGCAACGTTTCTAAAAAAAGTTTAAATCGAGTTCACTATCTCATTACCGAATTATTCATAAAAATACAATGCAAAGTTTCAAAAAAAAGTTATAGTGTACATGTCAACTGCTGAAACATGGCAAATATCATATTTTTGTGATGCGAAATATCATATTAAATGAGATTGTTTAAGACATTTACATGATATGAGCATGTTTAATGCATATTTTAATCCTTAGAATCATAGAATTTTATCAATTTCAAATTGAAGTAGCTTTTGACTAGGATGTATAGCCAGAACATTTTTAAGACAGATAAGATTTAAAAAAATAAATATCTTTTTAAGTTAAATGGATTCTTTTGTGACAAATAATTCACAAAATATATTATTCAATATAAAGAGGTAGGTGTTGTATTTAATATGTTATTATATCATTATTTTAAATCTTACGATATCTTTTTTCTGTAATAGGCAGGCAAATAGACAACCAACTTTTGAAGCTGATTTTTCAATATCTGTTGTTATTATATCGTCGTCTACTAGCTCGTCCATTTTCATTAAATCCTCTAGAAAGAAATGATTGAGAATTACATTGCATTACTAATAGAATGCAGTTGATTTTTTGATTCTAAGAAATTGTTTTATTTTGTTAATTATCGAGGCTAAAACAAAAAATTTGATTATGTTTAATAATGAATTGTGATTAAGCCAATAAATAAGTTATATAAGAATGAAATTAATATTGAACAAATTAGTACAATATTGGACATGCATGTTTGTATGTGCGTGCTAGATAAACCGAACAGAAATGTAAACGAGAAAGGTTTATAACATATAAAACTTTTGCTGAACACACTTACCGATGTTTATATTTGTTTTATTCATGCAGATTTCTACATCCGTTCTCGACATCGATAATGAGTCTGCCATTCTGTCCGTGATATCATCACTAAAACTTACTACCTATAATAAACATAGAGTCAGGATTAATTACATATAAGAAGAAATTTAAATGACAAAATAAATAATAAAAAAGTATTAACAATGTACAAATAATGCATTAATATACATATATTAGATTATTATTATGATAATATGTAAATTATATAATTACATTTTAATCTAGTTTTAATATGAAATGAAATTAAAAAATTATATATAATTTTAGAGAATATTAAGAATAAATAAATAAATTAAAATTTGTGGTAAAAATTCGGTGAAATTGAAATTAAGATTGAAAAAATTATCACAAAAGTTAACAAAATTTTATCGCGAGAAATTTTTCTTTTTTATGATAAAAGCATATATTCGTCTATATATTTTTTGTACATTTAATTTTATTACTTCCTCTTGTCTGTCTTTATTGATGATAATTTTGCCGTCATTTTAATTGTATGTGCACATACAATTACACATTGTAAGAATACTTACACACGTAATGGCGATAAGCAGGTTAAAAACGAGTATCATTTGTTTCATGAGTTCCGAATTTCTTTTATACATATTTTCTATACGTCTCTTCTATACGTTTTTCGACGTTAGACTACAATCGGCAATGTACACTTGTTCAACACACTCGTCCAACAATATACTGCCATAGATGTCGAGATATCTCGATATGTAATATTTGTATGTACATATATGTACATATACCATATATATGACGATAAAATATTACGAGGTTTATGTGGTACCGAGGTTATCACTTGCAAGATATTTGCGCAGACTTGCTAAAAAGAAAAGTCTTAGTGCACGACGAGCATTGGCGTGCAATACTAGTGGTTTCGAGAAATCTGTTACGGCTATTAGCGTGAATTGATCTAATAGGTAATCGGCGCATTGGCGTCAGATTTCTAATTAACGATCAATATATTTGCGTCTTTAATAATTCCATGAAGAAAATGTGGATGTTGATGTATATCGTCTTTGAAACGTGTACAATTGTTTTAGAGAAATGAAACATTTTTTTAAATTTCTAATTTTGCTCGCATATATTATTGTTTCTGTATAAATATATTTCACAAAAATCTTTAAATTAATTAAAATTATTAAAAGAAAAGAAAGATCAACGAGTGTAATTAAATTACAAAGGCAAAACTTATATGAAAATAGAAAGAAAAATTATATAAATTTTGCAATAATTTATTGCGATAAATTATGATTATAATAGTGATAATAATTAATTTTTATTTCAATATTGCAATTATTTTGTATAATTTCTTTAAACTGGAATATTGATATTATGTTAAATCATGTTGAAGGATTATAAAAAATTTTAATCTATGAACCTATATAATAATAAAATATTGAAAGAGAAGTATATGTATGCGCTCGTGTGTCTGTGTGTGTTTTTATTTTTACACGTTTAATTGATTTATAATACAAAAATAAGATGTAGCATTTATATTCTATTTTTTAATCTTTATTTGTATAACAAGTATAACTTATACATATTTTTATAATTACTGTATGGTAACAGCTCTATTAGTTGTGAAATTAATTTTTTAATTTATATTTCAATCATATCTTTCCAAATGCACGTGAGTAGATCGAAAGACTTATCGCACATGTCCGATTTTGTTTCAACTGAAATAACAATTTGATAACTATTACTTATCTTTATTTTTTGCATTTTATATTGTAATATTGTCAGATTATTTTATAAATATAATTTTTTGTATATATATATATATATATGTATAGATATATATAATATATATACTCACCTTGTTCGGCGCAACGATTTATGGTTGCGTACATTTTAGCTTGTGTACCGGGATTTAAAAGAGCACTTGATAATTTACTATACAGTCTGCGCTTTTTAATTTCCGAATTAACAATCTGAAAGCGTAAAAGTACTTATAAAATTTATAATTATTGCATATTTTGACATGTTTAAAATAAAAGGAGGTTTATTATATACATGTAAAAATCTGCGAACTAGATCAGGAGTAGAACTCAACATTAATAATTAATTATATGTACGATAAATGATACTATTTCTATTTTTTCAATAATCATTCTTTTATTTCTTTATTTTTAATGCATACGCACATATTGTGTATTTAACTATGTAAGAAATACTTGAAAGATCGATTTAATTTTTCCAAAAATGTAATAAGATAAATTATTATTAATAAGAATGTAATAATCATAAAATAAATTCATAATTTTTACAATATTAATAATTTTATAAGACAAAATTGAAAGCTGCAAAATTGAAAAGTGTTCTATTTTATCTTCCAAAAATTATTTATTAAATATTATGTATATGGTTATTATACCTGGCCTCGTTTTCGTAATATGCACAATGTTACGCAACCACTTTTCTTTGTCTTCTCTGTGTTTTCTGGGTTCTTATAAGATCCATTTTCGATTTCGTCATATGTAATCACATCAGCTAAAAAATGATTAATCATATTATAAGTGCTGTATAATTAATCTGTATTATTAGGGGAAAGTGGTTTAATTCGGCCACCTATTTTAAATCACCTCTCTATTTCATGAAAATCACAACACTTATCATCATGCCAATAGTGTAGTTAGGGGATAGATTATAATCACCTATCAATAGTGCCCTTAACTACACTATTGGTATGACAATAAGTGTTGCGGTTTTTATGAAATAATCGAGGATGGCCGATTTAGAATAGGTGGCCGAGTTAGACCACTTTCCCCTAATGTTTTTGAATTATTTGTTGTAAATAATAATTATTTTTTTTTGTTATGTTTATTCCATTATTTTATATTAATTATTATTTTTGTTATATAGCATATTATTCTTAAACTATATTTTTTTTTAAATTTTAAATTTATTAATTTTATGTTGAGTCAGTAAAAAATATTTTTCAAGTATTAAAGTATCAAAATAATTTTAAATATTTTTCAATCAATAATAATGTTAATAATTTACATATTGATATATGTTAATGTATATTAACGTAAACAATTTAAGAGATTAAGCTTTACCTTCCGTTATATTTGCGCTCTCATAACATTGTTGCAAGTCCGCAGGAGGTAATGATCCACCGTATAAAGCTACGTCAGCAATAGAGTTTGCATAAGCAACTATCTAAAATTAACATTGTTAAATAAATGTAACAAAGGTTAGGAAATATAATATAGAAACTGTATTTGAAAATTATGTCATAATAAACTTAATATTAAAATATGTGCCTAAAATATATGCGTCCGTATTCCTAGTAGCATAATTTAAAACTAGTTCATGAACTAAACTGTATATTAGTGCTAGTAGAAGATGATGATAATATGATACAGTATTTTTATTTCTACAACAAGTTGGAAATAATCATAGTAATGGGATTAACATCAGCGTGTTTAGTTTCTGCAAATATTTGGTTTTTGGACTGCAAACGACTGCCATATTTAAAAATTTAGTGGATAAGAAATTTTACAAAAAATTCAAAATCATGTCAAATTCGAATCTCAAGAAAACAGAATAGTAATTTGCGAACCGTAGGAATGATTTGAAAGAAAAAAACGCTTGTAAAATTTTTCAATACATGTAATAGAAGAAATTTTATGAAACACAAAATAACAATACTTTTTTTATTATCAGAAATATTTATATTTAATACACCTGTAATTTTTAAGGATACCTAGCAGAAATTAACGAAACAAAATTACTAAGAATTTGAATAAATTAAATAATATAGAAACACTAATTTTAGAAATTAATTTAGAAATTAATTAAAACTTTTTTTAGAATAAAAATCATTATCAAAAACAATATCAATCTGAAACATATTCGTCATTGTCACCTGCAAACCCTAAATGCAAGTCTATTTTACAAGTGCTAATGCTAATCAATATTGTAATTAATTTCAAAAATCAATATTATCCTAATGATTTGTGCTACAATAGTATATATATTATTTTTAAAAATCTTTAATTAAATTTAATTAAAGATTTTTTAATATATGTAATCATAATAATTATATGTTTAAATGTTTTCAAGAGAAATGTTTCTCTTTGTCTTTATCTGTGACAAATTGTTTTAGACATTTCAATAAAATAAATATTTCTTATTCAACATCGACAGTTCCTACATAGTATTAAATTAATTGTAATAAATATCAATTCATGGAGCATTAAATGCGATTTGATTCTGATATTAAATTTTTGCTTTTTAATTACCTAAGAAATATTGGTAATGTCGTGAAATAATAATAACTCAATTGTTAATAACTAATTTATACAATATTATACAATAACTATTAATTGTAGCTAATGCTCAATAATAATTCAATCACAGCTACTTACGGCGATCGCCGTCAGGCAGACAAGCAGCTTCAAGAACTTCATGATTTTTCTTTCACTGTACAACACTTTTAATGCACAGTTTCTTGTGAACTCTGTGATTGTGCTCCTACTTATATCTTCCAAGCGAGCGCTAAATGTGGTAATCGGAGAAAAAACACTATAAAAAAGCTTATTACCGATTATTATGTTACATACGTTATGTACGCCTATTTTGTAACTTATTAATGATAATGTTCTTATCATTACACATCGTTCGCGGACATAACGACGCCAAAATGAAAAATCAAAATCTGTACTTTAGGAATAGACACTGAAAACATCAATAAATTATCAAATTTTGTCGCGAGGTTATCAAGAGGCACGAGACTCTTTCGTGCGGGATAATGAGCGATGATTTAATTAATAGTGAATTGCAGTAAAGTTTAGTTTGCATTTTTCAAATGAATTGAAATTAATATAATAATAATATTGAAAAGGTAACGATTATCATAATTAAGATATTATTTTTTTATAAATTATTGAAAATACGTTTAAGGTGTTGAAAAAAAGAGTGGTACAAAATTTAAGGGTATCTAATATTTCTGAAAATAGATTAAAAAGTTTTAATATACATATTGGCAGTGGTGGGTTATGTGGGACTCCCGAGCTTGGAAAAGAAGAGCTAGTCTCTCCTCTCCCTCGTGCAAGGCCCGGTATACCCATTAAAACCTCTCCGAGTGTCCGTCTCTGCACTTTTTAAATTTATTTATTTTTCGCAAGTTGTTTAAATAATTATTTTTTTACAAATACTCGAAAATATTTAAATTTCACAAAAATAAGATTAAATTTAATAAAGGATATAATCACTGACTATTTTTAAATAGCATATTATCGATTTTCAGAACTTTTCTACCAATCAAACATTTGGTATATTGCTTCCCATTGATGTTGTCGTGGATAGAAAATGTATCGATACTTGACGTCGCTACTCTTTGCTCACAATCAGTATATTCTCCTAATGGATATTATATATTAAAAATGTAATTAATTTTTCAACCATTAAAGCTATTATTTTTTCGAAAGTTAAACGTCATACAAAAAATCATATTCCATATATTTTATTAATTTTATTTCGATAAAACCTTTCGATTTAAATGATATATTTATAACTTAAAAGTGAAGTGATTACCTCATAAAAAATACGTAAACGTTCCTTTTTTTATCATCTTTAGGCAAGATGCTTCATTATTTATTCGACCGAAATTATGTTGTCCTTTTACAATTTTGTTCCAATAAAATCACACATTCATTGATTGTTTTGTGTTTTCTTTTGGCTAATATACTTTTCTTACATTTTCTTCAAATACATCCTCTGGTATAGCAGAGGATATGCTCCTGAAATATAATTATAGTAATATTTATATGACACTTTAATAGAAAATCATTTTTTTGATATTACAAAATAAATGATATTTTTTATTACAGTATTACAATATTATTACAATTTTTTATTACAATATTACAAAACGTCTTATAAGAAATTAAAAACGAGACACATATGTAATTAATCAGTGTTTTAATATATACTTATTATTCATGGGTGTCCGCAGAGGAGGGGGCAAGAGGGGGCACTTGTCCCCCTGCAGTGAGAAAGGTTTAAGACTAAAAGGTATATAATTATCAAATTATACGTTACAATGTGGAATTGATATTTTACGTCATGTTCCTCCCCTCTGAAAAAAATCCTACGGACACCCTTGCTATTGTTATATAGTTTATTATTAGAAGTTTATTAGGTAGTGTTGGACGAATAGTTTGCATAGAAAAAAGATTTGAAATATATAATTGTCTTTTTCGCTGACGTATAAAGTGTGTGCCAAATGATTTAAAACAAACGCAAATAATAAATCCAGGAATGTCGATTAATCTGGTGGTAATATGGACTTCTTGCTATAATACTGAGATATAAACTAAGTTGCTGATTATTATTTTACAAAGAAAAGGACGATAGATCAATTTCAAACTGTTGATATATTTTTATTTGATTTTTATTGTTAAATAATTCAACATGATTGAAATTGTATATATTCGCAAATTTGAGTCTATATATTTTTTTAATGTAAAGTTTCGTTGGATAACACCGGACGCAAGTTTCGGCGGGTGTACTTACGGACAGTTTCTTTTTTACTAATACTAGGAATTTATTCAACAACTCTGAATATAATAGTGTATTATTATTTACTAAAATGTTCTGTGGAAAATATGACATATTATTTTCAGTCAAAATACTAACAATAAGCAAATCTTCAAGAGGCATAAGGAAAGAACAAAACTTTAACAAAGTCGTTAAAGAAGTAACGGAAAGAAAATTGTTTAAATGATTCTCGTCAAGGAATTATAGCATATAACGGAGCACATTTTACGATAAAATTAAAACTCTGAAAAAAGAATGCGAAATTTCTTTAAAGCTTAAATTACGACATTTTGAAAATACTATTATCTGAATACAAAAGCTTGTGAAAAATATCAAGGCTTTTGTCATTTGATTAATATTCTGCTAATGAAAGCAGAATTTCTTATGTCAACATGTAATTTTTCAAGTGCATTGAAAATGAATCACTTACTTCACAAAGAGAAAAAGTTGTTCCGAAAAAACTTTTCGTAGAATTTAAAGAACGACATTCTGAGGTCGTTTTGTAAATGCTTCAGTCAACTAATCTTATGAGAATTGCTGGCTTCAAAATTAAATTCTTTTATATGATTAGTTTGGTAATTTGAAGGAAAAGTTCATTTTTCGGTTTAAAAATAATTAAAAATTTATTTTTAAATTAAGTTATTCATTAAGTGTTTAAATCCATCCATCACTTTCCAATTATAGTCTTTATTTGCTGTGTTATACAAGTTTTTTCAAGAAGCAATACTGTTACGTCTTTATTTTTTTGATTAGACGCGGTTTTAGAGAGGGGGCAGATTTCCCCTTAAGATAATTTTGTTTCCTTCTCGGGAAATCGAAAATTTGGTGGTGACTACCGATATAATGCGTGGTTTGATGCGCCTTGCCGAGGGTGGTCGTGCACCTACTTCGCTACAGGGCCTTGCTTGGGCAGAGACTGGCAAGGGTCTCGTTGGGAGCCTGGTCGGTGCTACGTCGGGCGCCGACTTAGGCTGTGGCACTCTGGTGATGCGTACGAGGGTGGAAGCCGTAGGTGCGCGTTGCGCTCGGGTGCCCGTTTCCGGGGTATTGAGATCCCGATGGACCTGGTCGCTCGACAGGGAGCTTGGCAGTGGTGCGGGCGTTTCGGAGCCGTGGTCGACCCTGGCGGCGTGCAGCTCGGCGGTCCTGTCGAACACTGCAGGGTCAAATTCTCGGTGCTCGCAGAATGCCTTCTTCAACCGCGCGAGCTGCTTTCTGCATCCTGAGGTCCGGTCTCGTCGCACCATCGTTTAGTTTCGAAGCTGGCCATAGCGAAAGGAGAGATAGATAAGCGATAGGTAGAGAGAAAGAGAAAAGAAAGAAAAAAAAGGGTAAAATAGAATAGGATGTGTGTGTGTGTGTGTGTGTGTGTGTGTGTGTGTGTGTGTGTGTGTGTGTGTGTGTGTGTGTGTGTGTGAGAGAGAGAGAGAGAGAGAGGATGCGAGGTTCAGGGCGTTTGGATCTTCCAGCGCCTCACTTTGGTGAGAAGATGAAGAATTTAGGATGGTGCGAATCAGGGCGCCTTGATTTTCCAGCGTTCAGTCTCACCATACCAATAATTTTCAGGAGGAGAGGTGATGTAGGTGTGCAGGAGAGGGAAGAGAAAAAGAATAAAGAATAGTCCAATTCATAAGACGAACATATGACAGTTTTCCTTTTATAGCAGTGAAAGTGTTTAATACAAAGCAAAAAAAAATGGTAGAGGAAAGAAAATTTGCTGGGTCGTGAAGCGGCTAAGAAGAAAAAGAATTCCTTAGTTCGAATTAGTCGCAGACAATATTACATCAGAACGTGCGTGAAGCAATAGCAGGGATTTCGCAGGTTTAAAAAGTGATAGAGAACTTATAAGTTTTGCACGGAGGAATGTCCAAATATTACCGTGCAGAACGGCTGGCGTTCGCACAGGTGACTTGGCACCGAATCCCTAGCGCGCGTTAGCTTTATAAGTTACAGTAATTGAAATAGTGTTAATTTGAACTAGATGAGAAAAAGGGTTTCTAAGTTGAATGTGCGTGGAATGAACCAAGTCCAAATGATCACTGAATTTATAAGTCTTAATTTGTCGCCAAATTTATAAGTACAGAAAGATAGTGAAATTTCTAAGTTCGAAACAATCTTAAATTTCATAAGTATGGAAAGATCGCGAAATTTATAAGTTCGGAAAGAATGTAAAATAATAAATTCGAATTACTCGCGAAGCTAAGTATAAATGGTAGCGAAATTTTATAAGTTCGATTTGTCGCAAAAGTTATAAGTACAAAAGTACTTACACGGGGAAATTCAGAGTTCGAATATTGCCGTGCAGAACGACTGGCGTTCGCACAGGCGTCTCGGATCTGAACTTCCGAACTAATGTGTCGAAGGTCTGATTTCGCGGCTTTATATACTCGTGGCTTGGTAGCCCCGCGCGGTGAGAGGGTGTGCTGGGCCATCCCTTGCTCACATGTGCGCAGCTACTTCCGCATTTCTAAGACTCTTGTGATCGCTCGCTGATCGCGGATCCATATTACGCACGCAGCATGGACTTCTCGATCTAAAAGTTACTTCTATTTCTAAGTTCCTTATTTCTAAATATATTTATCAATTATTATAATTCGCTTACAGAATAACGCGTGATTTATAATTTATAATAGTCGTGCAAATATATATAAATATATACATATATATTTGCATATGTACACATACGTGCTGGATTCCTCAGTCGTTCCGTCGGTATTTAAAAATTTGATAGCGCGAATCAGGGATGGCGCGATAAGTCTCTTTTTGATCGCGAGCGCACGAGGGAAAGTCCTTCCGCAGGAGTTCGAGGGCTTTGAATAGGGAGTGGGTGGAGGTGACAGACGTAACAATCCTGTCTTTGTTTATTGTTAATTTCTTAAAGAAACGTATATTTATGTTATTTTTAACCAATTTTTCACTTCTTTTTACTTTTTATTAAAAATTGAAAGTACACTTTTAAATTAAATGTTCGGAGCTAATCGCTATTCTCTTGTGTACTCACCGACATAGAGTGTAGAAATAATTCGATTCGTATTTCGATATATTCAGGTAGATTGTCACTTATTACTATAATTAACACATCTTCCATTATGTCCATTTTAAGTACATCAATTTCTACTGTATAGCTTAATTGCTCGTTAGTTCTTAAAGTACCATAGATAAATTCCTTAAAAATTTGTACTAACAGTCGTGAAAGCATACTCGACTTTGGTGTTTCTAAATTAATTTGATAGTATACCATTACAGAAGGACTTTGTTGCCAAATAGTATCGTCTGTATATGTTGTGACCTATAGTAATTATATATTATTATATAATTATTATTACAAACCATATTAACACATTAGAAGCTAACATTCAATTGTTGAAACAAATGGTATCATATTTAAGGTTGTATGACCCGTAAGGTCTCTGTCAAAAGTTTAAGAAATGTAATATAAAGCTAATTAACATATTTAAGAAGATATTCTTTACTGGAAAATAATATTTATATTGATATTTTATTAAAATAACGATTGCCTATGTTTTTAAGAGCTATAGAAACAGTTTTATGCATATTTTCTCGTATATAAACTTTTACTTTTAATGGTTTCTAGAAAGACTGTACTTGACTTGCAACTGTCAAAAACGAAAATCTGAAGCGAGACTGTTTGTCTGTTTGGTTTTCATTTAATATTTCAGAAAATATTCTCGAAGTCATAATTTTTTTTGTACTAATTTAAGTTTTTAAGATGTTTATTAACATTTCTGCAAAGTTTTGAAAGTATGCCATATTTTCTTCTATATTAATTTCTCAAATGAAGGTGAAAAATAGTGAAACTTGATGAATTCCCATAAGAGCCTATCTTAAAATTCAAACTGTAATAACTTTTGAACAGGCCTCGCAAATTTATTCAAACTTGGCACAATGCTTTATTAATATAATACTTATGACCTGACAAAGTTTGAGGACTTTGGCATTTTTTTTTTCTAAGGAGTCATACAACCTTAAGTGATATTATTAACATACAATATTCTTATTTATTTTTAAATAGCTGTGCTCTACATAAATAGAAATTAGTCTTTTATTTCCTTTTTTTCTTTCATCTCAATTATCTTAATTAGTACAAGGCACTAGCGGATCCTGACGTCGATAATGGGGGGGGGGGGGGGGTTTAATAAAATTTTTTAATTTAAGATTTTTCTTGGTTTCACGCTTAGCTTTTATTCCAAGATCAACGACGAGCACACCCTTATAATCCCATCTTGTTTTTTTAGTTTTTCTTTTTAAAATTTTTTAAATTGTTTAAAAAATTTTTCAACTTTTTAACTTTTTTATTTTTTATATATGTATATTTACATATATTATATATATATTTATATTATTTTTTATATATTAATTAATTAATTAATTATTTAAATAAGTCTTCTCGAGGTTTTGGCTATTTCATTTAAAACATCTTCAATGGATGGCGTTAAATCCGTATAAAGATTCATGAGCATCTATCCATTTGAACGGTTCTCCGAAGTTGTACTTCGTAAATAGATTTTTAAACGTCGTAACATCGAAAACGCGCTTTCGTTTTTGCAAATGGATTTTAATGGACGATTTTAATGGACGTTTTAACAGAAATTTTTCAAACGGATCTAGTAAGATTAATTTCTTTTAACTTGGAAAGGGGGAGGGGTTTAACCTCAACCCCCTCCCCCTAGAATCCGCCAGTGGTACAAGGTCATTGTACAGGAAACAATAAATTTCTTTATACTGAAATTATATTCATTGATATAAATTTAAATTTTTATTGAAATTATATTCTTTGATATGAATTCAATTTTTTATATACATATATTAATTGTGATAAATGAGATTCGATCATGTTATATACTTACCATCTTTCAGCTTAATTTCACGATGTAATGTGAATTAAGTTTTTAGCAATGGTAAAATGTTTCTCTCACCCACTTTAATAGTCAACTTTGCTTCTGTTGGAATGAGAGGTCCGTGCATGTGGCAACCACAAAGTCTCACAGTTTAATCAGAACAAAACAGTATTTATTATAAACAGATTACAAAACTGTAGCAGGCCGAAGCCTGTGCAAAATAAAGAAAAATCAAAGGTATGTTATACGAACTAACAAGGACTGTCGCACCGTTACTATTCGCTGCGTTAGCATTTTTGAAATGTATATTCGTTCTCGCGTGTCCTCTAATTACGTGTACTTACACCGGTGTTTCCAAGTGAGTGCGTGAGCGATTTGCTCCGTCGAATTCCGCGATCTATGGATCGAACGCGTATTAATAAAGCGCATTGAAAAGGCACACTGCGAGGTGCTGCCGCCGCACAACTTGCGAAATTATTATCCCTATTTCAATTTCTAACAGCTTCAATTAGTTCGGCTATATCTATAGCTTCTTCTTTAGTCATGTTACCCTATATTAAGCATTCCGTGTGTACTTTACTGAATAAGTTTGTTATAAATTCTTCGAGTCGATTAACACTTACAATTAAAATCACACGTCATAGAAATTTTAATTTTTTTTTGTGCTGATTATCTACAAGTCATTTTATATTAAATATGCTATTAATTAAATTAAACAGACCTTTATACCAATCGTTATACAAACCTCATTCTTTACGAATTCAAACTTCTTCTTATTAATTTTAAAACGTACTAATTGATCCATGACTTTTTCTAAACACGTAGCTTTTCGTCATAACTTATCTCAATCTAAAAGAATAATTAGAGTTTATTTTAAATTATGTATGTCTTCTCATAAAACATGAAATTAAGCCTCAGAAATTTTTCTTTATAAATTGTTAGCTAAACATTACAGAAATATTATATTTACCAAAAACAATAATTACAAATATGAAATAAAATCTGATATTTGAATAATATTTTTCGCGCATGAAAGAGTAACCCCAAATTTGGTCCATTTTTTTGCCCTCGAATTTCAAATCGAACTATGCCAAACAATTCTATATGACGGGACATTAATCTGAGAAAAAAATTTAAGTTGAGCATAGGAGTAGTTTTGGAGATACAGGAGGTCAAAGTGACTAAATTCCCATTATTCTCAATATTGTCCAAGCACTGTAGACACAAAAAAGTCAATACTTCTTTGATAACAGTGGGGATTTGACTAGAATTAGTCAAAATAGTTTTCTGACTCTTCCATCCCTGTTGTTTAATATTTTAAGGGTTGTTTAATATTTAAAACTAGCTTCAAAACAGTTTTACTGAATTTCTCGAAAACGAATGCAGAATACGAAAAAATGTTTTTGATAAAAGTTGTTTGTCTTAAAATTCTGCATAAAAAAGGTCGCTTTCATTTTTTCGATAGGCCTAACCCTTTAGTCGAAAATCGCATCTGAAAAGATATAGTTTCTGAGATGCGATTTTCTCAAAATGATTCTATCTTTTGAAGGATGGTTTCACCTCTTTAAATCGTTTTTGAGCATCAACGAAAAATTGCTAAATTCATGTGTTTACCCCCTCTACATTTATGCCAAGTTTCATTCAAATCTGAATTTAACACTTCGCGAGTTTAACACTTTACCACTTTAACGTCCTCTTGTAAGTCAGATTCAAAACTATTATTTATATGTATAATGTAAAATATAGAAGAGTTACTTATACATAATTATGATATATTCTACGCTACTTGAAAAGATTTAATTTTATAAGAACATTTGAGAACAGACTTACCCATAGTTAAGTACATTTGTTTCAGCAAAACAGATCTTTACGTCTAAATTCGATATCGAGAATTTATTTGCAAATTCCTGAGGCATTTGCATCAGGCTAAGCAAAGGTTTTGGTATAGTTATAGTCTATAATAATATAAATGCGAAATAGCCATTAACAATGACAAAATTTTACTTTACGAAGTTAATTACTTTACGAAGCAATAATAATAACAATAGAGGATATTAATATTAAATGATAATTTATTTAAATAATAATATAAATAATGTGCAAGAATATTTTATACTTGCTGTAACAAAAATTAAAGTAAGAGTAAATTTGAGATTTGAGAGTTGAGATAAAATTAAAATAAAAATAAATTTAGAATAAAAATAAAAATAAGGAAAATTAAGATTAAACTTCAGCATTACGTTTTCACTGCCTTTCGTGAATATTTTCGAATTCTTGGATTCTTAGATGTCTAATATTGATCTCCTAAAATAAAAAATTGTCATTAAATTAATTTTATAACTATATTTATGTTATTTAATAAAAATATATATGTACTTCCGGTTCGACGAACTGGACTCTTATGACATTCCACAATGGAACTGAGTCAACAGGCAATTCGTCTACTCAGATCTACTGGAAAAAATAACAGGTTTTTTATACATGTCTTTGATATAAATTTTTTTTTATTTACCCCAGTCGTAGGATAATTAATTATGAGATGATTGAAGATTCTTGAATTCATCTTGCTCATACGTTCAGTTGTAGACTAACCTGTTACAATCGATGCGCTTGTATCCTTTTTATATATCGGAAAATTTGTTATAAAAGATTGTTACATTTAAAATTTTTATCGATAGGATCAAATTTATCAGGCTAAAACACTTAACTACTGATAATGACCTTCAAAACAACATCATATCGGATGCTTATCGGAAAATAACAAATAAATTTTACGCAAGACATAAATAAAAATAGAAATTAATAAAAATAAATTATTTTTAATATTATAATTCTCTTACCCAGCCTTTTTCTTTTTAAAAACACACAGGCGTACAAGCAGCCTATATTTTTGAAAGCTAAACTTTTAACATTTAAGTTTATTCTGACGAATAATTGACCAATTAATGCTAGATCAGCTGTTAAGTACAAATTTGATATGAATTAATTTAAGTTGTTGATAAAATGTACTTATTTGGCATGAGACAATATAATTTAGTTGAGTTTATTATAAACAACAAAAAGCATGCAAAAAAATAATGTTTCAATCAAAGTATTAGAAGAGTTGAACATAAAATGCCAATACTGATATTCTAATTTCATGATTTAATTACAATTAAATACTAAGTCAGATTTAAACTATTGTTTACATGTGTATAATGTTAATGGAAGCCAATAATCATGTATTCTACGTAACTTGGAAATCTTTAATTTTATAAAAACTTTTGAGAACAGATTTACCCAGAGTTATTTTTGTTTCAATGAAACAATTTTTTGTGTCCGGTTTTGATAACGAGAATTTATTTGCTACTTTCTCTGAGACATCGTCAAGCCAAGGTCCTAATTCAGCAAGCTATGATAAATGCGAAAAAGCAATTAACAATAGCAAAATTTTAACGGAAAAGTCGACAGCAGCAATAGTAAAAACAGTATGTTAATATTAAATATTAATTTAAGTAATAATATTATTAAAGTGCAAAAGTATTATACCCTTGCTTTAGCAAACATTAAATTAAAAGCAAACTTTAGAAAGTTAAAATTCACTCTTAAAAAAGGCGTATTAAATCGATATTCGAAAGTCTCAAAGTATTGTTGCCTCTTTTCTGCGATGCTCATTAGTTTTCTCGCTTGGTTCACTTTGTATTGTGAGAGTAACCAATAAGACAAAAATTATTTGCTATTTTTTGCTTTATTTTTTAAAAAGTTATTTAATATTATACTATCAATATTGTACTATCTTTCGTAATTTTTTAAAAACTAAAGCAAAAAAATTAATTTTAAAAACAAAAATAGCGAAAAATTAGCAAATAATTTTCATGTCTTATTGGTTATGTTCCGATAATTTAAGATTAGATAGCTTAATATACAGACAGGTAAATTTTGCGCGCGTCCACCACCATTAGTTGTTAGAATAAAAATAAATTAAGATCAAATTTCAGAAATTTTTATGAAACAAAATAAAATTATCTTACGTTTGAGAGGATGATTGAAAGAAAAGAAGCTATAAGCATTAATAATTATGCTTCTATGTGACATTGATGAAACGTTTATTTAAGAGAAGAGAGTTTAGACAAAAGCTATTACAATTTTATAATTTTACATATGATAATATTTTATAATCGTATACACATATCTTTTGTATTGGTAATAATAATTTTAATGTTCATTTAATTAAAATATAAGTATGTTTTAATTAAATAAACATTAAAATTATTATTACCTGTACAAAAGATATGTGTATACGATTATAAAATATTATCATATGTTACTTGCATTACTTATGTAATGCAAAAATATTTACAATGACGACACACTGGCATAGAAGAAGTATCAATTGCTTTATGATTTTGAACTTTTTGGAAAATCTATTAAAATCTCAATTAATTGCATCAACTTGTCTTAACTTGCTCCAACTGCACTGTTAGAATGTGAACTGCTGATATCTCTCATTGTACAGTATTTATATATTATAGGTGAAAATACTATGAAGCTTTCGTATTAAAAATGGCACAGACGAATTTTTAATGTTAATGTGGCGGTAAGCATAGTGCGAGGCGCCGCTTCTAGGCGGCGAATTTTTCTCGCATGTGAAAATCATCCACCGTCCCTATAAGAAGGGGACTTCCAGTAGAGTTCTTAGACTTTTCTGCAGCTCAGTGCTGTTACCCGTAATCATTGATTATAACTTTTTTTACAGCAAAACGGGCTCCTAAGCATTCGTAATCTAACAGCCTGTACACTACACAAATTCCTCACACCTGATAGGAATTACAATTCCCATAATGATAAAGTGAGTGTTCATACAGGAGCCTCAATTTCTAGCAATATTACATAAATATTGTAATAATAAATTTATGATAGATAACGTTATTGTGATGCATTTTGGCGGACATTTAATATTACAGTAATATTTTTGTAATATTCCATCAATATTTATACTGTATTTCGTTGTAATATTGCTATGGGAAAATAATGTTTCTGTGATATTACTGTTATATTTAGTGCTACGTAGGATATGGTCATATATGAATCATCTATAACACACAATATGTGTATAACTCATAAATAGGGATTATATACATATAGGTATATCATATGGAACATTATTTATGAAGTGATTCATCTCAATTTTCAAAGTTTTCCGATTGTGCTCATATTTGCACAAATTGTAGTCCTATCGAAAGTAAAAACGTTGTTTAAATCGTTCGACCCAGGACCAACTGATTTTTTTTACTATTGGAAGCTTGAACTTTTATTATTTGGGCCGGCGCACCCAACTTCAAAGGTCAATAATTTCTATTAAACTACTCCGATTTAAAAAACAAGGTGTGGTTTTGAAAGTTTTTTTATGCCCGTTAATCTTGTAAATCAGTTTTTTTTTAAATCAACATTTATCTATGATTTTTTTAAAAACAAAATAAAAATCCAATTTTTCTCAAATTTTGACATCTTCGATTTTCTTCGGAAATGTCTTAAATAAAAATATAAATCTTCCCCTTTAAAATGAGACCAAAATCAAGATGGGTGACTTTTAGTTTTCAAGATATAGCCCGTTTTAGGACCGAGCGTATCACTCACAGTGCAGCGCGGGCGCTAGTATATGTATACAATATAGGTATATATATGTATATACTAGTCCGAGTCACATATATGTATAACGGTTTTTTTTTCATGAGCATTTTTCATATAAAATTTTAAACTGTTTGTTCAAATCATGGACAGTAATTATTTTTTGTATAATATAAATTAAATTCTTTTACCTCAGGGAACTAACCTTTTTCGACGTGGTGCATCTCGTGAAGTTAAGTATCACTTCGCATTCCTTGGTCAAGTTTTGGACTGAAACAATACGAATATAATTATTATAGTAAGTTACATTAAATATATTAAATAAGTAATGTAATAGTATATTGTAATAAGAAGAATAAAGTTAAAAACTATTTCGTATAAGCTATTGCAATTAGTTTTACTAACATAGATAATGTTATAATAGTTAATTTTCAATGAACTTTAGTTCATAATGTGTATCAGATTATTAATTATAATATGAAAGAAGTAATGAATTTTTTAAATTTGGTAGAAATTTATATATTTTTCTCATTACTTATTACACTTATTTTATGTCTGTCAATAGATATTTACTTTTATTATTACAAGTGTCCAATATTTCATTGTGTTTTTCAGGATCTAAGTCCTCAGGATCCAGCTCTCTCTTTAGCTGTTGTACATTGAGGATCCGAGTACCATCCGCATACTGAAAATTGTACATAATACATAAGAAAAAATAAAAAATAATAAAAATTAATTGTTTTTAACATCATAATATTTTACTCATTGTCTTATCTTAAACGAACAAGCGAACAAATTTATGGTGTAATGAAATGATTTAATTATAATTAAATACTAAGCCTAGTTTAAACTATTATGTGTATGTATATAATGTTAAATGTGGAAATTATCATGTATTCTATGTTATTTGGAAAGATTTAATTTTATGAGAATTTTTGAGAACAGACTTACCAAGAGTTACATTTGTTTCAGTGAAACAATTCTCTGCCTCCACATTAGATGACATGTATTGACTTGCTACTCTCTCTGAGGCATCAACCCAAGATTCTATTACAGTAGTCTACAGTTTATGCGAAGTAGCAATTAACAATAACAAAAATGTTTATATAAGAAAAGTCAACAACAATAATAATAAAAATTAGTATTATGTTTTTTTATTAATTTATTTAAATAATGATATAATTAATATGCAACAGTATTTTACTCTTGCTTTGTCAAAAATTGAAGTAAATGTAAATTTTGAAAAATTAGAATTAGAATAAAAATGAAGAAAATTAAGATCAAATTTTACAAATTTGAATGAAAACAAAATAAAATGATCTTACATAAGAGAGAAGATGATTGAGAAAAAAGAAGCTATATGATAATTAATAATGATGCTTCTATGTGAGATTAATGAAAGTGAAGCATTTCTTTGAAAGAAAAGGGTTTAGATAAAAGAAATTATACATAAATTATATACAACGATTTGTTTGAAATAAAAACAAAATTATTTATATGAAACAACAAATAAGATTCTTTGATTTTTTAAGGAATACTTTTTCTCCATTTGTTTATTTTTCTTAAACAACATTATATTATATGAATTGATGTAAATTAATGATATGCGCACTTGCACTAGCGCTAATTAACGAGTTAATAAACAGATTAATCGTAACACAAGTTTATTATATCACAAACAAGCTTTACTAACGTAACGCATAAATACAGTATATTTCTTGATGAAAGCACACATCAATACTCAGAGAACGATAGACAATAATAAAAGGGGGAGAAACAACTTTCATATATAACAAACATTCCATAGATATATTGACTCGAAACCATAATTCAATAAATCGAGATCACCAAATTCTCTTTATTTCTAACATGAATAATATCTCTATTGACCAGAAGAAAGTATTGTTTTATTGTATTATATTTGTCAATGATGCACGATGTTATTCGAAAATTCAAATAACCCTATTTGTTTCTTCAAATAAACAGTTTCGTTGGACTATTCCGACTATAAAAATATTCTTTTATTTTTAACAAATTTTTTTACATGTAAAGAAATCATTCCTCTGTGTATTTTTATAATTTTACATTTCATAATATTTTATAATTACATGTATCTTTCGTATTGGTAATAATAATAATTTTGGTGTTAATTTAACTAAAAGTATATTTATACAATGTGGAAGTACTTACAATGGCGACACAAAGCCATAGAAGAAATATCAATCGCTTCATGATTTTGAATTTCTTACAGAATTTATCGAAATTTCAATTGATTGCACTAACTAATTCTGATTGAACTGCTGGAATGCACTGCCATTGATATCTCATTATATAATATTTATATGTCATAGATGAAGATACTATGAAGATTACATCTTACAAAAGTTATCTCATAATACGTTAAGTTGATGATTCGAAAAAATTTTGAGCGTGTGGCAAATGTTGGCATGTTGTGTTAACAATTCGAAGAATTTGTCACTGTTACATTGAATTAGCATACTAATGGATATTGAAACTTCATTTCTAATTAAGGCTTAATAAACCAGAAGCTTGAAAATAGCCGAACTTAATAACAGGGAAGTGTTGTAAAAGTGTTTTTCTAAAAAAAAAAACATTTTCCTAAACAAAACATATTGAAAATGTTTGTAGAATTTAATCTAAATTTTAATTAACAATATTATTATAAATTTGAGTGTTGTATCTACATTTTATCTAACACATTGGCACGAATACTATCATACGTTCAGTGTACATAAATATACAGGGTGTCTTAGATTTGTGGAACAAATTTTCGTGAGCAGGTAGAGCGGACGAAACTGAATCGAAAAGTCCTTTACCATTTTGCAATTTTCGCAATAGTTAACAGATATTAATGATTAAAAATCACCATATTAGCCCGGCCCTCCGCCGAATATAAGCGCGCGGCACGAGACGAGTTGCTAGGCACTCGAGGAATTGTTTACTACACGCGGCAATGCCTACGAGCGGCGGTTTTGAGCTGCAAATGTCCCTCTGTTTTTTGCCATTTGTAGAAAACAACTCCTTCTTGGAAACAATGACGCTGGGCGGTCGTATCTCAGCTAGCTTATATTCGGCAGAGAGCCAGGCTAATACGGTGATTTTTAATCATAAATATCTCGTTAACTATTGAGACAATTGCAAAATGGTAGAGGATTTTTCGACTCAGTTTCGTCCGCTCTACCTGCTCAAGAAAATTTGTTCCACAATTCTAAGACACCCTGTGTACAGGGTGTTTGATTTAAGGTTGCCAAAACGAAAGCTGAAGGTAGATTGAATCAAACTGAGAAGAAAAGTTATGTATCATTTTGCAACATTTCTAATAGTTACCGAGTAATTGGTTAAAATGTCTGAGCGAATCAGCGCGTAGAAAGCGATAGGTGGGATTCAGTAAACATATAAAATGGCTTATTTGTTTGTATCTTCTAACGATGAGCTCTAGTAAGTATGTGGTAGTAAGACATGGAGCGACGTGTGAAATATGACACCCTGCCGGAAAAATATTGTTACGCAGCAAGTAGCGAGTAGCGAGCGATGCTGCGTGACAATATTTTACATGCTTAATGTGTCCCACCTATCGCTTTCTACGCGCTGATTCGCTCAGACATTTTAATTAATTACTTGATAACTGTTAGGAATTTTGCAAAATGATACATAACTTTTCTTCTTGATTTGATTCAATCTACTTGCGGTTTTCGTTTTGGCAACATTAAATTAAACACCAGAAATATACACACGCGCATGCGCGCGTAGAGTGTTGAAAAAGTTGGTACCAAATTTTAAAAGTAGTGAAATTCGTAGAAATATACCAAAAAGTTTTAATAAATCATAAAAATCATTAATTTTCAAGTTATATTTCTGTTATAATAAATAAAAATAAATTTAATTTTCAACAGATGTTCAATATCCTCCGTTTATTACAACATATTCGGTACATACGTATATAAATGTATACTTTTATATATAGTGTTCCATTTTGAAACATTCGTCCTCTACACCATTTTAGAATAATTTAATCTTAATGTTTATACTTGAGATCTAATATTTAGAAACATAGGGATTTAATTATGTAACGTTTTACAATTAAAAAACGTACGAAAATCGTGTAAAATTGTTAAATGTGTAAAAAAAAAGTGTAAAAATTAAAAACTAAACTTCGAAACTAAAAATTACACTTTTTATGATGCACATCGGAAAATATGGGTCTCTGGATACGTTTTTTCAACAAGATGGAACTGCATGCTATCTACGAATGATACAATGGCTTTATTGCAGATAAAACTTTTCAACAAATACATTCTTTATATAAAATTTTAAACTTTTTGGTTTTATCATGGATAATAATTATTTTTTGTGTGTATATTGTGTAAATATTAATTATAGCTTATTAAATTCTTTTAACTCAGAGAACGAGTTTGTTCCACGACCGTGCATTTTAAGTAGTGAAGCATTACTTCGCACTCGTTGATCAAGTTCTTAACTGAAAAAGTATGAATATAATTACTATAATAAATTATGTTAAATATATTAACGATGTAATAGCATATTGTAATACGAAAAATAAAGTGGAAAGTTATTTTAGATGAGTTATTGCAATTAGCGTTACTAACATAGGTAATGATAATAGTTAATTTTCAATGAAATTTACTTTATAACTATGTATTCAATTGATAATTACAATATGAAAGTAGTAATTAATTTTGTTAATTTTCTAGAAATTTCTATTATCATGATTTACATATCCATATATACTTAATTTTATGTCTTTAAATAGATGTTTACCTTGATCAGTACAAGTGTGCAATATTTCATTCTGTCTCTCAAGATTTAAGTACAAGTGACTCGTGTCATTCTTTAATTTTTCTATGTTGAAAGTCGTACCATCCATCTGAAAATTGTATGTAGTACATAAATAAGAAAAAGTAATAAAAATAAATTATTTTTAATATTATAATCCTTTTACCCATTCTTTTTTTTTAAACAAACAGGCAAACAGACAGCCTATTTTTAAAGCTGAGTTTTGAACATCGGACGTGTCTTCGTTAGTAAGTATTAAAGCTGCTACTAGTCCGTCCACTATAAAACACAAATATGAATTAATTTAAGTTGTTAATGAAATATAGTTATTTGACATAAGAGAAGACAATGTCAAGAAATTACGATCTGATTAGTAAACTTTTTAGTTTATAATTTTTTAATGAACAATGAGCGACATCAAAAATTTGAGGATATTCAGTAGGACGACCTTGACAACATATTTCAAGATCAAAATCATCGGGACGGACCATCGATATATTTATCATTATTTGTTTCAATCAAAGTATTAGAACAGTTTAATAAAATGGAAATATTAAGGGGATGCTGGACTATTCTTTTTTACCGTCAGAGATAAATAATTTTTGCATTCTTGCCAATTTTTTTTGGCTTTATAGAATTAAAAACGTTTTCACAAGATTAAAGTAGACATTCCAAAAAAGTAGGGATGATAGTTGTTTTGTGCCTAAAATCTACTAAACTTGTATACGAAGCTGTTGCATTCATGTGTCAACAATTCTAACTAAAATGTAACATTATGGTTAGAATTGTTGACACATGAATGCAACAGCTTCGTATACAAGTTTAGTAGATTTTAGGCACAAAACAACTATCATCCCTACTTTTTTGGAATGTCTACTTTAATCTTGTGAAAACGTTTTTTAATTCTATAAAGCCAAATAAAATTGGCAAGAATGCAAAAATTATTTATCTCTGACGGTAAAAAAGAACAGTCCAGCATCCCCTTAATGTTTCCATGATTTAAATATAATTAAATATTAAATATTAATCAAGTTTGAAAATATTATTTATATATGTATAATGTTAAATGAAAGCCACTAATTTAATTATCATGTGTGTAATTTGGAGAGATTTCATTAACTGTTAAAAACATACACAAATTTATATTTGTTTCAATGTAACACGCCTTTGCGTCCGCTGTTGGTAAATGGTATAGATTTGCTATTCTCTCTGAAGCATCGTCAATCCAAGATCCTGCTATAGTAGTCTATAATAAATGCGTAATAATAGAAAATGTAACATTATGTAACATTATGATTAGAATTGTTGACATGTGAATGCAACAGTTTCGTATAAAAGTTTAGTAGGTTTACTAGGCACAAAGCAACTATCATTCCTACTTTTTTGAAATGTCTACTTTAATCCTGTGAAAAAGTTTTTTAATTCTATAAAGCCAAAAAAATTACATAGAATGCAAAAATTATTTATCTTTGTCGATAAAAAAGAACAGTCCAGCATCCCCTTAACGATGACAAAATTTTAATGAGGAAGTCACAATAGTAATAATAAAAGTAAATAATATGTTAATATTAAATTTCACAATTTATTTAAATAACAATATAATTAATGTACAAGAATATTTTTCTTTTGATTTTAACAAAAATTAAGGTAAAAATAAACTTAAAAATTTAAAATTATAGAGAATAGAAATAAATTAAAATAAAATTTCAGAAATTTTCATGAAAACAAAAAATTATCTTATGTTTGAGAAAAGATGATTGAGAGAAAAAAGTCATTAATAATGATGCTTGTACATGAGATTGATGAAAATGATTGATGAAATGCTGTTTGAGTGAAAAGTGATTAGACAAAAAATTACATTTTTATAATTTTATATATGATTAATATTTTAGTCTTATATTTTTTCGTTTTGATAATAATAATTTTGAAGTTAATTTAATTTAATTAAAAGTACACTTATATAACGTGGAAGTACTTACAATGGCGACACACAAACACAGGCCGAATATTAAACTTTTCATGATTCTGAATTTCTTAAAAAATCTATCGAAATCTCAATTGATTTGACCAACTTGTTCTGAGTGAGCTGTTGGAATACACTGCCGTTGGTATCTCATTATACAATATTTATATGTCGTAGGTGAAGATACCAGGAAGTTTACATCTTACAAAGGTTATCTCATAATGTAGGTTAAGTTGATAATTCAAGAAAATTATGAGCATGGGGCGAATGCTGGCACGTTGTGTTCACAATTCGAAGAATTTGTCACTATCACATTGAGTTAGCATAGTAATAGATACATTGAAATTCCATTTCTAATTAATGCTTAATAAACAAGAAGTTTGAAAATAGTTGAACTAAATAACAAGGAAGTGTTGTAAAAATGTTTTCCTAAACAAAACAAATTGAAAATATTTGTACAGTTTAATCTAAATTTTAATTAACAATTTTATTGTAAATTTGAATGTTGTATCTATATTTCATCTAACACATGACACGAATACTATCAAACGTTCAGTGTACATAAATATGTACAGGGTGTTTGATTTAAGGTTGCCAAACGAAAACTGGAGATAGATTGAATCAAACTGAGATGAAAAGTCATGTATCATTTTGCAACATTTCTAATAGTTACCGAGTAATTGGTTAAAACGTCTGAGTAAATCAGCGCGTAGAAAGCGATAGGTGGGATTCAGTAAACATATAAAATGGCTTATTTGTTTGTATCTTTTAATGGTGATCTCTAGTATGTGGTAGTAAGAGGTGGAGCGACGTGCGAAATATGACATCCCGCCAGAAAATATTATGACGCAGCGAGTGGCGAGACCGACGCTGCGTGACAACATTTTACATGTCTAATGTGTCCCACCTATCGCTTTCTACGCGCTGATTCGCTCAGACATTTTAATTAATTACTTGATAACTATTAGGAATTTTGCAAAATAATACATGGCCTTTCTTCTCAGTTTGATTTAATCTACTTCCAGTTTTCGTTTTGGCAACATTAAATTAAACACCGTAAATAAACACACACGCGCACGTGCGCACGCACGCACGCACGCATACGTAGAGCGTTGAAAAAGTTGGTACCAAATTTTAGAAGTAGTAAATATTTAGAAGTTATAAAGAAGTTATATAGAAGTTGTATTTAGAAGTAGTAAAATTCGTAGAAATATACCAGAAAGTTTTAATAAAGCATTCTTAAAAAATCATTAATTTTCGAGTTATATATCTGCTGTAATAAATAAAAAATAAATTTAATTTTCAACAGATGTTCAATGTACCCTACGTTTATTACAACATATTCGGTACATGTATAAATGTATACTTTTATATATAGAATGTTCCATTTTGAAGCATTCGTCCTCTACGCCATTTTAGAATAACTTAACCTTAATGTTTATACTTGAGATCTGATATCTAGAGACATGGGGATTTAATTATGTAACGTTTTACTATTAACGAACGTATGAAAATCGTGTAAAATTGTTACAAAAAAAACTTTGAAACTAAAAATTACACTTTTTATGATTCACATCGGAAAATATGGGTCTCTGGATACGTTTTTTCAACAAGATGAAACTACATGCTATCTACGAGTGATACAACGGCTTTATTGCAGATAAAATTTCTTAACAAACACGTTCTTTATATGAAATTTTAAACTTTACGTCTAATTAATAGATAATTATTTTTTGTTTAATATTAATTAAATCTTATTAAATTCTTTTAACTCCGGGAAAGGTTCTGTTCAAAAATCATGCATTTTATCAGGTTAATCATCACGTCGCACTCGTTAGTCCAGCTTTTAACTGAAACAGTACGAAAGTATAATTATTATAATAAATTATACTAAACATATTAGTGAACATATTAATGATGTAATAATATATTGCAATACAGAAAATGAAGTTAAAAACTTTGGATTGCTATTACAATTAGTTTTACTAATAAATGTTATATAAGTTATAAAGTTAACTTTCAATGAATTTTTTAATTTATAATTGTGCATTAGATTGATAATTACAATATCAAAGAAATAATGAAGGTTTTTTAATTTCATAGAAATTGTTCTTTTTTCATTATATATGTAATTTCATGTTTTTCAATAGTTATTTACCGTAATTGGTACAATTCTCCAATATTTCATTGTGTCTTTTAGGATTTGAGCGCTTAAGACTCAGTTCTTCCTTTAGTTTTTGTACATTGAGGTGCGTACCACTCAACTGAAAAATTTACGCAATATATAAATAAAAATAAAAATAAATAAAAATAAATTATTTTTAATATTATAATTCTCTTACCCATCCTTTTTTTTTAAACACACAGGCATACAAGCAGCCTATTTTTTTGAAAACTGAATTTTCAATACCCAATGTTCACTTTCGACTAATTGACCAATTAATTCTAGATCGACTATTAAATATAAACTTGATATGAATTAATTTAAGTTGTTGATGAAACGTACTTTGGCATAAGACAAGATAATTTAATTGAGCTTATTATAAACAACAAAAAGAAATAATGTGTCAATCAAAGTATTAGAAGAAGAGTTTAACATAACATGCAAATACTAATATTCTAATTTCATTATTTAATTATAATTAAATACTAAGTCACATTTCAACAATTGTTTACATGTATATAATGTTAATGGAAGCGAATAATCACCATGTATTCTACGTAACTTGGAAATCTTTAATTTTATAGAAACTTTTGAGAACAGACTTACTCAAAGTTATTTTTGTTTCAATGAAACAATTTTTTGCGTTTGCTTTTGTTAACAAGAATTTAATTGCTACTTTCTCTGAGGCATCGTCAAGCCAAGGTCCTAATTCAGCAATCTATAATAAATGCAAAAAAGCAATTAACAACAACAAAATTTTAACGGAAAAGTCGACAGCAGTAATAGTAAAAACAGTATGTCAATATCAAATATTAATTTAAGTAATAATATTATTAAAGTGCAAAAGTATTATATTTTTGCTTTAGCAAATATTAAATTAAAAGCAAACTTTAGAAAGTTAAAATCTATTCTTAAAGAAGGTGTATTAAATCGATATTTGAAAGTCTCAAAGTATTGTTGCCTCTTTTCTGCGATGCTCATTAGTTTTCTCGCTTGATTCACTTTGTATTGCGAGTGTAACCAATAAGACAAAAATTATTTGTTTTTTGCTTTATTTTTTAAAAAGTTATTTAATATTGTGCTATCGAGCACTTTTCGTAACTTTTTAAAAACTAAAGCAAAAAAATTAATTTTAAATACAAAAATAGCAAAAAATTGGCAAATAATTTTCGTGTCTTATTGGTTATGTTCTTATAATTTGAGTTAGATAGCTTAATATACAGGCAGCTAAATTTTGCGTGCGTTCATCACCATTAGAATAAAAATAAATTAAGATCAAATTTCAGAAATTTTTATGAAAACAAAATAAAATTATCTTACGTTTGAGAGGATGATTGAGAAAAAAGAAGCTGCAAAGATTAATAATTATGCTTCTATGTGACATTGATGAAAGTGAAACATTTATTTAAGAAAAAAGAGTTTAGACAAAAGCTATTTTATAATTTTACGTATGATAATATTTTATAATTGTATACACATATAATATCTTTTGTATTGGTAATAATAATTTTGATTTTCATTTAATTAAAATATACTTATGTAATGCAAAAATATTTACAATGGTGATACACTGGCATAGAAGAAGTATCAATCGCTTCTTGAACTTTTTGGAAAATCTACAATATTAAAATCTCAATTGATTGCACCAACTTGTCTTAACATGCTCCAACTGCACTGTTGGAATGTGAACTGCTGATATCTCTCATTGTACAGTATTTATACATTATAGGTGAAAATACTATGAAGCTTACGTATTAAAAATAGCACGGACGAATTTTTAATGTTAATGTGGCGGTAAGCGTATTTATTGCGAGATGCCGCCGAAATCTTCCTCGCAATGTGAAATGTGAAAATCATCCACTGTCCCTATAAGAAGGGGAACTCCTAGGGTTCTTAGACTTTTCTGCAGCTCAGTGCTGTTACCCGTAATCACTGATTATAACTTTTTTTACAGCAAACGGGCTCCTAAGCATTCGTAATCTAACAGCCTGTACACTACACAAATTCCTCACACCTGATGGGAATTACAATTTCCATAATGATAAAGTGAGTGTACAGGAGCCTCAATTTCTAGCAATATTTCATAAATATTGTAATAATAAATTTATGATAGGTAACGTTAATTTGATGCATTTGGCGGACATTTAATATTATAGTAATTTTTGTAATATTTCATCATTATTTATACTGTATTTCGTTGTAATATTGCTATGGGAAAATAATGTTTTTATGATATTACTGTTATATTTTGTGCTACGTGGGATATGGTCATATATGAATCATCTATAACACACAATATGTATTGTATCGTGACGTCTTTGGGAAAGGGTTAATGAATACGACGTGATTTATAAATACGCCGACTGGTCTTGCGTGTATCTCACGTTACGTACTCTCTGACACACTGCCTTCTGCTGGCCTAGCGCGCCACGCAACATGTATATAACTCATATATGTATAACTAATATATAGGGGTTATATACATATAGGTACATTATATGGAGCATTATTTATGAAGTGATTCACCTAAGTTTTCAAAGTTTTCCGATTGTGCTCATATTTGCACAAATTATGTCCTATCAAAATAGTCCTATCTAATAGTGTTATCGAAAGTAAAAACGTTGTTTAAATCTTTTGACCCGGGACCAACTGGTTTTTTACTATTGGAGGCTCGAACTTTTATTATTTGGGCCGACGCACCCAAATTCAAAGGTCGATAACTTCCATTAGACTACTCTGATTTTAAAAAACAAGGTGTGGTCTTGAAAGTTTTTTTATGCCCGTTGTTAGATTCGTGCGATTCGTAATTAAATTTATAATAAAGAATTCGAAGCATTGCTAGACAGCTTTATCGAGCGACATGTTTTCGATACCGGGAGCACGCGATAAGTACATGAATGCTCCGGGCTCTTCGCATTCGCACCGGGCACGCTCGCTCTCTCTGTCCGCGACCGGCAAGCGAATAACAAGTCTCTGTACTTTGGAAATATATATAAGTTTGGTGAATATAAATTAAGCTACGGAAAGTAGTTTATTTTCCGACCTTTTACCTCGCTCCACAAGAACCTAACACCCGTTAATCTTGTAAAATCAGTTTTTTTTTAAATCAACATTTATCTATGATTTTTTAAAAACAAAACAAATATTCAATTTTTCTCAAATTTTGAGAACATCTTTGATTTTCTTCGGAAATGTCTTAAATAAAAATATAAATCTTCCTCTTTAAAATGAGACCAAGATGAGCTGACTTTTAGTTTTCAAGATATAGCCCGTTTTAGGACGGAGCCTATCACCCACAGTGCAACGCGGGCGCTAGTATACATATGTATATATCAATATGTATGTATATACTGAATGTTTTCCGCCGATGTTTTCCGCCGATCACGCCGGGGATCGACGGCGCACGCCTGAATTATTACGCTGACGGGAACGGTAGTGTCTGAGTACTCGCCAAGGACGTTAAGGACGATATTTATAAACTTCGAACCAGAATTGGGCGTCAGGCGCGACCATCCGCGCCACGAAACTCAACAAATACAGAAGGCTTTAAGTCCCGACACTCCGATTAGCTCGCGGAGAAGGCGGTTCGGGTGTACTTCCGAAAAGCCCATACCTCCGATTATTTTGAAACTATGTGTACTTATTGTATTTTGACGCGCTGATTACAGATATGATAGTGAAAATGGTCGGAAATTTTATTTTTATGGTGAAAACCATGAAAAACCCATAAAAATGACGATTTTTTTATATTTATCTTTACAAATATTGAAAATTTTGAAAAATGTTTTAGATAAAAGTTGTAGATCTTATCAAAACACACATTTTATGTTGTATTCATTTTTACTGTAGGAGTGATAGTTTTCGAGAAAAACAACGATAAAGACTTTAAACCTCATTATACTGTACCGTCATCGTAAGAAATTGCGCAACACAATTGTCGATTTGGCCGGTTACAAACGGCATTTAAGGCTTTTGAAAAACTATTGATGCAACTTTCCACGCGACTACTTTCACCTCACCCGCCCCCTGTATCGGGGCGAAGGTAGGTCCAGGAATGTACGGTTCCACATGGGTTTGCAACTTTCTATGCGAAGTTACTGTTCAACTTCACAACTTCCACATAGGTTAATAACAAACATTTTTTGCCTAATTGGGCGTTGGGTACTTAATTCATTATCTAATTAAGGGGTTGGGTTAGGTTAGAATAAAAAGGGGAGGTGGTGCAGGGGGAGGGGGGAGCCCCTCCCCCGCCCACGCGTTGTTATTTATTATTACAACTTTTAAGTTTACAATTTAAATTTTGTATTTTTTTATGATAAATACACATATTATATATATATATATATTACCAAATATACATATATATATATATATATATATATATATATATATATATATATATATATGTATATTTGGTAACTTTATTCTCGATTTTCTGAAGAAATGTTATTCATACGGTAAAAATGCATAGAACATAAAATGTGTGTTTTGATAAGATCTACAACTTTTATTTAAAACATTTTTCAAAATTTTCAATATTTATTAAGATAAATATAAAAAATCATCATTTTTATGGGTTTTTCATGATTTTCACCATGAAAATCAAATTTCCGCCAATTTTCACTATCATATCTGTAATCAGCGCGTCAAAATACAATAAGTATACATAGTTTCAAAATAATCGGAGGTATGGGCTTTTCGGAAGTTTATCCCGGAAACCGTCGAAATTATCTTCGTAAGCGAAGCGTTGGATATAGAACTTCATGACTGGAGCGGATATGCTAACTGAACCTTGGTGTGCTCATCCTCGTCACCGTTATCCAGTTAAGTAATCTTTCTCGATCTTGCTCCATACGCTATTCGCTATTTGTTATTCGTTATTTGACCTTGATAAGATGAATTCCGAACGCTCGGGCCACACTTGGCCCACCGAGATACGCGATTACGTAAATTTAATTCGAGACACAATGATACGGGTAACAACGGAATTTCTCACACACAGCCGACAAGAATTAATTCCAATACGCGATATAATTGACTGTCGGCGGCCGTTCGAATGAAAACGATCCCGCACTTACGGTCGGAAACTTGGGCGATTCTGAAAACGTGAGTCCCCGCGCACGCTACCCGATGAAACGGAATGCGAATTGCCAGCCCATCGCGGCCGCGAAGTTATTCCCGATTTCGATCCGGCAGCGGCCAGTCTCTCTACGGGAATTCGGGAGCGATACCGCCCCTCCCGACACGCAATTTCCGCCCGTTGCTATCCGAGCGTACGATACGACACGACAGTAAGACGACACGCGAAAGATAGAGAGTGGCCCTGCCGGTCTCGTCATACTACCGATGCCAGGGTGGAGGCCTTACAACTTTCGCTGGTCGCTCTTCTCCCTCGTTCGCAGCTCTCTCTCCCCGTCTGCCTTGCTTTGAACGCCGGTCAGGACAGGAATCGTACACCCACAACTTCTCGAGTCGCTGGCTCGCCGAACAGTGGCTTCGTGGCCCGGCCGCGATCCCACTGAGCCCTCCTGCGGCCGTGCTTGCGCACCCTGCGGGTGATAAGGCAACCCATTTGCCTATTATCGACCGCTCTATCGAGCTATCGCTCGTTTCCGACGTCGGTCTCCGTCTCCCGTGCAACGCGGGTCTTCGGCGACAAGCGTTCATCCAATCTTGCTGGGCTGCAGCAATCCTGCCCGGTCTGGGATGAGGGGAAGTGTCACGCTCGCGCTCCTCCGAACTTGCGTACCTCCCGTCGCGATCGCGGTCGAGGCGTCCCCCGAGCCGCGACTCGCCCTTGTTCTGTGGGACGGATGACTTCGCTTATTCTCGTTGTCTTCTGGAGGAACTCAGGCGGAGATTGGCGGTTCCCGGGTTCTCTCGTCCAGCCGTCATGGCTGCTTCTCCTGCCTCTTGCGCTACTCCGCTACCGGCCTCTCACCCGGCTCGGCTTCCCCGATCATTTTCGCTCGCCTTATTTCTACCAATCCTCCTCCCGGCAGGTCCGGGAATCGGTACTCATGCATGTAAAAAAAGAAGACAAAAAAATAAGCACATGCACCCGCGATCGGCGCGAAACGGAACGGCACGATATGCGCGTTAAGCAGAGAGATCGCTTCCCTCGCGACTCGAGGCTGCGATCCCCGGTTTGCCTTCCTCGGTCAGGCTTACGCCCCTGTGATAGATCTTGTCACGTCACAACTGGTATCCGAGTCACATATATAACGGTTTTTTTCATGGGCATTTTTTATATAAAATTTTAAATTAGTTGTTCAAATCATGAACAGTAATTATTTTTTGTGTAATATAAATTAAAATCTTTTACCTCGGGGAACTAACCTTTTTCGATGTGATGCATCTTGTGAAGTTAAGCATCACTTCGCATTCATTGGTCAAGTTTTGGACTGAAACAATATGAATATAATTATTATATTATATTATATATATATAGTAAGTGATATTAAATATATTAAATAAATAATGTAATAATATATTGTAATACAAAGAATAAAGTTGAAAACTATTTCGTATAAGCTGTTGCAATTAGTTTTACTAACATAGATAATGTTATAATAGTTAATTTTCAATGAACTTTAGTTCATAATGTATATCAGATTATTAATTATAATTAATTCATAATGTGTGATGTGTATCAGATTATTAATTATAATATGAAAGAAGTAATAAATTTTTTTAATTTGGTAGAAATTTATATATTTTTCTCATTACTTATTACACTTATTTTATGTCTGTCAATAGATATTTACTTGTATTATTACAAGTGTCCAATATTTCATTGTGTTTTTCAGGATCTAACTCCTCAGGATCCAGCTCTCTCTTTAGCTGTTCTACATTGAGAATCCGAGTACCATTCAAGTACTGAAAATTGTACATAATACATAAGCAAAAATAAAAAATAATAAAATTTGTAACGACATGCTAAGGTGTCGTCACTAATTGTAAGTCTCCGCGGCCGACCACCCGCCGAACACGGGGACACAGCGACACTCTGCCCGGTGCACGTTTAATAGGCTCACTCGCCGCGTTTCCGAATCCTGGGTTCCAACGAGCCCATCCGCGACAATGCAAGGACGAAACGTTACAAATTAATTGTTTTTATAATACTTTACCCATTGTCTTTTTTTAAACGCACAGGCGAACAAACAGCCTATTCTTAAAGCTGAATCTTCTTTATCTGTTGTGTCCTCGCCTTCTAATATTTGAGGCATTACTTCTACATCAACTGTAAAATACAAATTTGATATGAATTAATTTGAATTGTTAATGAAATGTGATTATTTGGCATAAGATGTGACAATTAGTCAAACTTATTATAAACAACAAAATGCATTCAAAATAATTATTTTTTTTTCAATCAGACTATTCGAACAGTTTAACATAACACGCAAATATTTACGTTGTAATGAAATTATTTAATTATAATTAAATACTAAGCCTAATTTAAACTATTATGTATATGCGTATAATGTTAAATATGGAAGTCACAAATTATCATGTATTCTATGTACTTGAAAAGATTTAATTTTATAAGAACTTTTGAGAACAGACTTACCAAAAGTTATATTTGTTTCAATCATACAATTCTTCATATCATCTTTAGATGACTTGTATTTACTTGCTACTCTCTCTGAAGCATCATCAATCCAAGATTCTACTACAGTAGTCTATAATATGCAAAATAGCAATTAACAATATCAAAAATTTTTATATCAAAAAAGTCGACAATAATAATAATAAAAATTAGTAATATGTTAATATTAAATGTTAATTTATTTAAATAATGATATAATTAAAATGCAACAGTATTTTACTTTTACTTTATCAAAAATTAAAGTAAATGTAAATTTTGAAAAATTATAATAAAAAAGAAGAAAATTAAGATTAAATTTTACAAATTTTAATGAGAACAAAATAAAATGATCTTACATGAGAGAGAAGATAATTGAGAGAAAAGAAGCTATATGGTAATTAATAATGATGCTTCTATGTGAGATTGATGAAAGTGAAGCATTTCTTTGAAAGAAAAGGGTTTAGATAAAAGAGATTATACATAAATTATATACAACAATTTGTTTGAAATAGAAACAAAATTATTTATATGAAACAACAAATAAGATTTTTTTATTTTTTAAGGAATACTTTTTTCTCCATTTGTTTATTTTTCTTAAACAACATTACATTATATGAATAATATCTCTATTGACCAAAATAAATTATTGTTTTATTGTATTATATTTGTCAATAATGCACGTTATTCGAAAATTCAAATAACCCTATTTGTTACTTTAAATAAACAGTTTCGTTGGACTATTCCGGCTATAAAAATTTTCTTTTGTTTTTAACAAATTTTTTTACATGTAAAGAAATCATTCCTCTGTGTATTTTTATAATTTTACATTTCATAATACTTTATAATTATATATAGCTTTCGTATTGTAATAATAATATTGGTGTTAATTTAATTAAAAGTATATTTATACAATGTGAAAGTACTTACAATGGCGACATAAAGCCATAGAAGAAATATCAATCGCTTCATGATTTTGAATTTCTTACAGAATTTATCGAAATCTCAATTAATTGCACCAACTAGTTCTGATTGAGCTGCTGGAATGCACTGCCGTTGATATCTCATTATATAATATTTATACGTCGTAAATGGAAATACTATGTAGCTTACATCTTACAAAGGTTATCTCAGAGTATGTTAAGTTGATGATTCGAAAAAATTTTGAGCGTATGGCAAATGTTGGCATGTTGTGTTAACAATTCGAAGAATTTGCCACTATTACATTGGATTAACATAATAATAGATACACTGGCGATCAAAATTAACGCAGGTAGGTAATTCCATTCCAAAATTTCGCATGATTTCAAATAAGCGTAACTCCGTCAAAAGTGGTCGTATCTTAAAAATTTTGTTTTGTTTTGAAGCTTAAAGTCTCTAGTTTAAAAAGCAATTAAGACATTTTGACTTTATCTTTCTCTCTTCGAACCATCTCTTCATAAGTAAGGATGTGTTTTATTTCCCAAAATTTGCATAGTTTGACTCACTCCACGTGCTCGAATAAATTTTTTTCGCAAATGTTATTACAACTATCGAAAAATTTGGACTTTTCTGCGTAAATTTAAAAAAAAATTGAATGTCGTACGATTTTTTTTTCACGGAGTTATGTTGTTTTGAAGTTACCCATACATTTTTGTGTAATTACCGTCAGCATGATCATTATCCGATGCGCACCACGAGGAGATTGGTCGGATTTGGCGCATCATATGTGTAAAAACCTTTGCATTTGAAAATGTGTATTCCTGTCTCGTCTTTGAATGATCTCTTGTAGACGATCACGCATATTAATGCAGGCTCTAATAGTGTCCTGAGCAATTTCATGCCATATTTGTTACAGCGCTGTCTCTAATTGTTGAAAATTAGTTGCCAGTCTCTCTAAATTTTGTAATCTCCTACTCATTATGTCCCACACATGTTCAATCACAATCACATCAATCACATGTTAAAAATTACAAGAAGGCTATAAAACTTTGTAGGACACACTTTGTGAGACGCGGTCATTCAAAGACGACTCGGGAATACGCATTTTTTAATGTAAAGGTTTTCACGTACACGCACACGACGTGCCAAATCCGACCAGCAACCTTTTGTTGCGCACATCAGGTAATGGTAATGCTGCCGATAATTGCACAAAAATATTACTGTAATTTTAAAACGCCATAACTCCGTGAAAAAAAATCGTACGACATTCAATTTTTTTTAAATTTACGCAGAAAAGTCCAAATTTTTCGATAGTTGTAATAACATTTGCAAAAAAAATTTATTCGAGCACGTGGAGTGAGTCAAACTATGCAAATTTTGGGAAATAAAACACGTCCTTACTTATGAAGAGATGGTTCGAAGGGAGAAAGATAAAATCAAAATGTCTTAATTGCTTTTTAAAGTAGAGACTTTAAGCTTCAAAACAAAAAAAAAATTTTGAAGATACGACCACTTTTGACGGAGTTACGCTTATTTGAAATCATGCGAAATGTTTACATGGGATTACCTATGTGTTAATTTTGATCGCCAGTGTATATTGAAATTCCATTTCTAATTAATGCTTAATAAACAAGAAGCTTATAAATAGTCGAACTAAATAACAGGGAAGTGTTGTAAAAGTGTTTTCCTAAACAAAACAAATTGAAAATATTTGTACAATTTAATCTAAATTTTAATTAACAATTTTATTGTAAATTTGACTGTTGTATCTATATTTCATCGAACACATTGGCACGAATACTATCAAATGTTCAGTGCAATCATAAATATGTACAGGGTGTTTGATTTAAGGTTGCCAAAACGAAAACTGGAGATAGATTGAATCAAACTGAGAAGAAAAGTCGTATATCATTTTGCAACACTCCTAATAGTTACCGAGTAATTAGTTA
Source organism: Tetramorium bicarinatum (assembly GCA_928718305.1). Classification (NCBI taxonomy): domain Eukaryota; kingdom Metazoa; phylum Arthropoda; class Insecta; order Hymenoptera; family Formicidae; genus Tetramorium; species Tetramorium bicarinatum. The sequence goes on along the minus strand of OV788329.1, from coordinate 17,847,016 downwards.
AAATTTCTGAGCAAATCAGCGTGTAGAAAGCGATAGGTGGGATTCAGACATACAGGCCGGTATTCATAGTCAGTTCTTATTTCAAGATCTTAAGTAATGTCTTAAGATGCTAATTCGGCTCTGTCATTGGTTTAGAATCACATAAAACTGTACTTAAGATGATCTTAAATATAAGAAATGGTTATGAATATAATATGCCCATAAAATGGCTTATTTGTTTGTATCATCTAACGGTGAGCTCTAGTATGTGATAGTAAGAGGTGGAGCGACGTGTGAAATGTGACACCCCGCAGGAAAACTTATTGTCTTACGCAGCGAGTGGCGAGTGGCGAGCGACGCTGCGTGACAATATTTTACATGCCTAATGTGTGTCTCTCCTATTGCTTCCTACGCGCTGATTCGCTTAGACATTTTAATTATAATAATTACTTGATAACTATTAAGAATTTTGCAAAATAATACATAATTTTTCTTCTCGATTTGATTCAATCTACTTCTAGTTTTCGTTTTTGTAACGTTAAATTAAACTCCCTAAATAAAATTAGGGAGTAATTCACGCGCACGCGTAGCGTTGAAAAAGTTGGTACCAAATTTTAAAAGTAGTAAAATTCATAAAATTATAGATACTTTAATAACAGAAACTTTTAATAAACCATACTTAAAAAAATCATTAATTTCCGAGTTATATAATATCTGCTGTAATAAATAAAAAATAAATTTAATTTTCAACAAATGTTCAATGTACCCTCCGTTTATTATAACATATTCGATACATATATAAATGTATAGTTTTATATACATATAGAGTTTTCCATTTTGAAGCATTCGTCCTCTACACCATTTTAGAATAACTTAATCTTAATGTTTATACTTGAGATCTAAGACATGGGGATTTAATTGTGTAACATTTTACAATTAACGAACGTATGAAAATCGTGTAAAATTGTTACAAAAAACTAAGCTTTGAAAATTAAAAATTACACTTTTTATGACTCACATCGGAGAATACGGGTCTCTGGATACGTTTTTTCAACAAGATGGAACTACATGCTATCTACGAATGATACAATGGCTTTATTGCAGATAAAACTTTTTAACAAATACATTCTTTATATAAAATCTTAAATTTTTTGGTCTTATCATGGATAATAATTATTTTTTGTGTGTACCATATATTGTGTAAATATTAATTATTTAGACTTAAGCTTATTAATTTCTTCTCTCAGGGAACGATTTCGTTCCACAATCATGCATTTTACGTAGTTAAGCATCACTTCGCACTCGTTGATTAAGTTCTTAACTGAAAAAGTATGAATATAATTATTATAGTAAATTATAATAAATATATTAATGGTATAACAGCATATTATAATACGAAAAATAAAGTTGAAAACTATTTTAGATGAGCTATTGCATTTAGCGTTAGTAATATAGATAATGATATAATTTTCAATGAAATTTAATTTAGAATTATGTATCCGATTGATAATTACAATATGAAAGTAGTAATGAATTTTTTTAATTTCCTCGAAATTTCTATTTTCTTATTTTACATATACATATACTTAATTTCATGTCTTTGAATAGATGTTTACCTTGATTAGTACAAGTGTTCAATAATTTACTCTGTCTCTCAGAATTTGGGTGCAAATGCCTCGTGTCATTCTTTAATTTTTCTAAATTGAAAGTCGTATCATCCATCTGAAAATTGTATGTAGTACATAAATAAGAAAAAGTAATAAAAATAAATTATTTTTAATATTATAATTCTTTTACCCATTCTTTCTTTTTAAACAAACAGGTAAACAGACAGCCTACTTTTAAAGCTGAATTTTGAACATCGGACGTGTCTTGGTTAGTAATTATTAAAGCTGCTACTAATCCGTCCACTATAAAACACAAATATGAATTAATTTAAGTTGTTAATGAAATGTAGTTATTTGACATAAGAGAAGACAATGTCATGAAATTATAATTAAATATTAATCCAGTTTGAAAATATTATTTATATGTGTATAATGTTAAATGAAAGCCACTAATTTAATTATCATGTGTGTAAAGATTTACACACATTGGAAAGATTTCATTAACTGTTAAAAACATACACAAAGTTATATTTGTTTCAATGTAACACGCCTTTACGTCCGCTGTTGGTAAATGGTATATATGTGCTATTCTCTCTGAAGCATTGTCAATCCAAGATCCTGCTATAGTAGTCTATAATAAATGCGAAATAATAATTAACAATGACAAAATTTTAATAAGGAAGTTGACAATAGTAATAATAAAAGCAGATAATGTGTTAATGTTAAATTTCACAATTTATTTAAAGTAATAATAAAATAGATAGAAGTAAATAAAATAATAATAAAAGTAGATAATGTGTTAATATTAAATTTCACAATTTATTTAAATAACAATATAATTAATATACAAGAATATTTTTCTCTTGATTTTCTCTTGAAACAAAAGTTAAGGAAGTTTGGGAGTATTACAAAAAATGAGAGAATGTTGTAAAATTTTGAAATATGATTCTTAAAGGGGATGCTGGATACCGACGGAACAATTAATTTCGCATTAACAAGAAATCATCGAATTGGCTTTACAGATTAAAAAATCCTTTTACAGGTGTAAAGTACGTACGAAAACTAATCCTGCTCTGCTCAATTAAAGACCGAAAAAGACATAAAATTATTAATTAGCTGTCAACTCATAGAAACATTCACTCATATAAAAGTTATATGAGATTAGGCACATAAATCGAGAGCAGGACTCGGACAGGTCTATACTTTAATTCTGGGAAAGGATTTTTAAATATGTAAAGCCAATTAAAAGATTAATAAATCTGAAATTAATTATGCTCGATCGGTAACTATGTCACTTTAGGATCCCCAATTTTTTTTACCGTTATATACGTTTATACTTATTTGCGATAGAAAAGTGAACATTTCTGTTTGAAATTAGTACGGTAATGTACCATTCAAGATATATGAAATCACTGACGGTAAAAAAAATTGAAAAAATTTATGGAGGTATATAACGATATTAAGAATCATATTCCAAAATTTTATAACATTCTCTCATTTTTTGTAATACTCCTTAAGGTAAAAATAAACTTAAAAATTTAAAATTATAGAGAATAGAAATGAATTAAAATTAAATTTCAGAAGTTTTTATGAAAACAAAAAATTATCTTATGTTTGAGAAAAGATGATTGAGAGAAAAAAGTCATTAATAATGATGCTTGTACACTGAGATTGATGAAATGTTTGTTTGAATGAAAAGTGATTAGACAAAAAATTACATTTTTATAATTTTATATATGATTAATATTTCTGTCTTATATTTTTTCGTTTTGATAATAATAATTTTGAAGTTAATTTAATTTAATTAAAAGTTCACTTATATAATGTGGAGATACTTACAATGGCGACACACAAACACAAAACGAATATTAAACTTTTCATGATTCTGAATTTCTCAAAAATTTTTCGAAATCTCAATTGATTGGATCAACTTGTTCAGAATGAGTTGTTGAAATCAGGGATGCCAGTTTTTATCCGCTGCCCGCTGCCAGCGGAGTGGTGGTGATACACGTTCGGCGCTCGGCAAGCTTCGAGTCGTAGAAGAGCGCAGACAATCTGCTATCTCTTTCTCGAGAGTTACAGCTATACGGCTATACCTGACGCCTTGAGAATTGAGATTTCGAGAATCATGTTGACGGCTCGAGGTTTACCTCTATTAGATATTGCGTAAAAACGTAAAAATTATGAATTAAATATAAATAAAATTATAAACATATTTCCTAATTATAATATTTCCTTTCTATTTAGCGTATATATAATCATTATACTAAAAATTTTTTATGAATATTTTTTATACGATTACATTCTTATATATTCACTATATACATTACTTATGCAATAATCTATAAATATGCCTAAAATATTTTGCAAAATATTCGATAGATTATTCTGTTCACATTCAAAAAATATTTTTAGAAGCTGATATTTGAATGTATTTATGACTTTACAGTCTTCCATAGAAAAAGCAGAAATGCGGCAAAAAATCTCATCATATAGGCTTTTAAGAGAGAAACTTTCACTTTAAAATGACGGAAAAGACATTGCTCTAGCATGCCTAGAAGCCGAGTTATCGGGTTTCATAGTTACCCCTGCATTTTACAAGACTTTGGTACTACCGGCGTTACTCGATGTGACTGGAGATAGCGGTGATCCCATTATGATTTCGAAAAGTGACTAGAATTATTTCATCTTTCCTTTTACAAGAGAAACAAAAATTAGAAAACAATATAACTTATTGATGAGAATGTTAAAGTGTTAATATTATTTGATAGCTCATCAGTCTTTTAATTTTAACATTTTTGTACATTTTCAATATGTATTGCATTTTAATTAATTTGGTCTTCCTTGTAAAAATAAAAATGAATTTAACTGTTTTTGCAATGCGCGACAAACTAGGTGTATGCAATAAATAAAAAGTCGATGAATACTCCCATAAAGTGCGAATATGTGTGTTCTTAATTTCGGAATATTCGAATCGAATATTATGAATATATGTAGAACATTACAATCAGATATCGTGTATTCATAATAACGTACGTTCTTAGAATATTCATTGAGTTTGTTTGTTTATATTGCATATAGTTTATTACACACTGCATTTTCAAAAGCAATTAAAGTCATCCTCTTTTACACAAAATTAGTTAAAATGCAATTGCACACATTAAAAATGTATGAGAGTGTTAAAATTAAAAAACTAATGAGATACCAATTAACGGATATATTAACACTTTAACATTCTTATAAATACTTAAGTTATATTGTTTTCTAATTTTCTTTTTCTTGTAAAAAAAAGTAAAATGGATTTAGCCGCTTTTAGAAATAATAATTCATATGTTCGTAGAAAATATTTATTGAATGTTCTATGACAATATATAAAATAATCTATACATTTTGTAAAATTTTGTACTACACGCACGTTCAATTAAGCATTCTATACAGAATACTTATAAAATATTCTATAAATATGCACATCTAAAAAATATTTATAGGAGTGTCATTCGAATATATTATGACTGTAATATATATAAGAATGTAATCGTATAAAAAATATTCATAAAGAATTTTTATTACGATCTGGGGATATTTAAAACATATATAGGATAAATAGAGAGGAAATCTTATAATTAGGAGATATATTCATAATTTTATTTATACTTAATTCATAATTTTTACGTTTTTACACAATATCTGAGGCTGAAATCACATGGTACGGAATAGAGCTGCGGAATAGAACGTGCGTCATAGAAGCAATCAGAGCTATTCCGCATTTTCTATTACGCACGATTTTTGTGTGCCCTGTTCACATGATGCGTCATAAAGGTGCAATAGCGCATTTGAAGAAATTATAAATTACAAAATAATTTTGTAATTACAATAATTCATTCATTTATAAAATATATAATACTTTATAATGCACAAGCAATCATTATTTAAATATTTTGCTCATAAAATTTTTAACTTTAAAAAATTTTTTTGAATTCCATCACGCATTTTCAGTCATTTTTCTGCATTATGTGAACAGGGCACACCAAACCGAATGCGTCATAGGTCATTGCTTATCGCTAAATGTTTATTTATATTTTGTTTACGTCTATCAGAAAGTGCTAAAAATGTATACATTATCTGCGGTAACCGAAGCTATTAAATGTCTAATGACAATTTAACTTAATTTACATACTACTTAAAAACAATCATCTATTGAAATACATCCTGGCTTGCGTGATAGAAAACTCTGCGTGATAGAAAGCTCTGCGTAATAGAAAATCTGCAGAATAGCTCTGATTGGTTGCTTCTATGACGCACGTTCTATTCCGCAGCTCTATTCCGTACCATCTGATTTCAGCCTAATAGATGAGTCAAACCTCGAGCCGTCAACATGATTCTCGAGCTCACAAGGCGTCAGGTATAGCCGTACAGCTGTAAAGGCCATCACACGTACATTTCCGTAACCGTAATTGTAAGAAATTGAGCAATACAATTGGTTGATTCGGCTGGTTACGGTTACGGACAGCCGAATTGAATAATATGATTCGTCGAATTTTACAATTACGGTTACGGAAATGTACGTGTGATGGCCTTAACTTTCGAGAAAGAGATAACAGATTGTCTGCGCTCTTCTACGATTCAAAGCTTGCCAAGCGCCGAACGTGTATCTTCAGTACTCGTGCTGGCAGCGGGCAGTGGATCCAAACTGGCATCCCTGGTTGGAATACACTGCCCGCTGGTATCTCATTATACAATATTTATATGTCGTAGGTAAAGATACCAGGAAGTTTACATCTTACAAAGGTTATCTCATAGTGTACGTTAAGTTAATGATTCGAGAAAATATTGAGCGTTTGGCGAATGCTGACATGTTGTGTTCATAATTCGAAGAATTTATCACTATTACATTGAATTAGCATAATAATGGATATATTCAAACTCCATTTCTAATGCTTAATGCTTAATAAACAAAAAACTTGAAAATAATCGAACTAGATAACAGGGAAGTGAACAGGGAATGTTGTAAAAATGTTTTTCTGAACGGAACAAATTAAAAATATTTGTACAATTTAATCTAAATTTTAATTAACAATTTTACTGTAAATTTGAATATTTTCGTTAAGTATTTTTCAAGATATCTTAAATTTCGTCATAACACTTTTTAATATAAAATATGAAATATATTATAAAATATTCACTTTTCGATGATTTTACCTTAATACTTTTAGATGTAGAATAATAAAAGAAATCGGTTAATGTACTACTAAAAAAAATAGAGAACGCTTTTCACATGCTAAAAAAATGGGTTGTTTTCAAACTGCTGTAACTCGGCGAAAAATTATCGTAGCTACAAAATAAAAAAGCGTTTTAAAGCTTGAAATTTTTTCTTTCAAATTCTTTTTGCGGATTCTAATTATCTTCTTTCTTTACAAAACGGCAGAATGATGAAGCTCGGTCCGTCAAAATAAAAATTTTTAACATGACTTTGCTGCGTTACATTTGACGTGCAAAAAAATCGTAGGGAATTTCTGTTTTCTGCGTCTTATAGCGGAATCTCTCTCCTTTAATTTGAGTGGTTGTTGATCGCTGTACGATTTTTTGTGACCGAGTTAGCGAGATTTGAAGACAAAATGGTCATTTTGACTTTAATCGCTGATCTAATCTAAATTGTTGAAAACTAAGAGGGTCGATCTACTTACCATAGTATATAATAAAGAACGTCTCAAGAAATTAAACATGCATTATTCAAACTTAAAATTTTACTTTTAACGCAATGTTAATAGTTTTTTAATTTTTAGCAATATAGACAATTTCAAAAACAATGGACACATGGAATAAAAATGTTTTAGCTGATAAATGTTATTGTTTTTTATTCTGGTATACTTGAACTATAAAACTCTGCTTTAGTGATTTGATTGGATCTTTTTTCGTGACAATATATTGAATCAAAGAAGAAACGTAAAATATGTGATTTTTTTACATGATCTTTGAACTCAATTTGTTAGAAAAAGTAAGGCTAAGAAGAATACAATAACAGAGTTTGAAAGGGCTAACTTTCTGCTTTTTAATGCTTTTTCGCAGAGTACTATTGATCTGTTCAAGAATAATAAGTGACCAAAGTCAAAATGACCATTTCATCTTCAAATCTCGCTAACTTGGTTAAAAAAAATCGCACAGCAATCAACAACCACTCAAATTAAAGGAGAGAGATTCCGCTATAAGACGCAGAAAACAGAAATTCCCTACGATTTTTTTGTATGTCAAATGTAACGCAGCAAAGTAGTGTTAAAAATTTTTATTTTGACGGACCAAGCTTCATTATTCTGCCGTTTTGTAAAGAAAAAAGATAATTAGATAATCCGCAAAAAGAATTTGAAAAAAGAAGTTTCAAACTTTAAAATGCTTTTTTTATTTTGTACTTACGATAATTTTTCGCCGGGTTACAGCAGTTTGAAAACAACCCATTTTTTTAGCATGTGAAAAGCGTTCCCTATTTTTTTTTAGTAGTGTATATCTATGGGAGTTTCCATAAATATCCGTAGGATATGCAGACCAATATCCATTGAACATCTATATCAATATCCTATGGATATTTCTGTAGATATGTTATGCTCCTAACAGCACATGTAGATACTGAAAATATTTCTATGAATTAAGAACATCTATTTTTACATGAATTAGATGCTTCGTTGATGTTACAGTACATACATGCACATGCACAAGCGTCGTGCTTTGATTAAGAATGTTTAGCTTATTTATATATCAAATCAAACGGATTTTACTTAAGCGAAAACGAATAATCCTTCTGAGTTTAAGACTCCTAGCGGCGTGAGCGGAACTAATGCGAGTTTGTCGATATATATACAGAGTTTTCGAAAAGTCCAGAAACGTTCAAATATCTCAGAAACAGTGCATTTTAGAGAAAAATGTTTTAAATAAAAGTTATAATGCTTAAAAGGATGCACTTGAATTTGACCATAGGTTTAGACGCTGTCAAGGTCAACTTAATTTTTTTAAATGGAACCCCTATTTTTTATTGCATATTCTTGTAGCTTATTTTGGGAGCTTTCCAAAACACTATGGATATACTTCGGCCGGTCATTAGAATGTAATACGTTTATCTCATAAACAGCCAGTGAACGAATACGGACATCCCACGGATATCCATTTTGGACCAATTCGATGTACTTTGTACGTCCACTGGACATCCATGTGTTATGTGGGAATAGCTTCATTGCAGATAAAATTTTTTAACAAATATTCTCTATATAAAATTTTAAACTTTTTGGTCTTATCATGGATAATAATAATTTTTTTATAATAATTTAATAATAATTTTGTATATATTGTGTAAATATTAATTAAATCTTCTCTGGTAGAAATTTAGTGCAAATATCGATTGGTTATTGGACAGTTATACTGGTTTTTGTCTAGTAATTGAACAGCAAAACTTTCTAAGATTCCAATCAAGATGTAATGCTTTTCTTACAATCAAGATTCCAATCAAGACGTAATACTGTATAAAAAAACTATATAACATCTGAACTCAGTTATTTAACAGTAAAAGGTATGAGGTATTTTACATATTATCAATTTTCGTAATTCCTTAATTTCATTTAAACCTTGATCATTAAAATTAAAATTATTGTTATTGAAGTTTCCTGAGTTTGAATCTGAGTTATTTTTATTAAAAACTTTGTCTGATAAATCAAAGCAATCATGTTTTCCTTCATTTATATCATTATTAAAATAATTCTAAGTAATAAAAAAAATATTATTGATAACATAAATAAAATTAATAAAATAAATATAGTAATAAAATCCCTTGTTATTTACATATCTTTCATTTATTTCTATTTCATGTTTACTTCTAATTTCTTATGTTTGTTATTAACCTGTCTTGAATTTTTTGTGTCAGAATTATATATACTGAGCTGTTTCAGTTCTATAAGTTTTTTTTCTTAGCTCTGTATTTCTCTACACGTTCACACATTTTTATCACACAGTTTTACACATAACAACTATTTTACATATTCAAATAATATAAATAATTAAAATAACATAAAAGTATAATGTGTATATTGTTTGTGCAAATAAAACGACATTTAATTCCACTGATAAGAAACTGATCAGAAACTTTTCATTAACGATTTTTATGTCAATGATAAATATTGTAAAGATTTTACGTATACGTTATACAGTAAATCTGCTATAACTATTTTGCTGAATTGCTACGCAGTATATTTGAATTGTAGAGAAATCAGTGATACTAGATAGTAACGGGCCGAGTATAATTCAGTCAAACCGTATGAATTTCTATCAGGGTTATTACATTCTTTTCTCGGTGGACGAGTCTGTTTCACAACCATGCATTTTAAGTAGTTAAGCATCACATCGCACTCATTGATCAAGTCCTTAACTGAAACAGTATGAATATAATTAGTATAGTAAATTATGTTAAATACCCAGCTAACCATTTGCTCAGAAATTGAAATTAGCAATAGGGAAACAATTCCCTGCGGAGTGAGATTGTCAAATCCAGGACCTACTGTGTCTTCAAGTGCGCTCCAATTGTAACAAAGAACTGGTTATCAGATTCTAATATGAAGTTGAATGCAATATCACAACAGAACTGTCACTAACAATAAGACAACAGACTGACGCAATAAATCAGCAGCATGTTTGTTAAGTGTAGAGCGATAACAGATTTGCACCAAATATCCAGCAGATCTACGACAGATTGGTAACAGACGCAGAGTAGATATGTTAGCATAAATGACAGCAGACTGCTCACAATCGTGAAGTAGATCTGTTTACAGAAATAATTGCAGATTGGCGACAGATCTGCTGAATTCACGTATATTTATATATGTATTTTGAAAATATTGTTTTAGAATAAGATATTTTTGCACATCTCATTCTCAACTTTAATGTCGTTGGAAGTGTAACTTTCAAAACATAATTCACTTTATTAAGAAGTATATTTTAGGCTTACTTATATATAATTGACTTCCAAGTCAATTTTACTTATAAGAAAGCTTATGGTCTTGTGTGACGCCTACCGGAGACGAATGGCGACTTTTGAATCACGCCCTAATCACGCACAATCGTCTACAATGGCATAGATTTGCTGCATTTTTGGCGGCAATTTGTCATCAACGTATTCGACATATCTGAACGCTACTGATCGCCAATCTGATGTGTCTTATAACCATCTTTGAATTGTTGCGTTTGTACGGGCAATTTGACAACAATTTGCAATAAATAAAGCTACTTTAGTGTTTATCATCAATCTTTCATCAATGCTCTTGACAGATCTGCTCGCTGTTCATCATCATTTTGTTAAGTAATCTATTGATCGGTATTGGTGAATTTTTGTTAGAATTGTGTGCGCAATATTTTCAATGTAAAAGTTTGTTTCGTATCTGCAGCCTTTGACAAAACAGAATTTGTTGCCAACATTTGCCTTTTCAGAAATGGTTATTGGGGTATAACATTGGGGTATAAATAATGATGTAACAGCATATTGTAATATGAAAAATAAAGTTGAAAGCTATTTTAGATAAGCTATTGCAATTAACGTCATTAACATAGATAATGATATAATAGTTTATTTTCAATGAAATTTAATTTATAGTTATGTATCCGATTGATAATTACAATATGAAAGTAGTAATGAATTTTTTAAATTTCTTAGAAGTTTCTATTTTCTTATTTTACATATTCATATACTTAATTTCATATCTTTGAATAGATATTTACCTTGATCAATACAAGTGTCGAATATTTCATTCTGTCTCTCAGGATTTGAGTGCAAATGCCTCGTATCATTCTTTATTTTTTCTACATTGAAAGTCGTATCATTCATCTGAAAGTATGTAGTACATAAATAAGAAAAAGTAATAAAAATAAATTATTTTTAATATTATAATTCTTTTACCCATTCTTTTTTCTTAAACACACAGGCAAACAGACAGCCTATTTTCAAAGCCGATTCTTGAACATCGGATGTGTCTTGGTTACATAGTATTAGAGGTGCTACTAATCCATCCGCTGTAAAACACAAATTAATTAATTTGTGTATTAATTTAATTTGTATGTAATGTATTAATTTAATTGTGAATTAATTTAAGTTGTTAATGAAATATAGTTATTTGACATGAAATAAGACAATTTACTTGAATATATTATAAACTAAAAAATGCATGCAAAGCAATTATTTGTTTCAATCAAAATATTAGAACAGTTTAACATAAAATGAAAATATTATTCTAATTATATATTCTAATTATATCTATTATAATTTTATGATTTAATTATAATTAAATACTAATCCAGATTTAAAATATTATTCACATATGTGTAATGTTAAATGAAAGCCACTAATTATCATGTGCGTAACTTGGAAAGATTTCATTAAAAACTGTTAAAAACATACAAAAAGTTATATTTGTTTCATCAAGACACGCCTTTACATCTGCTGTTGGTAAATGGTATATAGTTGCCATTCTCTCTGAAGCATCGTCAATCCAAGATCCTGCTATAGTAGTCTATAATAAATGCAAAATAGTAATTAGCAATGACAGAATTTTAATGAGAATGTCGACAATAGTAATTATAAAAATACATAATGTGTTGATATTAAATATCAAATTTTTTTCAAATAACAGTTTAATTAATATACAAGAATATTTTGCTCTGCTTTAACAAAAATTAAAGGTAAAAGTAAACTTATAAATTTAGAATTACAGAGAATAGAAATAAATTAAGATTAAATTTCAAAAATTTTCATGAAAATAAAAAATTATCTTATGTTTGAGAAAAGATGATTGAGAGAAAAAAGTTTTTAATGCTTGTGTATGAGATTGATGAACGTGAAATGATTGTTTAAATGAAAAGTGAAACAAAAAAAATTTCATTTTTATAATTTTATATATGATAATATTTTAGATAATATTTTATATTTTTTCGTATTGATAATAAGTTTGAAGTTAATTTAATTAAAAGTACACTTATATAATGTGGAAGTACTTACAACGGTGACGCACAAACACAGGACAAATGTTAAACATTTCATGATTTTGAATTTCTTACAAAGTCTGTCGAAATCTCTATTGATTGCTCCAACTTGCTTTAACTTGCTCTTATTGAGCTGCTAGAATATACTGCTGTTGACATCTCATTGCACAGTATTTATATGGAGCAAAATACTGTGAAGCTTACATAACAGACAGGTTATCGCAAGTATATTTAGAATTGCGCGTCCAGTTTCCATAGCCGATATATTCAAGGATAGAATCCTCTGTCTCGATATCTTGAAGAAATATTTCCGAATACAGAAGACTCGATGATTGATATGGAATATAATAGTTTTCCCTTCTTGTGGTCTCGGAAGACCGATAGTGCAATAAACATAAGTATTTTAAACTTATTGAAACGATTAATTTTTCTTATTTGTTCTAACGTATTACATTTCAAAGCTTTTATTTCTTGTCAGTATCCCTGTCCCGACGAACGATTCCGAGAATTACCGAAACTGCTGTCTGTCAAAACAAGGATGTATATCCGAAATACAAATATAGTGATTAACTGGTTGACTCGAGAAAATTTTGAGCGTTTGGCGAACGTAGGCACGTCGCGTTCACGATTCGAAAAAGGACTCCGCACATTTTATATGGAAAATAGTTTTCAGTTAGATCTCGTTGAAATTAAAATATGTTATTGCCTATACCTTTCTGATATAAAGTGTCAAAAGTGGACACAACCTCGATCCTAAAAGCAATAGTTTAGGAGTTACAAAGCTTCAAAATCTCAATATTAGAATTTGGAGGTGAAGCTAACATACTGCTTAGAAGTTTAGTTTTGTTCAAGTAAATGCGTATATGTGATGATTAGAGAATGTATAAGTATAATTCGGTATATACTTATACATTCTCTAATTATCACATATATGCATTTACTTGAACAAAACTAAACTTCTAAGCAGTATGTTAGCTTCATCTCCAAATTCTAATATTGAAACTTTGACACTTTGTAGCTCCTAAACTATTGCTTTTAGGAGGTTGTGCCCATTGACACTTTTTATTTTTACAGAAAGATGTAGGCAATAACATATTTTAGTTTCAGCGAAATCTAACTGAAAGCCATTTTCCATATAAAATGTGTGGGATCATTTGTCATGACTATTACATCAAATTAGCATAATAATGAATATAGTGAACCTTCACTTTTAATTATAGTGTTTAAAAAATGAGAAGCTTAAAAGTAATGTAACTAGATAACTTAGAAGTGTTATAGAAGTACTTTGCTGTGCAAAACAAATAAAATTGAAAATATTTAGTTTAATCTAAGTCGTATTTAAAATAATTTTAATTGATATGAAAATCCAGTCTCACGCTTTATTTCCATTACCACGGACATTATCAGACACTCTGTATATGTATATACATATATAAAAAAGTTGAAAAAAGGTGGTACTAAATTTTAGTAGTAGTACTTGTGAAAATAAACTAAAAAGTCTTAATAAATAATTTTTCAAAAATCATTTATTTCCGAGTTATAATTTTTGCCGTGATAAATAGAAAATAAATTTAATTTACAACAGATGTCCAATGTGCTCTCCGCTTACTTCAATATATTCGGCACATTTATACACGTATACATTGTACATTTAGAGCGTTTTACTTTGAAACATTTGTTTTCTACACCATTTTGGAATTGTCAAACCTGAATGTTTATATTTGAGATCCATTATCTAGAGATATGGGAATTTAATTACATACTTAATGTTTTACAACTGCAGAACGTATAAAACTCGTGTAAAATTGTTACAAAAATTATAAACTAAACTTCGAAACTGAATTACATTTTTTATGCCACACGTCGGAGAATACGGGTCTCTAGGTACGTTTTTTCAACAAGATGGAACTACATGCTATCTACGAGAGATACAATGACTTTATTGCAAATAAAATTTTTTAACAAATACATTCTTTATATAAAATTTTAAACTTTTTGGTCTTATCATGGATAATAATTATTTTTTGTATGTATATTGTGTAAATATTAATTAAAGCTTATTCTTTTCTCAATGAATGAGTCAGTTCTGCAGCCATGCATTTTATGTAGTTAAGCATCACTTCGCATTCGTCGATGAAGTTCTTAACTAAAACAGTATGAATATAATTATTATAGTAAATTATATTAAATATATTAATGATGTAATAGTATATTGTAATACGAAAAATAAAATTGAATACTACTTTAGATGAGCTATTGCGATTAGCGTTATTAACATAGATAATGATATAATAGTCAATTTCCAATGAAATTTATTTTACAACTATGTATCCGATTGATAATTACAGTGTGAAAGTAGTACTAAATTTTTTTGATTTCCTAGAAATTTCTATTTTCTTATTTTACATATATGTACATATATTACTTCTTAATTTCATGTCTTTGAATAGATATATACCTTGATCAATACAAGTGTCCAATATTTCATTTTGTCTCTCAGGATTTGAGTGCAAATGCCTCGTGTCATTCTTTAGCTTTTCTACATTGAAAGTCGTACCGTCCATCTGAAAGTATATGTAGTACATATACAATAAAAAAAAGTAATAAAAATAAATTATTTTTAATATTATAATTCTTTTACCCATTCTTTTTTCTTAAACACACAGGCAAACAGACAGCCTACTTTCAAAGCTGATTTTTGAACATCGGACGTGTCTTCGTTAGTAAGTATCAGAGCTGTTACTAATCCGTCCACTGTAAAACACAAATATGAATTAATTTAAGTTGTTAATGAAATGTAGTTATTTGACATGAGATAAGACAATTTAGATGAACATATTATAAACTAGAAAATGCAGGTAAACCAATTATTTGGGTAAATATATAGATGATGGGAGCCAACTTCGATGATCTTGACCTTGACATATGTGTTAAGGTCGCCCTACTGACAATGAGTAACCAAGTTTTAGCTGTCGTTTGTTGTTCATTAAAAAGTTATAAACCAAAAAAGTTTACTGATCAGATCGTAATTTCTGACACCATGTACATTTAATAGAGTGCTCCAAATGCTTATATGTTTAATTTATAACATTCTTCTCTACTATTGTAAAGGTCATCGGATCTGATTCCCACCATCGATATATTTACTTCGCTGTTGTCAAAGTCACTCTCCTGAAAAACGTACGTTCAAAAGGTTTTAGTCGTCGCTCGATTATTCGTTAAAAAGTTATAAATCAAGAAAGTCTAGAAAATATATCAGTTATTTTGAATATTAAAAGGCATAAACGACTAATATATATATATATATAGAAATAATATGTGTATGAACAAAAATAAATCACTTAAAGCTGTAGATAGTTAAAATATGTATAGAATAATTTTTTAATATAATAAAAAATACAAAATGTACTCTACTTTTATCACAAACACAAGCAGTTAAATACAAATTATTTTCTGCTTTTACCAAAAATACAAGATCAGCATAAATAACTGCTGTATCTTCTAAACCTTTTTTGTTTATAACTTTTTAATGAACAATGAGCGACGGATGAAACTTGTTGGGGATTACTCAAGAAAATAACTTTGACAACATGTATTAAGATCAAGGTCATCGAAGATGGCTTCCACCATCAATATATTTACCACAATTTGTTTCAATTAAAGTATTAGAACATTTCAACATAACATGGAAATATTAATGTTCTAATTTCATGATTTAATTATAATTAAATACTAATCCAGATTGGCAATATTGTTTGTACGTGAATAATGTTAAATGGAAGCCACTATCATGTGCGTAACTTGCAAAGATTATATTAAGAACTGTTAAAAACATACTCAAATTTATATTTGTTTTCGTGTAACACGCCTTTACGTCCGCTGTTGGTAAATGGTATAGACGTGCTATTCTCTTTGAAGCATCGTCAATCCAAGATCCTGCTATAGTAGTCTATAATAAATGCGAAATAGTAATTAACAAAAATAGTAATTAACGAAATAGTAATTAACAATGACAAAATTTTAATGAGGAAAACGACAATAGTAATAACAAAAATAGATAATATGTTAATATTAAATGTCCAAATTTATTCAAAAAACAATATAATTAATATACAAGAATATTTTGCTCTTGTTTTAAGGAAAATTAAGGAAAGAGTAATCTTAAAAATTTAGAATTACAGAAAATAGAAATAAATTAAGATTAAATTTCAGAAATTTTTATGAAAACAAAAAAATTATCTTATAATTGAGAGAAAAAGTCGTTAATAATGATGCTTGTGTATGAGATTGATGAAAGTGAAACGTTTGTTTGACTGAAAAATGTTTAGACAAAAAAAATTATATTTCTATAATTTTATATAGGGGATATCGGATCACTTAAGCGTTAAATAAATTTTTAACGTGTTAAAAATAAACAAATCGATTCTATTTGCTATTAAAATATTCTTTGGAATGTTTACTATAAAAAAAAGTTATTCGTGAAATAACAGTTTAAGTGGAAGAGATTATCGATTTAGTAAAAGAGGAATTTTCGGGTTATGTTTTTTATGCGGGGTATAATGGACATCTCATATAACTTATTCATTTCTCAAATTTTTATGTTTAAATCTTCTTGAAAGTACATATTATGATGCGATACAAGAATTAATGCATGAACATTAATACATATAATTAATGTTTGTACTTTTGAGTAATACTATTTATTAATAATAATTCTTTTCTCACAATAAACATTTTTTGAACTTCTAGAATTTGAAAATCTAGAAAAATAATCTTTAAAATCTTTGGCATTATTTTTGAAAGATAACATTTACGTACTTTTACTATTCTTTCTTTAATTATTATACCACGTGGACTAGTGGTCTGCTATGTCTCAAAACGTATGAATTTATCTTTGATAATATAAAGTATTACAACAAATTGATATTTACACAGACACGTTACCAAAGTGACAAGAAAAGAAAAGATTATTTTAAAATATAAATGTATTTAAAATATTTAATTTTTAATAAAATAACAAAAAAGGTTTTTTATCATTTCTTTCTTTATGTAAACGAGCACAGCAAACGCATTAAATAATTTATAACAACTTTTAGCTAAAAATAATATGACAATTAATAACAGCACTTAGAAAGAGACATCTTATAGCACTTATTGCAATACAATTCATTACATAGCAGCATCTATGAGCAGAGATATCGATACAGCGCCATTATATCCCATAGTATCGTTTTACCCCGGGTTCCATGATAATATTTTGGAGTCTTATATTCTTTCGTATTGATAATAATAATTTTGAAGTAAATTTAATTGAAAGTACACTTATATAATGTGGAAGTACTTACAATGGCGACACACAAACACAGGACAAATATTGAACTTTTCATGATTTTGAAATTCTTACAAAGTCTATCGAAATCTCAATTGATTGCTCCAACTTGCCTTAGCTTGCTCTTATTGAGCTGCTAGAATATACTGCTGTTGACATCTCCTTATATAGTATTTATATGGAGGAAAATACTGTGAAGTTTACGTAACGGACAGGTTATCGCATAGTATATTTAGAATTGCGCGTCAGGATTCCACAGCCGATGGATTCGAAGACAGAATCCTCTGTCTCGTTATCTTGAAAGAATATTTCCGGTAGCAGAAGATTCGATGATTGAAATGGACTGGAATAAAGTCTTTCCTTCTTGAGGTCTCGGAAGGCCGGTGGTGTAAACTTATTTTATACTTATTGAAACGACTAATTGTTTTTATTTGCCCTAACGTATTACATTTAAAAGCTTTTATCTCTTATCAGTGTCCCTATCTCGATAATCGATTCCGAGAATTACCAAAACTGCTGTACGTCAAAACAGGAATGTATATCCAACATACAAATATATTGATGTTCACTGGATGAGTCGAGAAAATTTTGAGCGTTGGCGAACGTTGGCATGTCGCGTTCGCCAACGCTTGATTCGAAAAATTTGTCACGACTATTACATCAAATTAATATAATAATGAATATATTGAAACTTCATTTTTAATTAATGTTCACAAAATGAGAAGCTTAGAAATAATGTAACTAAATAACTTAGAAATGTTACAGAAGTATTTTGCTGTACAAAACAAATAAAACTGAAAATATTGGTATAATTTAATCTAACAAGGAGAAGGTGCGAGGACCGGAAAATGGATTTCAATGAAACTTAATTTCATGAAAGTTCTTCATCAATAGTTTAATATGGCGAAACAATAAGACCTACTTCTCAATCATTTTCGAGAAAAATGACTTTAAAAATAAGCGAGCGGGTAATGTACCAGTTCGTAAACACCTATTTTCGACAAGCCGGTGCAGCGCAGCGGACTGTTGAGCCGCTGCGCGGCTTGAGCGCAATTTATGCTAATTTATGAATATTATTTAACTATAATAAACCATCTCTCAAAATTTCAGACCCTGTTGCCGCGTAAATTATTGCAAACGAGCAATATAAAAAATCATTTTTTAACATAGCTCTTATGGGAGGTTATTGAATTTTTACCGGAAATGATGTGATATCTTTTAAAAAAAATTAGAGATGCTAATAAAAAACTGATCACTGAAAGATGAAGTCATAAGCTTTCCTGTGGTACATGAAAGGTTGTGGGTTGCCGCGGATTTTTAAGAAATATTTTATCGAGAAAGCGATTATGCATACGTGTCTCGGAAGTAAAATGTCTATCCTGCGAGCAGCTGCTCGACTGGCGCTATCAAGACAACATTAATCAATTGACCTTTCATAATTATTATAAATTTATAAACTACTTATGAAAAGTCAATGGGACTATTATCAATATTAATAATTTTTAAAGATAAGATGTTTAGGAAAAATCATGACGTATTTTATCAAGTTTTATGTGTGTTGTGTTATTGACTAACAATGTTACTGACGAGCCACCTTAATCTAATCAAGAAAGAGCGCTTTTTTGCAACGCGGCGATTTTGTATGGAAAGTTTTAGAATAATATTATTCATTCTGCTACACACATTGACATTGCTACATACATATTCGTTAAGGGGGGAGGGTCATGTAAACAGGCATTTTTTTACGAATTTATTTATAAAAAATGGAAAAGTTTATTAAATATTGATAAAGTACATTGTAATATTGACGATAAGTGCTATAAGAAAATATTTTTTTTATGTGAAAATTCAAAATGGCGGCGCTGCAGCTACTCGAAATTGATTCTTCCTTTTTGCGCGGTGCAGCCTACAGGTCGCTCTAATCAATTAAAATAAAAAACCAAAGCTTTTCATTAAAATATGATCTTGCGCTTTGCATGAACCTAAATATAAAAAAAAAATCAAAAATAAAAATTCAGGACACTTAAAAAGATATTGCTCTTTTTTTAAATTGGTTCTATATTACAATTTGTTATAATAAACAGTTTCTACCATCAATTTTTAAATTGTATTTTAATCATCATATTTTAATGAGAAAGCTTTGGTTTTTTTTATTTCAGTTGATTAGAACGACTTGTAGGCTGTACCGCGCAAAAAAAAGAGTCAACTTTGAATAGCTGCAGTGCCGCCATTTTGAATTTTCACGACATAAAAAAAATATTTTCTTATAGTATTAATCGTCAATATTACGATATACTTTATCAAAATTTAATAAATTTTTCCATTTTTTATAAATAAATTCGTAAAAAACCGCCTGTTTACATGACCCTTCCCACTTAATGACCAATTTTTACGTAATTTAAAAGTATAATTTAAGAAAATATACAACATATAATATATTATAACAGATATTACAAGTATGTTCTAAGAATTACAAGAAATAATATGCTATAAGAGATATTATAGGAATTTTCTCAGTACATTACGCACATGACGTATAATTCATAGTATATTTGTATATAGAATATTCGAATAATATCATAGTGTATATAGAATATTCGAATAATATCATGTGCTGTTAGGGAATGGTTTTATTGGAGATAAATTTTGTTATCAAATACATTCTTTATATAAAATTTCGAACTTTTTGGTCTTATGGATAATAGTCATGGATAATAATTATTTATTATGTATATATTGCGTAAATAGTAATTAAATCTTGTTAATTTTTTTTACATCGAGGCCCTCACTTCCGCAATCATACATTTTATGTAGTTGAGCATCACTTCGCACTCGTTGGGCAAATTTTTAACTAAAACAGCATGAATATAATTATTATAGTAAATTACGTTAAACATATTAATGATATAATAACATATTGTAATACGAAAAATAAAGTTAAAAACTATTTTAGATGAGCTATTACTATTAGCGTTAGTAACATAGATAATGATATAATTTCCAATCAAATTTAATTTAGAATTATGTATCCGATTGATAATTACAATATGAAAGTAGTAAGGAATTTTTTTGATTTCCTAGAAATTTCTATTTTCTTATTTTATATATACATATACTTAATTTTATGTCTTTGAATAAATATTTACCTCGCTCAGAACAAGTATCCAATATTACTTCGTTTCTTTCACGATCTGCCCGCTTAGAACTCAACTCTTCCTTTAATACGTCTATTTTAAGAGTCGTACCATCCATCTGAAAATTGTACATAATACATAAATATGAAGAGAAAATAATAAAAATAAATTATTTTTAATATTATAATTCTTTTACCCATCCTTTCTTCTTAAACATACAGGCAAACAGACAGCCTACTTTCAAAGCTGATTCTTGAACATCGGACGTGTCTTGGTTAGTAAGTATCAGAGCTGTTACTAATCCATCCGCTGTAAAACACAAATGTGAATTAATTTAAGTTGTTAATGAAATATAATTATTTGACATGAGGTAAGACAATTTACTTGAACATATTATAAACTAGAAAATGCATGCAAAGCAATTATTTGTTTCAATCAAAATATTAGAACAGTTTAACATAAAATGCCAATTGATATTCTAATTTCATGATTAATTATAATTAAATACTAATCCAGAATTAAAATATTATTCATATATGTGTAATTAAATGCAAGCCACTATTTATCATGTATGTAACTTGGAAAGATTTCATGAATTGTTAAAAACATACCCAAAGTTATATTGTTTTCAATGAAACACGCCTTTACGTCCTGTACTGGTAAATTGTATTCCCTTGCTATTCTCACTGAGGCATTGTCAATCCAAGATCCTGCTATAATAGTCTATAATAAATGCGAAATAGTAATTAACAATGACAAAATTTTAATGAGGCCGATAATAGTAATAATAAAAATAGGTAATGTGTTAACATTAATCCTCCGTCAGCAACCATGGGTCATTTATGACCAAGTTGATTTTTTAATTGTAAATTTTAAAGTAACTAATAGATGACGTGCTCCAGTATCTTCTCCTAAAAAAACTTATCAGTATTGAGATTATAAACGCTTAAGGGCGCCAAAGTGTAATTGTTTGTTCCATGATTAGAACAATTTAAAATTGCGTTAAGTCTCTAATGACTCAGGGTTTAGATCAAGTATTTCCTACAAATTAAAAATTTCTTTTTTCGTGTTTTACAGCGTTCTTTGACGCTAATTTCATAAATAAATAAAGATTTTATTATTTTATTAATTAATCATATGCGTTATTGTAAAAACTGCGCCATATAAATGTTTAAAAATATATGTATATGTTCATAATGTGTAACAATATAATATTGCATGTTATTTTTCTTATTTCAATAAAAACGAACTAAAATAATGATTAAATCTGCTCTAAAAATAATTTCAAAAATTTAAATGAATATAAAAAAATTATCTTACGTTTGAGAAATGACGATTGAGAGAAAAAAGTCATTAATAATGATGTTTGTATGATTTTATTATTTTTTCTTGCTCGAGACTTGGCTTTCTTTCTCTTATAAAAAATCTTCTTTATTTTCACGTGTTTAAATAATTAAATTTCTTGAAGTGAACATTCTTATACTATTTTTTTTCGAAGTACATATCTAAAAATATTACAGTCTAAGAGAATTTTTTTTTAATTTAAAAACTATTAAAGTTACGAATTTTTAATAAAAATTATTTTTCTTTCAATTTTTTACTCCGATTTAAATTTATAAAAAATAAGTAAAATATAATACAGCTTTTGCAATTGTTAGAATTTCTTGTTAAAACTTTCACAAGCATATTAGAATTTTTTTAGATTTTTATTTATTGTAGAACAGTCAAAAATTTACTTTGGACATAAAAGATTGCAGATCATGGTTGCAGACGGAGGGTGTAAAATTAAAAATTGCAGATGGAGGGTTAAATGTCAAAGTTTATTCAAATAACAATATAATTAATATACAAGAATATTTTGTCCTTATTTTAATGAAAATTAAACTAAAAGTAAACATTAAAATTTAGAATTATAGAAAGTAGAAATAAAGAAATTAAGATTTAATTTCAGAAATTTTTATGAATATAAAAAAATTATCTTATATTTGAGAAAAGATGATTGAGAGAAAAAAAGTCATTAAGAATGATGCTTGAGGTTGATGAAAGTAAAATGTTTGTCTGAGTGAAAAGTGTTAGATAAAAAAATTATATTTCTATAATTTTATATACTAAAAAAAATAGGGACCACTTTTCACGTGCTAAAAAAATGGTTTATTTTCAAACTGCTGTAACTCGACGACAAATTATCGTAGGCGCAAAATGAAAGAAGCATTTTGAAGCTTGAACCTTCTTCTATCAAATTCTTTTTGCGGATTCTAATTATTTCCTTCCTTTACAAAATGGCAAAATGATAAAACTGGGTCCGTCAAAGTAAAAATTTTTAACACGATTTTGCTGCGTTACATCTGATGTGCAAAAAATTGTAGAGAATTTCTATTATCTGCGATTATAGCAGGATCCTCCCCTTTATCGATTCTCTTAGTTTTCAACAATGTAGATTAGATTAGATCAGTGATCAAAGTCAAAATGACGATTTCATCTTCAAACCTCACTAACTCGGTCAAAAAAAATCTCATCGCGATCAGCAACTATTCAAATTAAAGGGAAAAAATCCTGTTAGGACGCAGATATCAGAAATTCTCTACGATTTTTTGCACACCAGATGTAACGCAGCAAAATCGTGTTAAAAATCTTTATTTTGACTGACCAAACTTCATCATTCTGCCGTTTCGTTAAGAAAAAAGATAATTAAAATCTACGAAAACAATTTGAAAGAAGAAGTTTCAAGCTTTAAAATGCTTTTTGGATTTTGTCTCTGCAATGATTCTATGTCGAGTTACAGCGGTTTAAAGATAACCCAAATTCTTAGCATGCAAAAAGTGTTCCCTATATTTTTTTTGAGTAGTGTATATGATAATATTTTAGAGTTTTACATTCTTTCGTATTGATAATAATAATTTTGAAGTTAATTTAATTAAACGTACACTTATGTGGTAATACTTACAATAGTAACACACAGACATAGAACAAATATTAAACTCTTCATGATTTTGAATTTCTTATAAAATCTATTAAAATCTCGATTGATTGCTCCAACTAGTCTTAACTTGCTTGAATTGAATTGCTAGAATATACTGCTGTTGGTATCTTATTGTACAGTATTTATACCTATGTCATAGCAGAAAATACTGAAGCTTGTATATATTGCAAAGGTTATCGCAAAGTATATGTAAATTAACTTGATGATTCGAGAATATTTTGCGTAAATAAGGAGTTTGAAAGTAATGTAACCAGATAACTTGGAAATGTTATAAAAGTTTTACTGCAACAACATAAATTAAAATATATTAAGTAGCAAAAAATAATTTTATCCAAAAAATATTATTAATTTTGAGAAATATATTATAATTTAACTGTTAAAATTATTTACAAAGGAAGTTATCTTCAACAATACATTTTTATAAAAATATTCCTGAAGATAATTAGATATTTCACTAGTATTAAAGGCTACATAAAAAAAAAATAAGTTGTTATTCAAATTAATAAATTGTTTAATATGAAAAACTAGGCGCTGCTGCAAGATATCTTAAAATATATAATGAAAATATTTATATAATTTTATCTAAATCTCAATTAATAATTTTATTGTAAATTTGTGTATAGATAGAGCACATGATACATTAAACAGAAAATTCCTTTAACGTTTTGCAATTTTTATACTAATAATTCTCATATTAATTAAATAAGTTTCATGAATAATCGTGCGCTTCTTGTGTCTTGATCGATAACTGTATGACCTAGACGCGTCAGCGACATTTCACATTTATAAAAGTAGCAACGTTCGATAAGAGCAGGAGTAATGAGCAATCTATAAGCAGCGAGAAGGCAGAAATGGCGCGTGAGACTGGATCTTCGTATCGATCGATGATTATCTCGCGTTATTTCTTTTTATATATTTTTTTGTAAGTAAAATTATTTTGAGATAAGTAGTGAAGAAAAGTTTATTTAAAAGAATTTATAAAAGGAACTACTCGAGAAAAAATGGGTTTAGTATGATCAGATATAAATATATATGATTAGATATAAATAGATCTGATTATATCTTAAAGTTGGCGCGATATGATCATATCTTAATGTAATCATATTCGACCAGATATTTTCATATACAATCAGATCTAGCGAAATATGAATGTATTCAAACATTGAATATTGTCATATAATATATAATTATATGACAATATTCAATATAAATATATTGTCACATAATTATATAATTGTATATTTGGTATCAGAACTCTGATATCCAATATACAATTATATAATCATATATGACAATATTCATTGTTTGGATACATTCATATTTCGCTAGATCTGATTGTATATGAAAATATCTTGTCGAATATGATTACATAAAGATATGATCATATCGCGCCAATTTTAAGATATAATCAGATCTATTTATATCTAATCATATATATTTATATCTGATCATACTAAACCCATTTTTTCTCGGAATTTTTTTAATAAGATGGAACTACATGCTATCTGCGAGAGAGACAATGGCTTTATTGCAGATAAAATTTTTTAACAAATACATTCTTTATATAAAATTTCAAACTTTTTAATCTTATTGATAATATTGGTCATGGATAATAATTATTTATTGTGTATATATTGTGTAAATAGTAATTAAATCTTATTAAATTTGTTTAACTTGCTTAACGCTCTGTTCCGCAATCGTGCATTTTATGTAGTTGAGCATCATTTCTCACTCGTTGGTAAAGTTTTTAACTGAAACAGTATGAATATAATTATTATAGTGAATTACGTTAAATATATTAATGATATAATAGCATATTGTAATATCAAGAATAAAGTGGAAAACTATTTTAGATGAGCTATTGCATTTAGCGTTAGTAATATAGATAATGATATAATTTTCAATGAAATTTAATTTAGAATTATGTATCCGATTGATAATTACAATATGAAAGTAGAAATTTTTTAAATTTCCTCGAAATTTCTATTTTCTTATTTTACATATACATATACTTAATTTCATGTCTTTGAACAGATATTTACCTTGATCAGAACAAGTGTCCACTATTTCATCGTTTCTTTCAGGATTTGTCTGCGTAGGACTCAATTCTTCCTTTAACACGTTTATTTCAAGAGTCGTATTCAACTGAAAATTGTACGTAATACATAAATATGAAGAGAAAATAATAAAAATAAATTATTTTTAATATTATAATTTTTTTACCCATCTTTTCTTCTTAACCTATTACTTCTCAAGCGGACATTTTATAGTCGATTGGTTTTCGGCTCAGAAAAGAGATGAAATCACATGAAAACTTATAACGAAATATGCTTTCCTACGTAAAAAGAGTTGCTCTTTCAGATTCCGGGGTTAAAATTCCAAAATTTTCTATTGGAAATTAAATATGGCGGCTCAAAGTTGATATAAATTTTTCATCAACTATCGACTTTTTATAGACGAAAACTTCGGAAGAAAAATTTTGTCCGTAACTGTTGTAGACGATTGAGGTGACAGATTTTGGCTCTTTAAAGTATAAACTATGATTATTAATTGACTTTTTCAAGTAATTTAAGATGATAGATGCAATATGGCGTCCAAATACATGGAAATCATATTTCATTGTGATATATATGTATGAGTAGTCATTTCTCATGTTTTCGAGGTCGCTGAGTACGAATTTTTGGTCATTTACCTATTTTTCGAAATGGCGGATATAATATGGCGTCCATGTACCACAAAAATCATACTTTATTGAAAACTATGCATCCAAGTACTCATTTTATATGTTTGTAAGGTCGCTGAAAACAAATTTTGGGTCTGTTTTTCGTTTTTCAAAATGGTGAATGCAATATGGCGTTCAAATGTACAAAAATTATACTTTATTGCGAACTATGTATGTGAGTACTTATTTCATTGTTTTCGAGGTCGCTAAATTCAAATATGATATTTTTGTATAGATAGAATACGATTTTTAGTAGCTACTAAAATACACCTTGAACGTCAATCTTCCCAAAAGCGGCTCTGACTCTCAATGAAGTATATTTTTCGAAATATTGAATCGTCATATTACGTCCGCTTTTTGAAATATATAAAACAAACCCAAGATTCGTATTCAGCGACCTCGTAAACATATAAAATAAGTACCCATATACATAGTTCGCAATAAAGTATGATTTTCATGTATTTGGACGCCATATTGCATCCACCATTTTGAAAAACGAAAAACACCCAAAATTTGTTTTCAGCGAACTCACAAACATATAAAATGAGTACCCACATACATAGTTCGCAATAAAGTATAATTTTTGTACATTTAAACGCCATATTGCATTCATCATTTTGAAAAACGAAAAACAGACCAAAAGTTTGTTTTCAGCGACCTCACAAACATATAAAATGAGTACTTGGATGCATAGTTTTCAATAAGGTATGATTTTCGTGGTACGTGGACGCCATATTGTATTCACCATTTTGAAAAATGGATAAATAACCAAAGATTCGTACTCAGCGACCTCGAAAACATGAGAAATGACTACTCATACACATATATCACAATAAAATATAATTTCCATGTACTTAGACGCCATATTGCATCTACCATCTTGAATTACTTGAAAAAGTCAATTAATAATCATAGTTTACATTTTAAAGAGCCAAAATCGGTCACTTCAATCGTCTACAACAGTTACGGACAAAATTTTTCAAAGTTCTCCACTATAAAAGTCAATAATCGATGAAAAATTTATATCAACTTTGATCCGCCATATTTAATTTCCGATAGAAAATTTTGGAATTTTGACCCCGGAATCTGAAAGAGCAACTCTTTTTACGTAGGAAAGCATATTTCGTTATAAGTTTTCATGTAATTTCATCACTTTTCTGAGCCGAAAACCAATTGACTATAAAATGGCCGCTTGGGAAGTAATGGGTTAAACATACAGGCAAACAGACAGCCTACTTTCAAAGCTGAGTCTTGAACATCGGATGTGTCTTCATTAATAAGTATTAGAACTGCTACTAATCCATCCGCTGTAAAACACAAATGTGAATTAATTTAAGTTGTTAATGAAATATAGTTATTTGATATGGAATAAGACAATTTATTTAAACATATTATAAACTAGAAAATACATACAAAGCAGTTATTTGTTTTTTTCAATAAAAGTATTAGAACAGTTTAACATAAAATGCCAATATTGGTATGATATTCTTATTTCATGATTTAATTATATTTAAATACTAATCCAGATTTAAAATATTATTTATATGTGTGTAATGTTAAATGGAAGCTACCATTTTTATCATGTATGTAACTTGGAAAGATTTCATGAAGAACTGTTAAAAACATACTCAAAGTTATATTTGTTTCAACGAAACACGCCTTTACATCCGTTGTTGGTAAATGGTATAGACGTCCTATTCTCCTTGAAGCACCGACAATTCAAGATCCTGCTATAGCAGCAGTCTATAATAAATACGAAATAGTAATTTAAAATGACAAAATTTTAATGAAGAAAACGACAATAGTAATAATGAAAATAGATAATGTGTTAATATTAAACGTCAAAATTTATTCAAATAACAATATAATTAATGTACAAGAATATTTTGCTGTTATTTTAACGAAAATTAAGGTAAAAGTAAACTTGAAAATTTAGAATTACAGAGAATAGAAATAAAGTAAGATTAAATTTCAGAAATTTTCATGAAAACAAAAAATTATCTTATAATTGAGAGAAAAAAGTCATTAATAATGATGCTTGTGTATGAGATTGATGAAAATGAAACGTTTGTTTGACTGAAAAATGTTTAGACAAAAAAAATTATATTTCTATAATTTTCTATAGGGGATATCGGATTACTTAAGCGTTAAATAAATTTTTAATCCCCTGTTAAAAATAAATAAATCGATTCTATTTGCTATTAAAATATTCTTTGGAATGTTTACTATAAAAAAAAAGTTATTCGTGAAATAACAGTTTAAATGGAAGAGATTATCGATTTAGTAAAAGAGAAATTTTCGGGTTATGTTTTTTATGCGGGATATAATGAACATCTCATATAACTTGTTCTTTTTTCGAACTTTTATGTTTGAATCTTCTTAAAAGTACATATTATGATGCAATACAAAAATTAATGCATGAACATTAATGTAATTAATGTTCGTATTTTTGAATAATACTATTTATTAATAATAATTCTTTTCTCACAATAAACTTTTTAAACTAAAATCTAGAAAAATAATCTTTAAAATCTTTGGTATCATTTTTGAAAGATAACATTTACGTACTTTTACTATTCTTTCTTTAATCATTATACCCCGTGGACTAGTGGTCCACTATGTCTCAAAACATACAAATTTATCTTTGATAATATAAAGTATTACAACTAATTGATATTTACACAAACACGTTACCAAAGTGACAAGAAAAGATTATTTTAAAATATAAATGTATTTAAAATATTTAATTTTTAATAAAATAACAAAAAAGGATTTTTATCATTTCTTTTTTTATGTAAACGAGCACAGCAAACGCATTAAATAATTTATAACAACTTTTAGCTAAAAATAATATGACAATTGATAACAGCACTTATTGCAATACAATTCATTACATAGCAGCATCTATGAGCAGAGATATTGATACAGCGCCATTATACCCCATAGTCTCGTTTTACCCCGGGTTCCATGATAAAAATTTGGAGTCTTATATTCTTTCGTATTGATAATAATAATTTTGAAGTAAATTTAATTGAAAGTACACTTATATAATGTGGAAGTACTTACAATGGCGACACACAAACACAGGACAAATATTGAACTTTTCATGATTTTGAAATTCTTACAAAGTCTATCGAAATCTCAATTGATTGCTCCAACTTGCCTTAGCTTGCTCTTATTTATCTGTTAGAATATACTGCTGTTGACATCTCATTATATAGTATTTGTAGTACTCATTATATAGTATGGAAGAAAATACTGTAAAGCTTACGTAACAGACAGGTTATCGCATAGTATATTTAGAATTGCGCGTCAGGATTCCACAGCCGATGGATTCGAAGACAGAATCCTCTGTCTGGTTATCTTGAAAGAATATTTCCGGTAGCAGAAGACTCGATGATTAAAATGGAATGGAATAAAGTCTTTCCTTCTTCTCAGGTCTCAGAAGGTCGGTGGTGTAAACTTATTTTATACTTATTGAAACGACTAATTGTTTTTATTTGCCCTAACGTATTACATTTAAAAGCTTTTATCTCTTATCAGTGTCCCTATCTCGATAATCGATTCCGAGAATTACCAAAACTGCTGTGCGTCAAAACAGGAATGTATATCCAACATACAAATATATTGATGTTCACTGGATGAGTCGAGAAAATTTTGAGCGTTGGCGAACGTTGGCATGTCGCGTTCGCCAACGTTCGATTCAAAAAATTTGTCACAACTATTACATCAAATTAGTATAATAATGAATATATTGAAACTTTATTTTTAATTAATGTTTACAAAATGAGAAGCTTAGAAATAATGTAACTAGATAACTTAGAAATGTTACAGAAGTATTTTGATGTACAAAACAAATAAAACTGAAAATATTGGTATAATTTAATCTAACAAGGAGAAGGTGCGAGGACCGGAAAACGGATTTCAATGAAACTTAATTTCATGAAAGTTCTTCACCAATAATTTAATATGGCGAAACAATAGGACCTACTTCTCAGCCATTTTCGAGAAAAACGACTTTAAACATAAGCGAGCGAGTAATGTACCGGTTCGTAAACACCTGTTTTCGACGAGCCGGTGCAGTGCAGCGGCAGCGGCAGCAGACTGTTGAGCCGCTGCGCGGCGTGAGCGCAATTTATGCGAATTTACGAATGTTATAAATGTAATTTATAATAAACCATCTCTCAAAATTTCAGACCCTGTTGCCGCGTAAATTATATTGCAAACGAGCAATTAAAAAAATCATTTTTTAACATAGCTCTTATGAGAGGTTATTGATTTTTTACCGGAAATGATGTGATATCTTTTAAGAAAAACTAGAGATGCTAATCAAAAACTGATCACTGAAAGATGAAATCATAAGCTTTCCAGTGGTACATGAAAGGTTGTGGTTTGCCGCGGATTTTTAAGAAATATTTTATCGAGAAAGCGATTATGCATACGTGTCTCAGAAGTAAAATGTCCATCCTGCGAACGAGCAGCTGCTCGACTGGCGCGATCAAGACAACATTAATCAATTGACCTTTTATAATTATTATAAATTTATAAACTACTTATGAAAAGTCAATGGGACCATTATCAATATTAATAATTTTTATAAAGATAAGATGTTTAGGAAAAATCATGACATATTTTATCAAGTTTTATGTGAGTTGTGTTATTGACTAACAATGTTACTGACGAGCTACCTTAATCTAATCAAGAAAGAGCGCTTTTTGCAACGCGGCGATTTTGTATGGAAAGTTTTAGAATAATATTATTCATTCTGCTACACACATTGATATTGCTATATACGTATTCGTTAAGGGGAGAGGGTCATGTAAACAAGCGTTTTTTTTACGAATTTATTTATAAAAAATGGAAAAGTTTATTAAATTTTGATAAAGTACACCGTAATGTTGACGATAAGTGCTATAAGAAAAATTTTTTTTTTATGTTGTGAAAATTCAAAATGACGGCGCTGCTGCTACTCGAAATTGACTCTTCTTTGTTTGCGCGGTGCAGCCTACAGGTCGCTCTAATCAATTAAAATAAAAAACCAAAGCTGTTTCATTAAAATATGATCTTGCGCTTTGCATGAACCTAAATATAATAAAAAAAAAAATCAAAAAATAAAAATTCAGGACACTTAAAAAGATATTGCCCTTTTTTTAAATTGGTTTTATATTACAATTTGTTATAATAAACAGTTTCTACCATTAATTTTTAAATTGTATTTAGGTTCATGCAAAGCGCAAGATCATATTTTAATGAGAAAGCTTTGGTTTTTTTTATTTCAGTTGATTAGAACGACTTGTAGGCTGCACCGCGCAAAAAAAAAGAGTCAACTTTGAATAGCTGCAGTGCTGCCATTTTGAATTTTCACGACATAAAAAAAATATTTTCTTATATTTTTATATTATATTTATATTATATTATATTATAG
Source organism: Tetramorium bicarinatum (assembly GCA_928718305.1). Taxonomy (NCBI): domain Eukaryota; kingdom Metazoa; phylum Arthropoda; class Insecta; order Hymenoptera; family Formicidae; genus Tetramorium; species Tetramorium bicarinatum. The sequence continues at coordinate 17,814,836 of OV788329.1, read as the reverse complement.
TATTTATCGTCAATATTACGATATACTTTATCAAAATTTAATAAATTTTTCCATTTTTTATAAATAAATTCGTAAAAAAACGTCTGTTTACATGACCCTCCTCCCTTAATTACCAATTTTTACGTAATTCAAAAGTATAATTTAAGAAAATATACAATATACGTATAATATATTATAACAGAAAATATACATATAATATATTATAACAGATGTTACAAGTATGTTCTAAGGATATACAAGAAATAATATGCTATAAGAGATATTTATAGAAATTTTTTCAGTACATTATGCACATGACGTATATTCATAGTACGAATATAGAATATTCGAATAATATTATGTGCTGTTAGGGAATGGTTTTATTGGAGATAAATTTTGTTATCAAATACATTCTTTATATAAAATTTCAAACTTTTTGGTCTTATGGATAATAGTCATGGATAATAATTATTTATTGTGTATATATTGCGTAAATAGTAATTAAATTTTGTTTTTAAAATAAATTTTTTTAAACCGAGGCCCTCTGTTCCGCAATCGTACATTTTATGTAGTTGAGCATCACTTCGCACTCGTTGCTCAAGTTCTTAACTGAAACAGCATTGAATATAATTATTATAGTAAATTACGTTAAACATATTAATGATATAAGCATATTGTAATACGAAAAATAAAGTTAAAAACTATTTTAGATGAGCTATTGTTTTTAGCGTTAGTAACATAGATAATGATATAATTTCCAATCAAATTTAATTTAGAATTATGTATCCGATTGATAATTACAATATGAAAGTAGTAAGGAATTTTTTTTATTTCCTAGAAATTTCTATTTTCTTATTTTATATATACATATACTTAATTTTATGTCTTTGAATAAATATTTACCTTGCTCAGAACAAGTATCCAATATTACATCGCTTCTTTCACGATCTGCCCGCTTAGAACTCAACTCTTCCTTTAATATGTCTATTTTAAGAGTCGTAGCATCCATCTGAAAATTGTACGTAATACATAAATATGAAGAGAAAATAATAAAAATAAATTATTTTTAATATTATAATTCTTTTACCCATCCTTTCTTCTTAAACATACAGGCAAACAGACAGCCTACTTTCAAAGCTTCTTGAACATCGGACGTGTCTTCATTAATAAGTATTAGAGCTGCTACTAATCCATCCGCTGTAAAACACAAATGTGAATTAATTTAAGTTGTTAATGAAATATAATTATTTGACATGAGGTAAGACAATTTACTTGAACATATTATAAACTAGAAAATGCATGCAAAGCAATTATTTGTTTCAATTAAAATATTAGAACAGTTTAACATAAAATGCCAATTGATATTCTAATTTCATGATTTAATTATAATTAAATACTAATCCAGAATTAAAATATTATTCATATATGTGTAATTAAATGCAAGCCACTATTTATCATGTATGTAACTTGGAAAGATTTCATGAACTGTTAAAAACATACCCAAAGTTATATTGTTTTCAATGAAACACGCCTTTACGTCCTCTACTGGTAAATGGTATTCCCTTGCTATTCCCACTGAGGCATTGTCAATCCAAGATCCTGCTATAATAGTCTATAATAAATGCGAAATAGTAATTAACAATGACAAAATTTTAATGAGGCCGATAATAGTAATAATAAAAATAGGTAATGTGTTAATATTAATCCTCCGTCAGCAACCATGGGTCATTTATGATCCAGTTGATTTTTTAATTGTAAATTTTAAAGTTACTAATAGATGAAGTGCTCCGGTATCTTCTCCTAAAAAAACTTATCAGTATTGAGATTATAAACGCTTAAGGGCGCCAAAGTGTAATTGTTTGTTCCGTGATTAGAACAATTTAAAATTGCGTTGGGTCTCTAATGACTCAGGGTTTAGATCAAGTATTTCCTGCAAATTAAAAATTTCTTTTTTTGTGTTTTACAGCGTTCTTTGACGCTAATTTTATAAATAAATAAAGATATTTTTATTCTATTAATTAATTGTATGCATTATTGTAAAAACTGCGCTATATAAATGTTTAAAAATATATGTTCTTAATGTGTATTAATATAATATAGCATGTTATTTTTTTATTTCAATAAAAACGAACTAAAATAATGATTAAATCTGCTCTAAAAATAATTTCAAAAATTTAAATATAACATAAAATTATTTTACGTTTGATAAAAGATGATTGAGAGAAAAAAGTTATTAATAATGATATTTGTATGATTTTATTATTTTTTCTCGCTCGAGACTTGACTTTCTTTCTTATAAAAAATCCTCTTTATTTTCACGTATTTAAATAATTCAATTTCTTGAAGTGAACATTCTTATACTATTTTCTTTTTGAAGTACATATCTAAAAATATTACAGTCTAAGAGAATTTTTTTTTAATTTAAAAATTATTAAAGTTACGAATTTTTAATGAAAATTATGTTCTTTTCAATTTTTTACTCCGATTTAAATTGATAAGAAATAAGTAAAATATAATACAGTTTTTGCAATGATTAGAATTTCTTGTTAAAACTTTCACAAGCATATTAGAATTTTTTTAGATTTTTATTTGTTGTAGAACAGTGAAAAATTTACTTTGGACATAAAAGGTTGCAGACCATGGTTGCAGACGGAAGGTGTAAAATTAAAAATTGCAGACGGAGGGCTAAATGTCAAAGTTTATTCAAATAACAATATAATTAATATACAAGAATATTTTGCTCTTATTTTAACGAAAATTAAAGTAAAAGTAAACATAAAAATTTAGAATTATAAAAAATAGAAATAAAGAAATTAAGATTTAATTTTAAAAATTTTTATAAATATAAAGAAAATTATCTTATGTTTGAGAAAAGATGATTGAGAAAAAAAGTCATTAAGAATGATGCTTGTATATGAGATTGATGAAAGTAAAACGTCTGTCTGAGTAAAAAGTGTTAGATAAAAAAATTATATTTTTATAATTTTATATACTACTAAAAAAAATAGGGAACACTTTTCATGTGCTAAAAAAATGGTTTATTTTCAAACTGCTGTAACTTAACGACAAATTATCGTAGGCGCAAAATAAAAAAAGCATTTTAAAGTTTAAACCTTTTTCTATCAAATTCTTTTTGCGGATTCTAATTATTTCCTTCCTTTACAAAATGGCAAAACGATAAAACTGGGTCTATTAAAAATTTTTAACAAGATTTTGTTGCGTTACTTCTGATGTGCAAAAAATCGTAGAGAATTTCTATTATCTGCGTTTTATAGCAGGATCCTCCCCTTTATCGATTCTCTTAGTTTTCAACAATATAGATTAGATTAGATCAATAATCAAAGTCAAAATGACGATTTCATCTTTAAATCTCAATAATTCGGTCAAAAAAAATCGCATCGCGATCAGCAATTATTCAAATTAAAGAGAAAAAATCCTGCTAGGACGCAGATATCAGAAATTCTATACGATTTTTTGCACACCAGATGTAACGCAGCAAAATCGTGTTAAAAATCTTTATTTTGACTGACCCAACTTCATCATTCTGCCGTTTCGTAAAGAAAAGAGATAATTAAAATCTACGAAAACAGTTTGAAAGAAGAAGTTTCAAGCTTTAAAATGCTTTTCGGATTTTGTCTCTGCAATAATTCTACGCCGAGTTACAGCGGTTTAAAGATAACCCAAATTCTTAGCATGCAGAAAGTGTTCCCTATATTTTTTTTGAGTAGTGTATATGATAATATTTTAGAGTTTTACATTCTTTTGTATTGATAATAATAATTTTGAAGTTAATTTAATTAAACGTACACTTATGTGGAAATACTTACAATAGTAACACACAGACATAGAACAAATATTAAACTCTTCATGATTTTGAATTTTTTATAAAATCTATTAAAATCTCGATTGATTGCTCCAACTAGTCTTAACTTGCTCGAATTGAATTGCTAGAATATACTGCTGTTGGTATCTTATTGTACAGTATTTATACTTATGTCATAAAAGAAAATACTAAAGCTTGTATATATTGCAAAGGTTATCGCAAAGTATTTGTAAATTAACTTGATGATTGGAGAATATTTTGCGTAAATAAGGAGTTTGAAAGTAATGTAACCAGATAACTTGGAAATGTTATAAAAGTATTGCTATACGTATTATAAAAGTATTGCTGTACATCGCAAATTAAAATATATTAAGTAGCAAAGATAATTTTATCCAAAGAATTATTAATTGTGAGAAATATATTATAATTTAACTGTTAAAATTATTTATAAAGGAAGTTGTCTTCAACAATACATTTTCATAAAAATATTTCTGAAGACAATTAGATATTTCACTAATATTAAAGGCTACATAAAAAAAAATAAAAGATAAGTTGTTATTTAAATTAATAAAATGTTTAATAGGAAAAACTTGGCGCTGCTGTAAGATATCTTAAAATATATAATGAAAATATTTATATAATTTAACCTAAATCTCAATTAATAATTTTATTGTGAATTTGTATATAGATCGAGCACATGATACATTAAATAGAAAATTCCTTTAATATGTTTTGCAATTTTTATACTAATAATTCTCATATTAATTAAATAAGTTTCATGAATAATCGCGCGCTTCTTGTGTTTTGATCGATTGCTGTATGACCTAGACGCGTCAGCGACATTTCACATTTATAAAAGTACCAACGTTCGATAAGAGCAGGAGTAATGAGCAATCTATAAGCAGCGAGAAGGCAGAAATGGCGCGTGAGACTGGATCTTCGTATCGACCCGAGAAAAAATGGGTTTAGTATGATTAGATATAAATATATATAATTAGATATAAATAGATCTGATCATATCTTAAAAGAGCTAGCTCTGATACCAAATATACAATTATATAATCATATATGACAATATTCAATGTTTGGATACATTCATATTTCGCTAAATCTAATTATATATGAAAACATCTTGTCGAATATGATTACATAAGGATATGATCATATCGCGCCAATTTTAAGATATGATCAGATCTATTTATATCTAATCATACATGTTTATATCTGATCATACTAAACCCATTTTTTCTCGGGTAGTTTTATGCGCTATTTCTTCATGATAATATACATAGTTATAATTCGGTTAGACCTAATTATATGTACATGGAAGCAGATCTGCTCAAATAATAATATAAAAATAAAATCATGTCGCACCAAATTTCGGATATTATTATAAATAATCATATAAAATTATACATATGTACATATTTTATCACACCTTTTCAGATTTAATTATATATGTTTCCATCCAATCAGATTTGTTGGGTTACTCCACAGAGAAACTCACTGTATATATATCAAAAATACGCTTTATTGTTAGCTTTCTTAACAGAAAAAACGTCGGTTAACAAAAGTACATGGTAGGAGAGGGGATCAGTCTGAGCAACCATAGAATAAGAAAAAGAAAATTCGTCCCGTGCGTGTATAGTGACTTTCGTAGGTAACGAAGGAGCGTTATCATTTGAATGCGGTGTTCTTTCGCTAACACTTCCTCCAAGAATATCGCATTCAACTATGTTCATTGAGTAGGCTCATTGGGACAGACTCCGATTCCTTTGCGTAAAGTGTTGTAGCGGATGCGTTCCAAGGGTTTTGTGAGCAGGTCCGCTAGCTGTTCCTTTCCTTCAATATTCTTGATATTGTGGTCTCCGTTTGTGACGCGTTCTCTAACATAGAAGTGCCGAACTTCTATGTGCTTCGTTCTTTTGTGGAACTCAGGATTCTTTGCCAGTTTCACTGCGCTGGCGTTGTCTACGTGTAGTGTCGGAGAGAGTTTTCCTGGTTCCAGTAAGTCTGACAGTAGACGTGATAGCCACACCAGTTGTTTGGCTCCTTCACTTGCAGCAACGATTTCTGCTTCGGTAGTGGACAGCGCTACGGATTTTTGCAATTGACTTGTTCAAGATATGGCACCTTCCGAGAGCAGTGCCACCATACCAGACGTTGAGCGCCTTGTTGCGGTGTCTCCTGCAAAGTCCGCGTCCGTGTATACGTTCAGTTGGTCGGATCCTCCTTTGTATTTAATTCCATATTTGCTGGTTCCTTGCAAGTACTTGAGGATCCGCTTGATTTCGATCCAATTTTGTTTAGTGGGTTTGTCCATGGAACGTGCAGCCTTACTCACTGCGAATGCAATGTCTGGCCTTGTCGTAGTCGTTAAGTACATCAGATTCCCTATGGCCTCACGATAAGGAATTTTCCCGCTTATTTCTTCCTTGTTGTCGGGATCTTCGTGAGTAGCGGGTGTTGAAACGGCATTGCATTCTTCCATGCGATATTTTTCTAGTAGCTTCTTTATGTAGTCTTCTTGACTTATTGTGATAGACCCATCTGGATGATTCTTAATTTGTATGCCCAGGAAATTCTTGAGTGAGCCGAGCGAGATTTTGAATTCCTTTTCCAGTTGCTGTAGAAATTCCTGAACCTCTTCTTCGTTGCTTCCCATGACTAGTCCATCATCTACATAAATGACGACATATAGAGAGTTCTTGCCTTCGTTTCGATAGAATAGACATGGGTCTGCGGTGCTTGATTTTAGTCCGGTTTTCTTCATGAACTGTATGAAGCGTCGATTCCAGCAACGTGGAGCCTGTTTGAGTCCATATAGGCTTCGTTTTAACCGGCATACTCGACCGCTGTCGTCGTTAAAACCTTCTGGTTGTTCCAGATATACTTCCTCCTGAAGTGTGCCGTATAAGAAGGCAGTTTTTATATCGAATTGCCTCAGTTTCATTTGTTTTGAGGCTGCGACTGCTATTAGTGCACGAACTGTATCATACCGTGCTACTGGACTGTAAGTTTCTTCGTAGTCCGTTCCTTCCTTCTGTGCGTATCCTTTCGCGACTAGACGTGCTTTGAAGCGAGGAGTTCCATTGTCCGTGGTTTTTATACGAAATGTCCATCGATTTTGAATTACTTGTGCTTTTGATGGTCGTGGTACCAGTTCCCACGTTTCGTTTTCCTTCAATGAGGACAGTTCTTCGTGCATAGCTATGATCCATTGCTCGCTTTCCTCTGATTTTATTGCTTCAGAGTATGAATTCGGATCTTGACTTGCTCCTCCTACTTCCGATATCCATGCAAATTCGCCAGTCATCCAGGCTGGTAATTTCTTGTTGCGAGTGCTTCTTCTGATTTGTTGTGTTTCGTCCTCAGCTTCTTGATTCTTTTCTCTATTTCTAGACTCTTCTTTTTCTTCTTCTTCCGTGCTCTTGAAAGATTCGTCTTCTGTTTCTTCGTCTGTGGTTTCTTCTTGTTCTTTGTCTTGAGTTTTCTTTTCTTCGATTTCGTCATTTCTGTCTTCCTCCGTTTCTATTACTTTGATTTCATTGCGTACGTTACATATGGTTTCTGGTTTAAATATGACATCATGACTACAGATCACTTTTCTTTGCTGTGGGCACCATATTCTGTATCCGTCTTTATCGTTTACGTATCCAACCAGATGTCCCGAGACCGACTTGCTGTCAAACTTTGATCGAAATTGCTTGTTTATATGGGCGTAGCAGGATGTACCGAAGATTCTTAGGTGATCAAGATTTCCTATTTTTCGATCGTACCATAATTCGTATGGCATTTTGTTCGTTTCTGAGGATTTTCCTGTTCGATTCAGTATGTACGCCGCTGTGTTGCATGCCTCGGCCCACAATGGTTTCGGTAGTTTGCTTGATTGCAACATTGAGCGTGCCGCTTCTACGATGGTACGATTTTCTCGTTCCGCAGCTCCGTTTTGTTGTGGCGTATACGGTGGTCCTATTAGTTGTTCTATGCCGCGTTTTGCCAATGTCTCTGCGACTTCTTTATTGTCGAACTCTTTTCCTCCATCGCATCTTAATTGTTTCACCGTGTGTCCATTAGTTTTTGCTTCGTTTAGGAAACTCTCCATTGTTTTGCAGACTTCGCTTTTGTGTTTTAGAAAAAAGATTCTCCTGAATTTGCTGTAGTCATCCTTGAAGCATACGTAGTAGCGTGCGCCTCCCAGGGACGTTGTTTCCATTGGTCCGTTGACATCTGCGTGGATGAGTTCTCCTACTTCTTTCGGACGGTTTGTACGATGTTTGAACGGTAATTTGTGCATCTTTCCAAGTGCGCATCCGTCGCAGAAATTTTCTTCTGCATTTGCCACGTCGATATTCATTCGTTTTAGGATTTGCTTCACATGACGCTTGTTCTGGTGAGCGAAGCGCTCGTGGTATGTCTGCATCATGTCGTCCGTGGAGGCTATATTCACCTGTGTATTTTCCACTGGTTTGGATACTCTCATGTTCATAATGTATAGTTCTTTGCTTAGAAATCCTGTCGCTGATAGTCTCCTGTTCTTTTTGTTTCGGATCTGGATTCCTTTATCATCCATTGTCGTGATAAATCCATTTCTTGCAGCCGCTTTTACCGAGAACAAATGAGTACTTGCGTCCGGGACGTACCATACTTCCTTCAATTTTGCGTCGTACCATCTTCCTCGAAGATATACTTGGATATTGACTGTGCCTTTTCCATAGGCTTGCATTGTTGCGTCTTTTCTACCTAATGATATAATTTCAGGAATTGTAAACTTCGTGTATGATATAAAATATTGTTTACTTGGTGTAATATGGCGTGACGCACCACTGTCACAGCACCAGCTATCTGCGTTAACATTTATATTGTTTGATGCTCCTAGACTGTAGGTTATAAATGCTTGTCTTACCTTTTGAGGTATTTTTGTCTTCTAAAGTTTTATTTTGAGGGCATTCTGCAATCCAGTGGCCAAGTTGTTTGCACTTTTTGCATGGGAACTTCTTTTTTTTTTCTTCGCGTTTTTCGTCGTCTTCCTGATCGCGATTGTTGTATTTCTTCTTGCTGTATTTCCTATTTGCTACAAAAGCTGAATTATTAGACGACGTCGCTTTATTTATACTCGTTTCGCGTAATTCGATAGCGCAGAGTTTTTCAATTAGTAGATTTAATTTCTGTTTATCCGTAGGAATTATGTCCCATAGGTCTTTAAAATTGTCGAATTCTTTACTGAGAGTGGATAAGATTCTACCGTTAAGCATGCGTTCTGACAATGTGTTTTCATTATGCTTTGCTAGTTCTGTATTTAAGTCTACGAAAAGTTTTTGCAGTTTCGCGACGTGCGTGCTTATGTCTTCTTTCTCATCCCGTTTTGCTTGAAAGAACGACTCGATAAGCATATTCAGTCTTTGCGTGCTGCTGTTCGAATCTAGCACACAGCTTGTCCCATATCTCTTTAGCGTTCGTACAGGTTAGAACGAGTTCTGCGATTGACTTACTCAGTGCGCTCGCTATTATGCTGGCTGCCTTTGCGTCTTCTTTTTTCCAATCGGTTACCTGCTTTCTTTGTTGTTCTGTGGCTTCGTCCGGTATTGAAGGACGCACCTTGGATCCGTCTATTATTGTCTCTAGTCCGTGTGCGCAGAACACCATGTTCATGTGCCATTTCCATTTCGCCCAGTCATCGGGGCCTTCCAGTTTGTCGACCGGCACTTTATATTCGACGTTCGTCGTCATTGTCCTTTCTCAAGTGCGTTTGGGCCTTGTCGCGTTGACTCTCAAGATCCTTCGCTTTTAGGCTAGTTACCGTTCACAATGTTTCTAGAGGCCTACTACGTGGCCTGGGCCCATAACCTGTTGGGTTACTCCACAGAGAAACTTACTGTATATATATCAAAAGTACGCTTTATTGTTAGCTTTCTTAACAGAAAAAACGTCGGTTAACAAAAGTACATGGTAGGAGAGGGGATCAGTCTGAGCAACCATAGAATAAGAAAAAGAAAATTCGTCCCGTGCGTGTATAGTGACTTTCGTAGGTAACGAAGGAGCGTCATCATTTGAATGCGGTGTTCTTTCGCTAACAAGATTACCCATTTTTTCTCGGGGAGCCAGATTTAAACTTTATTTATATACATATATATTGTCAAATTGAAACTACTAATCATCATGTATTGTACGTGACTGCGAAAAATTAAATTTCATAAAAACTTTTGAGTACTTACTCAACAATACATTTGTTTCAATAAAATAGGTTTGTACGTCCTTTTCTGACAAGATTTCATGCAACAAGAATATATTTGTTATTGCTTCTGAGATTTCGTCAACCCAGGATCCTCTATAATAAATAGTAGCTGTACTAATGAAAACAGGACTGTAGGGTGTTGTTCATACATAGCTGCTCTTATTTTTTTTTATCTAACGCAAGATTTTCATTCAGGTTGTGCGACCACTAGAGAAATTAAGATATCTTTTCGACTTCGACGAAGTGATACCAATAATCGAAAAAAATAGTGATGAAGATTAATATTATATATATATGTGAATTAATATTATATATATAATATATATATATGTTTTTGATTTGAGTTCAAAATTATTGTCATAATAAAGTTTTTGTGTTGTTTTTAAAGTAAAATAATCTGTTGTTTTTTTACTCCTTATATGATTGTAAATATATATGTTTATAACCAGTTTAATTGTTTTGGAATAATCAGTTGATTTATTAAAAAAAACTATTGGAATTTTAAAAATAAATTAGAATAAGTGTTTGCAACAAAAATATATCTGGAGCAAAGATTTCAAAGTTTTTTATTTATTTATTAACTAGGTGTGATAGTACAAAAATGCATATTAATATTTTTTCAACGAAACAGCAGAGTTATCTGTACACGTTGCATACAAGTTGTAATTTTTAAATTGTTTTGGAATTTTTTTTACTTTAAAGAAAACCTTGGAAAAATCTGAAAAATTTGGATACATCTTGATGTATGTCCTCTATATACACAAATAGTTTCAGACTTTTTGAGTCCGTCATTTCCGAGATAGAAATAAAAAATATAAGAAAAATGGGGTTTTTCGTATTTTTGAAGATAACGTGGCGGGATTTATTTAAGAGTAACTATTGAAGTTTGTAAAACAAACTATAATACGTATTTGGAATAAAAAAAAATCGTGGGTCACCATCTTGGTTTCAAAGTTATACCAAATTAAAATATTTTGGAATTTTTTTTACTTTAAAGATAACCTTAGAGGAATCCGAGAAAATTCTAGTATATTTTGATATACATCTCCTATATACTCAAATTTTTTCAGATTTTTTGGACGAGAAGCTTCTGAGAAAAAAATTAAGATATAAAAAAACAGGTTTTTTAAGCTGCTGGGAAAGGGGAGGGCGCTAATGGGTTAAAACTTATTTTTTTTAAAGTACAAACAAGTTCAAATAGATTTTTTTCAAAAAGCGGTACAGGGGCATTTCGATTATTACAATGCGAGATTTTCTTTGGCGCAATATGATTTTATCTTTATATTATCATATTATTATATATTATCAGATAAAATTACATATGTCATGAGATCTTTTTGAAGTTAATTATATATGGCCAATTATATATGATCTTATATTGTTATATAAGAAGTGATGACAAGTATACCCCAAAAAAAATCAACTTATCTAATTATATAAGATTATATATATATAATTGGCCTATACATATAATTAAATCCAAAAAGACCTGATAACATATGTAATTTTATCTGATAATATATAATAATATAATAATATAATTATATATAATAATTTAATAATATAATATAATTATAAAGATAATAATAGATAGACTTCCGTTTCCGGTGGCAAGAGCGAGTGGTGTGTGTGCAACAAGGAGTGAGTGTGAGAGTGTGTAGGGAAAAAAGAGAGATAGGGTGAAGGCATAGAGAGGTGGAGTGAATAGCGGAGGGTCGAGTGAAGCAGCGAAAGTGGAGGGGTAGAGCGACAGTAAGGGAGGAGTGAGATAGAAAGGATATTAGACAGGCGGAGAGCGTAGGTTAGGAGCGGCGGGAAGGAGCATAGAGTAACGCGTTAGAGAAGGCGGCAGAGCGAACGGAGCGGAAGAAGGTGTAGGAAGTGCGGGAGGGTGAGAAAGTGTAGAAAAGAAGTAAGTAAGTAGGAGAGTGATAAGAAGATGAGTAAGAGAGTTATGAAAGGGAAGGAAATAGAAGGGAAGGAAGAAGAGGGGAGGGAAGAAGGCAGGAAGAAGGTGGGGAGGCCAACAAAAATTGAGAAAATGATAAGAGAGAGATCAAACAGCCTGCCGATAGTGGACTTTATTAAAAGAGGAGAGAAAAGGAAAGGGATGCAAGAGGAGGAAAGGGAGGAGGAGGAGTTGGAAGCGTTCAAGAAAAGCGCGAGAGTGGTAAGATCACCGGTGGAGTCGGAGGAAGGGAGATGGAAAGAAGTAATAAAAGAAATGAGAACGGGCTTTAATGAGATAATGAGAGAAATGAGAGAATTAAGGAAGGAAAGAGAGGAGATGAAGAAATGGATGGAAGAAATGAGGAAAGAATGGGAGAAAGAGAAAGAAGGACTGGAAAGAAGGTTGAGCGAGATGGAAAAAAAGATGGAGGAGTGGGAAGGAAGAGAAAAAGGAAAAGGAAAAAGAGAGAGAGAGAAAGAGGAGAGGCAGAGAAGGGGCCGGGAGAAAAATGGGGGGAAATGGAGGGAAGAATGAGGAGATTGGAGATGGAAGGAGAGTTGAAAAAGAGAGAAGAGAAGAAAAGAAATGTGATAATAAGAGGAGTGGAAGCAAAGAAAGAAGGAGAGGAAGGACTGAAAGAAGAGGTGAAAGAGATAATAAAAGAGACAGGAGCGATAGCGAAGATAGAGACGATAAGGAGGATAGGGAGGAAGAACGGAGAAGGAAGAGAAATGGTGTGGGTAAGGTTTACGAGTGTAGAGGAGAAAATAGAAGTAATGAAAGGAAAGAGAAGGCTAAGAGATAGGAAAGAGTGGATAACGGACGATTTGACAGAAAAAGAGAGAAGAATATAATGGATGATAAGAAGAGAAGCGGAAAGGAAAAGGAGAGAAGGGAAGAGAGTAAGAGTGGGGTATATGAAGATGTGGGTAGAGGGAAGTCTGTGGATGTGGGACGAGGGAAGAGAAGGATGGAGGACGAGTGATGGAGAGGAGGTGAGAGAAAGAGAAAGAGAGGAAAGGGTAGGAGGGGAAAGAATGGAAACGGTTTTCGCCTAGGGGAACCTGGCGAGGAGGAGAAGAAAGGGAAGAAGAGAGATAAAAATAAGAGGAAAGGAAAGAGGAAGGAGAGGAGGAAAGAAGAGGAGGAATATAAAATAGGATTTTGGAATGTGGCAGGATTGGAAAACAAAGATAAAGAGTTCTGGGAGAAATTGGGAGAGTGGGATGTGATAATTTTAAGTGAAACGTGGATACAGGAGAAAGGGTGGGAGAGAATAAAGAGAAGAATGCCAAAAGGTTTTGTGTGGGAAGTGCAGGAAGCGGGAAGGAAGAATAAGAAAGGGAGAGCGATAGGAGGAATGGTGATGGGAAGGAAAGAGGGGATGGAGGTGAGAGGAGAGAAAGAGGGAAGGAGGAGGAGAGAGGAGGGAATAATGATGGAAAAAGTGAATCTAGGAGGAAGATGGTGGAGGATAATAGGAGTGTACGTAAACAAGGATATAGATCAGAAGATGGAGAAATTAAGAGAATGGATGGAAAATGAGGAGGAAGGGGTGAGAGTATTAATAGGAGGAGATTTCAATGCAAGAACGGGAAGAGAAGGCGGAAGAGTGGGAGAGAGAAATGAGGAAGGGATGGAGAAGGAGGGAAGGAGGTCGAGAGACAGGAAGATGAATGGGGACGGTAGAAAATTGTGTGGTGTTTTAGAGGAGCTGGGATGGTCGATAATGAACGGAAATATAGAAGGTGATGAAGAGGGAGAGTGGACATACACAGGAGGGAAGAACGGAACGGTCATTGATTATGTATTAGGAAATGAGGAGACAAGAGAAGGAGTGAGAAGGATGAAGGTGGAGGAAAGGATTGACTCAGATCACCAACCGTTAACGGTGTGGATAGAAGGAAGAGAGAGGAGAGATGAAAGGAAAGAATGGAAGAGGAAAAAAGGAGGAAAAGGAGTTTGGACGGAGGAGGGAAGGAAAAGATTCGAGGAATATTTTGGGAGGAAAGAAGAAGAAGAAGTGAGAGAGGGAGAAGAGGAATGGAAAAGGCTAAAGAAGAGAGTGGAGGTGGTGATGAGGAGAGTAGAAAAAGAGTTGAAGGGAAAGAAGAAAAAAGGATGGTGGGATGAAGAATGCAGAGAGAAAAAAGGAGAGGTGAAAGAGGAACTAAAAAAATGGAAAAGGCAAGGAGAGGATGGAGAGAAGTATAGAGAAGTGAGGAGAGAATACAGAATAATGTGTGAGAAGAAGAAAAGAGAGGAGGGAGAAAGATGGGAGAGAGAAATGGAAAAAGTGAAAACAGAGAGACAGGTATGGAAGGTGGTGAGAGGAGAGAGAAAGAGAAGGAGGGGAGGAAGGAGCAGGGAATAGAGATGGAAGAATGGGAAAGGTATTTCAAGGAATTGCTGGGAGGTGTGAACTGGAGGATAAGAAGAGAAAGAGAAGTGGTGGAAAGCGAGGAGGCTGAGGAGGAGGAGATAAGCAAGGAAGAAATGGAGAGGGCTATAAGGAAATTGAAGGAAGGAAAGGCGGCCGGGGGAGATGGTATAGGAAATGAAGTGTGGAAGTATGGAGGAAAGGAGGTGAGAGAGTGGTTGTGGCAGGTATGTAATAGAGTCTGGAAAGGAGAGGGATGGCCAGAGGATTGGAGAGAAGGAGTGGTAGCGCCGATTTTGAAGAAAGGGAAAGGGGGAAGGGTAGAGGACTATAGAGGAGTAACGCTGACGCAAACGGCATATAAGGTGTACGCAGCAATATTGGCGGAGAGACTGAAAGAGGAGTTAGGGAGGAAAGGAATATTGCCACCGAGTCAAGCGGGCTTCAGAAAAGGGATGGGAACAATAGACCAAATTTATGTAATAAACTATTTGATAAACAAGAGGGTGACGGAAGGGAGGAGAAAAATGGTAGCCACGTTCATAGACATGAAGGCGACATTTGACTCGGTGGACAGGGGAATTCTGATAGAGAGTATGAGAAAAAGGGGAGTGAGAGAAGGGCTGGTAGCGAGATGCGAGGAGGTGTTGGAGGAGACAGTGAGCAGGGTGAGAGTAGGAGAGAAAGAAGGAGGAAGATTTTGGACAGAGAGGGGAGTGAGACAGGGGTGTCCCTTGAGCCCCTGTTTATTCACTCTGCTGATAGCGGACATGGACGAGGCGTTGGAGGAGGAGGGATGGGGAGGAATGAAAGTAAAAGGAAAGAAAATTTATTCACTGGCGTATGCGGATGATGTGGTGGTTCTGGCGGAGGAGGAGAATGGGATGCAGAGAATGTTAAAAGGGTTGGAGAGGTATGTGGATAAAAAAGGCCTGGAGGTAAATGTGGAAAAAACGAAGGTGATGAGATGCAGAAGGGGAGGGGGAAGATGGAAAAAGATAGAGTGGAAATGGAAAGGAAAAAAGATAGAAGAAGTGAAGAAATTTAATTATTTAGGATATATGCTGATGGCAAATGGAGGACAGAGAGAACATATAAAGGAAAGAGTGAGGAAGGGAGCGGTGGTGATGAGAGAGGTCTGGGGGATAGGAAAAAGAAGATTTGGAAAAGACTGGGCAAGAAGGATGTGGCTGTTTGACAGGCTGGTGTGGACAGTGATGGGGTATGGAGTGGAGATATGGGGGTGGAAAGAGAGAGAAGAAATGGAGAAAGTGCAGGATAGATTCCTAAAATGGATAGCAGGAGTGGAAAGGAGTACGCCAAGCTATCTATTAAGGGAAGAATTTCAAAGAGAGAAGCTGAGGGGAAGGGCGGGTTTAAGAGCATGGGGATACGAGAGAAGATTAGGGGAGGGAAAAGGAGGGGAACTGGCCAGGTTATGTTGGGAGGAGTTGAGAGAAAGAGCAAAGGAAGGATCAGCAGTGGGAGAATGGGAGAAGGAGAGGAAAGAGTACTATGAGAGGAAAGGATGGAGCTTGAAAGTGATAGAAAAGATGAGAGAAGATGGAGAAATGAGAGGAGAAGAGATAGTAAGGAAGGAGAGAAAGATACAGGAGAGGGAGAGATGGGAAAGGATAAGAGAGTCTAAATTTAATAAATGGTATGGAAGAATAAAAGCAAATGGAGTATCGGAATACCTAAAAGAGGGATGGAAGAAGGAAAGATGGCAGAGGATAGCAAGGCATAGGTTAGGTGACGGGATGAGAGGAAACAAGTATTGGGAGGGAGGGGAGGAGAGAAAGTGTAGGAGATGCGGATGGGGGGAGGAAACGTGGGAGCATGTGTGGGAAGAATGTACGAGTTGGGGACAGAAGAGAGGGTGGCAGGAGGCGGTGGAGGAGGTTCTCGGGGAGAGGGGGGAGGGAGAGGAGTGGATGATAAAGTGGGAAGAGATGATGGAAGGGAGGGAAGAGGAGGAGACAGAAAGATGGGAGGAGGTGTGAATGAGATAGGATTGGAAAGAGAGAAGCATACAGCGGAAACGGAGGTCCAAAGGAATGAGTGGGAATGTATGGATGGATGTGAATGTGTGTGTCTCTCTCTCTCGCGGGCGAGCGAATAAATAGATTTAAGTTAACTGTAAGCGGAGCGGAGGTCCGCGTGTACCCCGCAAAGGGAATAAACTATTACTACTACTACTACTACTACTACTACTACTACTACTACTACTACTATAAAGATAATAATATAAATATAAAATCATATCGTCCCAAATTTCGGATATTATTACATACAATCATATATTTCATAAGATCTTTTCATATCTAATTATATGTATATATTTACATCTGATCATATTAAACTCATTTTATCTATGAAAGATAAAATCATATCGCGCCAAATTTCGGATATTATTATATGTATATACAATCATATATTTTATTAAATCTTTTCGTATCTAATTATATATATTTACATTTGATCATATTACACCCATTTTTTGTCGGGTAGAGACATGGGGATTTAATTATGTAACGTTTTACAACTAAAGAACGTGTAAATAAAACTCATGTAAAATTGTTACAAAAATTAAAAACTGAACTTTGAAAACTTTAAAAATGATACTTTTTATGACTCACATCGGAGAATACAGGTCTCTGGATACATTTTTTCAACAAGATGGAACTACATGCTATCTGCGAGAGACACAATGGCTTTATTACACATAAAATTTTTTAACAAATATATTCATTATATAAAATTTCAAACTTTTTAATCTTACGGATAATATTGGTCATGAAAAATAATTATTTATTGTGTATATATTGTGTAAATAGTAATTAAATCTTATTAAATTTTTTTAACTTGATTAACGCGTCTGTTCCGCAATCGTGCATTTTATGTAGTTGAGCATCACTTCGCACTCGTTGGTAAAGTTTTTAACTGAAACAGTATGAATATAATTATTATAGTAAATTACGTTAAATATATTAATGATGTAATAGCATATTGTAATATCAAAAATAAAGTGGAAAACTATTTTAGATGAGCTATTGCATTTAGCGTTAGTAATGATAATAATATAATTTTCAATGAAATTTAATTTAGAATTATGTATTCGATTGATAATTACAATATGAAATTAGTAATTACGATATGAAAGTAGAAATTTTTTAAATTTCCTCGAAATTTCTATTTTTTTATTTTACATATACATATACTTAATTTCATGTCTTTGAATAGATATTTACCTTGATCAGAACAAGTGTCTACTATTTCATCGCTTCTTTCAGGATTTGTCTGCGTAGAACTCAATTCTTCCTTTAACACATTTATTTCAAGAGTCGTACCATTCAACTGAAAATTGTACGTAATACATAAATATAAAGAGAAAATAATAAAAATAAATTATTTTTAATATTATAATTCTTTTACCCATCCTTTCTTCTTAAACATACAGGCAAACAGACAGCCTACTTTCAAAGCTGAGTCTTGAACATCGGACGTGTCTTCATTAATAAGTATTAGAGCTGCTACTAATCCATCCGCTGTAAAACACAAATGTGAATTAATTTAAGTTGTTAATGAAATATAGTTATTTGATACGGAACAAGACAATTTATTTAAACATATTATAAACTAGAAAATACATACAAAGCAGTTATTTGTTTTTTTCAATAAAAGTATTAGAACAGTTTAACATAAAATGCCAATATTGGTATGATATTCTTATTTCATGATTTATATACATAATTATATTTAAATACTAATCCAGATTTAAAATATTATTTATATGTGTGTAATGTTAAATGGAAGCTACCATTTTTACCATGTATGTAACTTGGAAAGATTTCATGAAGAACTATTAAAAACATACCCAAATTTATATTTGTTTCAACGAAACACGCCTTTACATCCGCTGTTGGTAAATGGTATAGACGTCCTATTCTCCTTGAAGCATCGTCAATCCAAGATCCTGCTATAGTAGTCTATAATAAATACGAAATAGTAATTTAAAATGACAAAATTTTAATGAGGAAAACGACAATAGTAATAATGAAAATAGATAATGTGATAATATTAAACGTCAAAATTGCTAATATTAAACGTCAAATTGGTCTACCAGACAACTACGGATGTCATAAAACCCGATTAATTCGTGTAAACGTAGTCATTAATAATGATGCTTGTATATGATATTGATGAAAGTAAAACGTTTATTTGAATGAAAAATGTTTAGACAAAAAAATTATATTTCTATAATTTTATACACTGACACCGAAAAAACGGGACAAAAGTTTTTACCGAATTTTTAGGCAACATTCAGAGTGTCATAACTTTGCCAAAAATCATTCAAACCGCATGAATTTTTTTTTAATTAAAAGTTAAAATCTCAGCTTTAAAATGGTGTATATATATTTTTTATTCCGTTTTTTTTGCGCCAGTGTATATGATAATATTTTAGAGTTTTATATTCTTTCATATTGATAATAATAATAATTTTGAAGTTAATTTAATTAAAAGTACACTTATATAATGTGGAAGTACTTACAATGAAGACACACAGCCATAGAAAAAATATTAAACTTTTCATGATTTTGAATTTCTTACAAACTCTATTAAAATCTCGATTGATTGCTCCACCTTGACCTAACTTGCTTTAATTGAACTGCTAGAATGTATTGCTGTTGGTATCTCATTGTACAGTATTTATACTTATGTCAGAAAAAAATACTGAAGCTTATATATATATCAAAGGTTATCGCAAAGTATATGTAAATTAACTTGATGATTCGAGAATATTTTACGTAAATAAGAAGTTTGAAAGTAATGTAATCAGATAACTTGGAAATGTTATAAAAGTATTGCTATACAACGCAAATAAAAATATATTAAGTAGCAATAAATAATTTTATGCAAAGAACATTATTAATTGTGGGAAATATATAATTTATCTACTAAAATTATTTACAAAGGAAGTTGTTTTCAACAATACATAAAATATTCCTGAAGACATTTAGATATTTCACTAATACAAAAGGCTATATATAAAAAAATAAAAGATAAGTTGTTATTCAAATTAATAAAATGTTTAATATGAAAAACTTGGCGTTGCTCTAAGATATCTTAAAATATATAATAAAAATATTTATATAATTTAATTTCAATTAATTTCAATTAATAATTTTATTGTGAATTTGTGTGTAGATCGAGCACATGATACATTAAACAGAAAATTCCTTTAATGTTTTGCAATTTTCATACTAATAATTCTCATATTAATTAAATAAGTTTCATGAATAATCGCGCGCTTCTTGTGTCTTGATCGATAACTGACCTAGACGCGTCAGCGACATTTCACATTTATAAAAGTAGCACCATTCGATAAGAGCAGGAGTAATGAGCAATCTATAAGCAGCGAGAAGGCAGAAATGGCGCGTGAGACTGGATCTTCGTATCGATCAATAATTATCTCGCGTTATTTCTTTTTATATATTTTTTTGTAAGTAAAATTATTTTGAGACAAGTAAGTGAAGAAAAGTTTATTTAAAAAAATTTATAAGAGGAACTAACACGAGATAATTATCGGTATGAAAATCTAGTTTTATGCGCTACTTCTTCATAATAATATACATAATTATAATTCGGCTAGACCTAATTATATGTATATGGAAGTAGTTCTGCTCAAATAATAATATAAAAATAAAATCATGTCGCGCCAAATTTTGGATATTATTATAAATAATCATATAAAATTATACATATATACATATTCTATCAGATCTTTTCAGATCTAATTATATATGTTTCCATCTAATCAGATTACACCCATTTTTTCTCGGGAAGCCAGATTTAAACTTTATTTATATACGTGTATAATGTCAAATTGAAACTATTAATTATTGTGTATTGTACATGACTGCGAATGATTAAATTTCATAAAAACTTTTGAGTACTTACTCAACAATACATTTGCTTCAATAAAATAGGTATGTACGTCCTTTTTTTATGAGATTTCATGCAACCAGAATATATTTGTTACTGCTTCTGAGGTTTCGTCAACCCAGGATCCTACTATAATAGTCTATAATAAATAGTAGATATACGAAATAGTAATTATGAATAGTAATTAAGAATGACAAAATTCTAATGAAGAATCGACAGCAATAATAATAACAATAGATAATATGTTAATATATATTAAATATTAATTTATTTGAATAATAATGTAATTGATATGTAAGAGTATTTTACTCTTACTTTAACGAAAATTAATCTTTGAAAGTAAACTTTAAAAAATTAAAATTGGAATAACTTAAGATTAATTTTCAGAAATTTTAATAAAAATAAAATAAAATTATCTTATATTAGAGAGAAGATGGTTGAGAAAAAAAAAAGAAGCTATAATCATTAATAATGATGCATGTATATTTGAGATTGATGAATGTGAAATACACTTCTTTGAGAGAAAACAGCGTAGACGAAAAAGATCATATGTTTTTATAATTATATATATATATATATATATATATATATGCGATATTATTTTAATAAACATATTCATGTATCTTTCGTATTAATAATAATCATTTTGATGTTAATTTAATTAAATAAATTTAATTAAATAAAAATACACTTATATAATGTAAAAGTACTTACAATGGCAACGCACAGGTGTAGAACAAATATCAATTGCTTCATAAATGTGAATTTTTTACAACGTTTATCGAAATCTCAATTGATTGCTCCAACTTGTTTTAACTTGCTCTAATTGAACTGCTAGAATATACTGTTGTTGTTATCTCATTATACAGTACATATATGTCGTAGGTGAAGATATTAAGAAGCTTACATATTACAAAGATTACCTCATAGTGTATTTTCGTTAAGTTGATGATTCGAGAAAATTTTAAGCGTGTGGCGAATGTTGGCATGCTGTGTTCACGATTCGAAGAATTTGTCACTATTATCGAAGTAACATAGTAATGTATTGAAACTACATTTCTAATTAATGTTTAATAAACAGAAGCTTGAAAATAATTGAACTAGATAACAGGAATATGTTGTAAAAGTGTTTTCCTAAACGAAACAAATTGAAAATATTTGTAAAATTTAATCCTTTTGTGCCTGGTAGGACATATATGTCTTAGCACTTTAAAAATTTATATCTTCTACAAAAATAAAGATAAGGACATGTTTCTGGACTTATTTTAAAGAAAAACAATAGGGCTTTTTAGGAAAAAGTCAACACCTTTGTAAGTTTTGTTCTTTTGTTTATATGTCTTCTCAAATGTTGGTAAAATGAAATAGAAGTTAAAAATATATATAACTTTCATAAAAATTATCTCTTTCTAGGCTCATTTTAATTTTCACATAAGAGCCACATAAAAGAAATGAAACCTAGTTTCAAAACGGCAGGTTTAAGATGGCGGATCCAATATCGCAGACCAAATTGTAAAATTTGTTCACATTTTAATGAAAATCATTTATTAGGGATTTTTGGGGTTGCAGATGACGAATCTGCAGTACAAATATAAAAATTAAAAATGACGGATTCAATATGATAAACTAAAATGTAAAATTTCTTTGCAGTTTACATTTTATGGAACTTTTTGAAGCATATGGCATGGAACAAAGTGGAGTTTTGCACGTTTAATATGCAACAATCAAAGGTTATCATAAATGAAAAACAGCTGTTATAATAACTGATGAAGAGTAGTTGTAAATCAGATCATATACTTTTACGTTTTTGAAATTTCAAATATAAATTCCTCATTAACAACATGAAATTATCTCCTAGAATGAGTTTCATAATATCTCCAAGAATGAGTTTCATTTAAATGCAAAGAGATGTTACAGTTTGGTCCGGCATATTGGATCTATTTTTCTAAATTTTGATATTTATTGTTAGACTATTTATCATCAGCATCACCAAAACCTCTAGTATTATAAATAATTTTCTTTCAAATGCGAACCGATTTTATAATTTGATTCGCATATTAGATCCACTATTTTGAATTTTAATATTTGAACTGCAGATTTGTTATCAACAATCCCAGAAACCTTTAATAAATAATTTTCATACAAATACGAACAAATTTTATATTTTGGTTCACCATTTTGAATCCACTATTTTGAATTTTGAAATTTAAGCTGAATTTTTGGCATCAACAACCTCCACAACTTCGAGTAGTATGTAAGTTCGGAGCAAATAATTCTTCGAAAAAACCCAAGCACAAAAGAATTAACCTGTAATGTTTATATTTCAGATCTGATATCTACCCGAGAAAAAATTGGTTTAATACACTACTAAAAAAAATATAGAGAATATTTTTTACATGCTAAGTATTTGGGCTATTTTAAAACCGCTGTAACTCGGCGAAGAATCATCGCAGAGACAAAAACCAAAAAGCATTTTGAAGCTTGAAACTTCTTCTTTCAAATTTTTTTTGCAGATTTTAATGATCTCTTTCCTTTACAAAACGGCACAATAATAATTCTTGAACCGTTGAAGTACAAATTTTTAATGTGAAATTGCTGCGTTACATTGACGTAGAAAAAATCGTAGAGAATTTCTGTTATCTTGTAGAGGGATTCTTCCGAATTAACTAAATATATTTAGTTTCAGAGCTCTGATACCAAGTATACAATTATATAATCATATATGACAATATTCAATGTTTGGATACATTCATATTTCGCTAGATCTGATTATATATGAAAACGTCTGGTCGAATATGATTACATAAAGATATGATCGTATCGCGCTAATTTTAAGATATAATCAGATCTATTTATATCTAATCATATATATTTATATCTGATCATACTAAACCGATTTTTTCTCGGGATTTTTTCAACAAGATGGAACTACATGCTATCTACGAGAGAAACAATGGCTTTATTGCAGATAAAATTTTTTAACAAATACATTCTTTATATAAAATTTCGAACTTTTTGGTCTTATAGGTAATAGTCATGAATAATAATTATTTATTGTGTATATATTGCGTAAATAGTAATTAAATCTTAAATTTTTTTAAATCGAGGCCCTCTGTTCCGCAACCGAACATTTTATATAGTTGAGCATTATTTCGCACTCGTTGGTCAAGTGTTTAACTGAAACAGCATGAATATAATTATTATAGTAAATTACGTTAAATATATTAATGATGTAATAATATATTGTAATACGAAAAATAAAGTTGAAAACTATTTTAGATGAGCTATTGCATTTAGCGTTAGTAATATAGATAATGATATAATTTTCAATGAAATTTAATTTAGAATTATGTATCCGATTGATAATTACAATATGAAAGTAGAAATTTTTTAAATTTCTTCGAAATTTCTATTTTCTTATTTTACATATACATGTACTTAATTTCACGTCTTTGAATAGATATTTACCTTGATCATAACAAGTGTCCACTATTTCATCGCTTCTTACAGGATTTGTCCGCATAGGATTGTACTCTTCCATTATCACCTTTATTTTAAGAGTACCATCCAACTGAAAATTGCACGTAATACATAAATATGAAGAGAAAATAATAAAAATAAATTATTTTTATTATTATAATTCTTTTACCCATCCTTTCTTCTTAAATATACAGGCAAACACACAGCCTACTTTCAAAGCTGAGTCTTGAACATCGGATGTGTCTTCATTAATAACTATTCGAGCTGCTACTGAACTATCCGCTGTAAAACACAAATGTGAATTAATTTAAGTTGTTAATGAAATATAGTTATTTAATATGAGATAAGACAATTTACTTAAACATATTATAAACTAGAAAATACATGCAAAGTAGTTATTTGTTTCAATAAAAGTATTAGAACAGTTTAATATAAAATGCCAATATTGATATTGTTGCATGCGCAAGTCGCATGAGTGTGAGAGCGAGCTTAATCGGCTAACGCGAGGGTTCGATATAATCGATCGCCTCCGTCAGCTGTGACAAAAAGGAAACTGCGTCGCTAAGGAGAAATAAACAACAAAGTTGATCTCTGGACGTCGATCCGTTCGGACGTGCCAGCTGGACTTTCTGTATCTTAATTGCAATAAAGAGCCTAGATTCTTTTGAAAGATCGTTTCCTTCATTCTCGCGTTCGGTCGCGAGTGTGTGATTGTGCGAGAGTGTGTGCGAGCGCAACAATATTCTTATTTTATGATTTAATTATCATTAAATACTAATCCAGATTTAAAATATTATTTATATGTGTGTAATGTTAAATGGAAGCTACCATTTTTATCATTTATGTAACTTGGAAAGATTTCATGAATTGTTAAAAACATACCCAAAGTTATATTGTTTTCAACGAAACACGCCTTTACATCCTCTGTTGGTAAATGGTATCCACGTCCTAGGCTCCTTGAAGCATTGTCAATCCAAGATCCTGCTATAGTAGTCTATAATAAATACGAAATAGTCATTAAAAATGACAAAATTTTAATGAGGAAAACGACAATAGTAATAACAAAAATAGATAATGTGTTAATATTAAATGTCAAAATTTATTCAAATAGCAACATAATTAATATACAAGAATATTTTGCTCTTGTTTTATCGAAAATTAAGGTAAAAGTAAACTTAAAAATTTAGAATTACAGAGAATAGAAATAAAGTAAGATTAAATTTCAGAAATTTTAATGAAAAAAAAAAATTATCTTACGTTTGAAAAAAGATGATTGAGAGAAAAAAGTTATTGACGTTTACATGGCACCTTAATCGGGTTTAATAATATCCGTAGTTGTAAGGCAGACCAATCACAGCTATCCCATTCTTCTGAAAAATGGTTACGATTGGTCTACCTGACAACTACGGATGTCATAAAACCCGATTAATTCGTCTAAACGTAGTCATTAATAATGATGCTTGTATATGAAATTGATGAAAGTGAAACGTTTATTTGACTGAAAAATGTTTAGACAAAAAAATTATATTTCTATAATATTCATACACTAAAAAAAAACGGGACAAAAATTTTTACCGAATTTTTAAGCAATTTTCAGAGTGTCATAACTTTGCCAAAAATCACTCAAACCGCATGAATTTTTTTTTTAATTAAAAGTTAAAATCTCAGCTTTAAAATGGTGTATATATATTTTTTATTAGGAACAATGATGCAACAGGAATCCCTTAAATTAAAGGCCATATTTGAGATTTTAAAATTAGTCAAGTTTGGAAGTGTGCACGGACTTGGATAATTTTTTTTCGAACATGTTATATACATCAAATGAAAGCCTAATTCTTCCTCTTTAATTTGAGTGGTTGTTGATTGCTGCGCGATTTTTTTGATCAAATTATCAAGGTTTGAAGAAGAAAGTCATTTTGACTTCGATCACAGATCTAACTTAAATTATTGAAAATTAAGAGAATCAATCTGCTTTACCATAGTAAATGAACAAAGAACGTCTCAAGAAATTAAACATGCATTTTTCAAGTTTAAAGTTTTAACTTTAACGCAATATCGATAGTTTTTTAGTTTTTAGCAATTTAGACAATTTCAAGAACGATGGACACATGGAATAAAAATGTTTTAGCTGATAAACGTTATTGTTTTTTATTGTGGTATACTTGAACTACAAAACTTGGCTTTAGTGATTTGATTGAATCTTTTTTCATGACAATATATCGAATTATAGAAGAAACGTAAAATATGTGATTTTTTTACATGATATTTAGATTCAATTTTTTGTTAGAAAAAGTAAGACTAATTGTAAAAAGAAAGCAATAACAGCGTTTGAAAGAACTCACTTTCAGCTTTTTAATGCTTTTTTTGTGGAGTACTGTATGTTGATTTGTTTACGAGTAATAAGTGATAAAAGTCAAAATAATTATTTCTTCTTCAAACCTTGATAACTTGGTAAAAAAAAATTACACAGCGATCAGCAACCACTCAAATTAAAGGGGAAGAATTAGGCTTTCATTTGTTGTATATCACATGTTCGAAAAAAATTTATCCAAGTCCGTGCACATTTCCAAACTTGACTAATTTTAAATTCTCAAACATGCCCTTTAATTTAAGGGATTTCTGTTGCATCAATCCCTAATAAAAAAAAAATATACTTCATTTTAAAGCTAAAATTTTAGCTTTTAATTTAAAATGAAATTCATGCAATTTAGATGATTTTTTGCAAAGTTATGTCCTCAAAGTTTTCAAAGTTTGTAAATGTACTTTGAAAATTGCCTAAAAATTTGATCAAAATTTTTGTCCTGTTTTTTTTTTGCGCCAGTGTATATGATAATATTTTAGAGTTTTATAGTATCTTTTGTATGGATAATAATAATAATTTTGAAGTTAATTTAATTAAAAGTATACTTATATAATGTGGAAGTACTTACAATGGCGACACATAAACATAGGACAAATATTAAACTTCTCATGATTTTGAATTTCTTACAAAGTCTATCGAAATCTCAATTGATTGCTCCAACTTGTTTTAACTTGCTCTAATTGAACTGCTAGAATATACTGCTGTTGTTATCTTATTTCAGTATTTAAACCTACGTCATAGGTGGAAATACCGAAGCATATATGTATTGCAAAGGTTATCGTACAGTATATGTAAATTAACTTGATGATTCGAGAATATTTTACGTAAATAAGGAGTTTGAAACCAGATAACTAATATATAAAATATATTAATGTAACCAGATAACTTGGAAGTGTTATAAAAGTATTGCTATAGAAAGCAAGTTAAAATATATTAAGTAGCAGAAAATAATTTTATGCAAAGAACATTTTTAATTGTGAGAAATATATTATAACTTAACTATTAAAATTATTTACAACGGAAATTGTTTTCAACAATACATTTTCATAAGAATATTCCTGAAAACAACTAGATATTTTACTAGTACAAAAGGCTATATAAAAAAAATAAAAGGTAAGTTGTTATTCAAATTAATAAAATGTTTAATATGAAAAACTTAACCCTGAATCCAAGATATCTTAAAATATACATATAATGAAAATATTTATATAATTTAACCTTAATTTCAATTAATAATTTTATTGTGAATTTGTGTATAGATAGAGCACATGATACATTAAATAGAAAATTCTTTTAATGTTTTGCAATATTCATAATAATAATTCTTATATTAATTAAGTTTTATAAATAATCGCGCGCTTCTCGTGTGTTGATCAATAACTATATGACCTAGACGCGTCAGCGACATTGCACATTTATAAAAGTAGCAAAACGTGCGATAAGAGCAGGAGTTATGAGTAATCTATAAGTAGCGAATAGGGAGAAATGGCGCATGAGACTGGATCTCCGTATCGATCGGTAGTTATCTCGCGTTATTTTTTTTTACATATTTTTTGTAAGTAAAATTATTTTGAGACAAGTAAGTGAAGAAAAGTTTATTTAAAAGAATTTATAAAAGGAACTAATGAGAGATAATTATCGAAATGAAAATCTAGTTTCATACTTAACTTCTTCATAATAATATACATAATTATAATTCGGCTAGATCTGATTATACAGGGTGTTTTATATAAAGTTGTCAAAACGAAAACTGGAGATAGAGTGGGTCAAACTGAGAAGGAAAGTTATGTACACTATAGTAGATTATACAGCGCCTGGTATCCAAACGAGATTGACTAATACAAGCATTGGACACTTTACAGGGTTAGCATTCCGTTTTGGTCATTGGATCCAATATAACGATTTGACAACGCATTTCAAGTTACTTGAAGAGACACTAAATATTCAACCACATTTAATCTTATATACGAAATACATACAATAATGTAATAAAAAATTATTCCTCTCTGTTTCTGCTTCTAGACTCATAATCATATATTTATATATTCATAATTTTTTGCGAATGAATAGAAGTAATAAAAAGTAGTAAATTTAAAATTAAAATAATAAATCAGCACATTAGTTGTGCCGTATATTCTAACTTTTTTTTAATGAATATTATAGGTCAGATTCAAAGAGATACACTTTCGGGGTAGTTTTTCGTATGGGGTAGCGTATCAAATTTTAAGCTAGTATATATGAAAAGAACATAATTAGCACTAAATTTTAGTGTAAGTGCATTTTTTAAATACTTCTTTTTTTGCAAGTGGGTAACTTTATTGAAAGGTAGCATAAAAGTCATTTTTAGCGTAAGGGGTAGCGCAGCAAAATTTAAACTAGGACAGATTAAAAGCACATAATTAGCATTAAATTATAATATTAGTGCCATTTTTCTATTATTTTTTTAAACGGTTTTTTAAAAATGGATATTCTAACTTTTTTAAAAGACAGCACAAAAATCATTTCTCGCAAAACGGCAAGATCAATAAAATCAGGATTGGAGCAATAAATTAGCACATAACGAGCACTAAATTCCCTGCACAGTTTCGTATGAGTGTGCCTATATGGGTATTCTAACTTGATAGACATGATGTACGGCAGCCGCAGTTACCCTTTACTATGTTGTAGCTGGTGCAAACGGATTCTCTGTTTACGGCTCTGCTATATAGATAAACACATTCATGGATGTTAAAATGTTGCAATAGACGCACTCTTTGTTGGATATTTGCTTGGATTATTGGACATGTGGAGACAGACCCATGTGGATGCTTTTCAGATAAGTATAATTCGGGAGCAGTTTACCTATACCGGTGTACTTCTGACACTTGTACCTATAAATATATACACATAGTTTGGAAATCCCCGTCTATCACCTCCCTAGTGAGATGCTGTACAGATAAATTAAAAACTGTGAGTCACACACTAATGTATATTCATATACGTATTTTCTTAATATATTCAATTTTCTTACACATTTCTTTTTTGCACGGTTTTTTTAATAACATGATTTCTTTGATTGTCACGTAACTTATTTGCCGTGTAAAAAGAAATACCTTATAAGTGCGAGATATGATTTAATATTACATAATATGTCTTATATTCTTAGAAAATTAAATGTTATCTTAATAACATTTAATGTTCTAAAAATATACTTAAGATATATTTAAATAATATTGTTGCGTGCTGCGGCCGCCCGGTATACTCCCCGGCCGCGCGAGTCGGAAGACAGGTCGATCGGGAGCATCGATTGACCGGCCGTAAAGTTCGCAAGATCTGAACATGCGGACATTGAGCAACGGTTGCTAGGGCGCTTGTTGTGAAACAAGCCGCTTGTCAGATCTACGCTAGACTTCTCTCGTGGAGGACGCGTTTCGGCTATTGTATTCCAATAAAGTTTTCCAATAAAGTTGGTGTTACTCTTTACTAACGGTCTCTATCCTTTCTTCCGCGCGAGTCGCGGGTGTCTGTGTGTGAGTGAGTGTCCTCGCGCATGAAAGCGCGAGTCGTAGCACCGATGCGGATCGTCGGCGGAGGCGTAACAATATTTTAAGTATGTTTTTACGTAATAGGTATTACGTGTTTATAGGATATTCTTTATATTCCTTAGTTTTTTATACAATATTTTTAAATAATGTTTTTTAATAACTTTACGATTTTTTTGCGCGTAGGCAGTTTAATTTAAAAAAGCAGTTGTATCTTAAGCGGTAAAAGACACTGCCTAATTGTCTTTTATAAAAATAATAAAATATTCGTGTATTTGTACCGCTTAAAATACAACTGCCTTTTTAAATTAAAATGCGTACACATAAAAAAAACGTGAAGTAATTAAAAAACATTACAAAATATTGTATAAAAAATTGACGAATACAAAGGATATTCTATAAACACGTAATATTACGTAAAATATTATATAAATATATTTTAAGTATATTCTTAGAACATTAAATGTTATTACAATAACATTTAACATTCTAAGAATATATGACACATTATTTAATATTAAATCATATTACGCACTTATAAGGTATCTCTTTCTACAAGGCAAATAAGTTACGTGAATAAAAAAAATCGTGTTATTAAAAAAACCGTGCACAAAAGAAACGTGTAAGAGAATTGAATATATGAAGAAAATACATATATGAATATACATTATTGTGTGACTCACAGTTTTTAATTTGCCTGTACAGCATCTCAGATGCGCGGTCCGCATGATCCACCCAAGCCGCTGTCATCTGTAGATCTTTCGATTCATTACAGTTGCAGTCGGTAATCCATCTGCTATGGTAAAAAGTTGTTGCAATTATTCAAATTCACCCTGTATATTTCGACTATAACAAAAATGTTTCAAATGCAAGTTGTACAGTTTGAAGAGGGCCATTAGATGAGCAACTTAGATTTTGGGACCGTGACTCATTTTAGGCCGAATAAGATCCAGATCATTTTTTAATAAAAAAACTCATTTTTTATTTTATATTCATGTAACTTATCTCTTCCCAAAACACTATATTACAAAATTTAATTAAAAATTTCACGAGAAACTTTTAAAATAAATTATGAAATATCTCATAAAATGTTAATACCTTTCAGTAATTTTATCTTGATATGTAGAATAATAAAAGGAACGATTAATTTTTACATGTGCAAAATCTATTTCAAGGGTCTACAAAATGTAATAAAATTTTTTAAAATAATTTTTCATGTTTTTATATGTTAATTGATTTCTTTTGTTTTATGTATAGAAGTATTATATGATTATAGAAGTATTATATACATACATTATATACAAAATATAAATTAATTATAAAGTAATCATTAAGTAATAAAAAGTTTATAGATATTTTACGTTTTATATTAAAAAGTCATGACAAAATTTAAAATATGTCGGAAAATTCTTAACTAAAGAAATATACTGGTGTCCGAATCACTTGTTAATCGAAAAGAGAGGGTAGAGAGCAACAAATAAATAAAAAAAAAAACAGTTATATAGTTCAATGTTATATTAATTAATCTATGTTTATTCTTAAACTTTACATTAATTTATTTTATTTTACATTAATTTTATATTATTTCGGATTTTATTTTCATGATAATAATTTTCATAATAATTTTGATGTTAATTAAAAAAGTTTGACGAACGTTTCGAGCATCTGGACCGATAACTATAATATAATATATGATCTAGACGCGTCAGCGACATATCATATATGTATAAAAGTAAATAACAAGCGGTAAGAACAGAAATAACGAGTAATACTAAGCAGCGAATAGGCAATAATTTCGAGTGAGACTCGATCTCTATCTTTGATTTTCGATATTCGATATCGATTATCGATAATTATTTCGCGTTATTTCCTTTCGTAAATTCTTTTATAATTAACTCTCTAAATTTCTTGAAATCTCACTCCAAGAGAGTGAAATTCCACTCTATGAAATAATGAAAATACTACCATTTAAAATAAGTGAAATTTCACTTTTCGAAAAAGTGAAATTATTCACTCTTTATTAGAGATGATTCTTCAACTCTAAAAAGAGTGATATGTTTTACTTTACAAGAATGAGAATTTCAATATTCTATGGAGTGGGATTTCTGAAATTCTCTTCTATAGGATGTAAATTCAATTCTGAAAACACAACTTTTTTCAGAGTTGAATTCACATCCTATAAGGGAGAGAATATTTATTTCAATAAATAATTTGTTGCTACTTTACAATATCTTTAATAACCCTTTACGGCGAGACTGGTTGTAGCGTTGTATCGCCAATATGGACTTCTCTGCCACGGTGTGCATGTAAAATAATACCGCGAATGTTCTGATGACTTAAGGGGATGCTGGATACCGACATTTATCGCTTTTGCACCAATCTTCGAAATGGCTTAACAGAATTGAAAATCGTTTATTATGGTTAAAGTAGACACACTAACAAACACTGTAGAGGGTAGTTTTGTGTTAAAAGTGAAAAAAGTTAATAATTAACATAACATTTGTTAACAATAAACATTAACATTTTGTAATTATTTAACTAATATATACAAAATAAACGCACAATAGTGTTCTATACTCACAAACAAACAATACGTTATCTTTAGAATTGAGTTCAGAAGTTTAAACAAAAAGATTAGTGTCAAAAGAGATTATGCATAAATACTTCTGTATGTCATATGAGATTCAAATACAAATGGGTAAAACAGAGCACTAATTTAGTTCCAGTATTTTCTAATGATGGTACTGCAATCGTGACAAGGATAGACAATCCTATTATCCTTGTCTCACTGTCACGATATAAAACATACATAAATATAAATATAAATTTTTAACTTTTTCTCATTTTTGGCATAAAATCATCTTCTATACTATTTGTTAGTGTGTCTACTTTAATCATATAAGACAATTTGCAATTCTGTAAAGCCATTTCGAGAAAAAAATGCCATTGTTTCGGTTTTGCATAAACATAACGAGAAGGCATAAAATTGTATCATATATATACATGTAGAAAATGTCCGGGTCGCGAAGATTGTGACACAGAAATGCGCCACAAGAATCAACGAGTTCAGCAACACTGGGGCACGCGTAAGGATCGTGTCAGGCAACTCCCGTCAACCGGGATGTCCGAGTTGTGAACATCGCGACACAGAGGTGCGCCATGGGAATTAACGAGTTTGGCGGCACCGGGGCACGCGTAGGGACCGTGCTAGGCGACTCCCGTCAACCGGGATGTCCGGGTCGCGAAGATCGTGACACAGAGGTACGCCACGAGAACCAACGGGTTCGGCGGCACCAGGGTACGTGTAAGGACCGTGCCAGATGACTCCCGTCAACCGGAATGTCCGGGTCGCGAAGATCGCGACACAGAGCTACGCCACGAGAACCAATGGGTTCGGTGGCACCGGGGTACGTGTAAGGACCGTGCCAGACGACTCCCGTCAACTGGGATGTCCGGGTCGCGAAGATCGCGACACAGAGGTACGCCACGAGAACCAACGGGTTCGGCGGCACCAGGGTACGTGTAAGGACCGTGCCAGATGACTCCCGTCAACCGGGATGTCCGGGTCGCGAAGATCGCGACACAGAGCTACGCCACGAGAACCAACGGGTTCGGCGGCACCGGGGTACGTGTAAGGACCGTGCCAGACGACTCCCGTCAACCGGGATGTCCGGGTCGCGAAGATCGCGACACAGAGGTACGCCACGAGAACCAACGGGTTCGGCGGCACCGGGGTACGTGTAAGGACCGTGCCAGACGACTCCCGTCAACCGGGATGTCCGGGTCGCGAAGATCGCGACACAGAGCTACGCCACGAGAACCAACGGGTTCGGCGGCACCGTGGCATGCGTAGGGATCATGCCAGATTTCCGTCAACCAGAGACGTTGATCGTGTGCTGGTTATTATTAGTTATTTAAAAAACCAGAGGCGTTCATCGTGTGCTGGTTATTATTAGTTATTTAAAAAAACCAGAGGCGTTTATCGTGTGCTGGTTATTATTATTTATTAAAAAAACCGGAGGCGTTCATCGTGTGCCGGTTATTATTAATTATTAAAAAAACCGGAGGCGTTCATCGTGTGCCGGTTATTATTATTAATTATTAAAAAAACCGGAGGCGTTCATCGTGTGCCGGTTATTATTAGTTATTTAAAAAAACCAGAGGCGTTCATCGTGTGCTGGTTATTATTATTTATTTAAAAAAACCTGAGGCGTTCATCGTGTGCTGGTTATTATTTATTAATAAAACCGGAGGCGTTCATCGTATGCTAGTTATTATTATTTATTAAAAAAACTAGAATCGTTTATTGTATGGTGGTTATTATTAATTATTAAAATACTAAAATTATTTTGAAAAAGGCATTAACTCTTGCCTTTTCCGAGACAGGATATTCTTCCTAAATATTTTTTAAATGACATTATTTTAAAGAATATTGTAATTGTGCTTTTATATAGAAATTTAATTGCACACTGCAAAAACTATGATAGAGTTATCAGAAAAAATGAAGTACATAACTTATATATACATATGATATATATATATATATATATATATATATATATATCAAATGTGAATGGAAAAACGAAAAATTTTCGGTTACGTTTCATGAGAATGGGCATTGAAGGGGCCCATTCTATGTTCTCAATGGCTAAATTCATATTATCTTGAAATAACATGAGTTTGAAGTCTCAGTCTTCATTTTGAATGGCACAATCAAAATCAGAAACGTCTGTTTTGACGGTACTGATTTTTGTAATAAAAATCAAATGAGTCTCTTTGATGGTACTGATTTTAATAAAAATTAGAAGCATCTCATTTTTATGATGATACTGGTTAGCATAAATATCATTGTAAAATTTATTGGTTGCTCTCTCACAAGAATGGACGCTGGAGAAGCCCAATCCATTTTCTCAATATTCAAAATCATAGATTATGATTTTATATAATACTGTAATTTTAGTCACACTTCAAGACAAAAATAGTATTATGCAAGTCTAGTACAAATTATTGAATATATTTCTTTCATAAGATATAATAAAGTCGTTATATTATTATATGTATTAAAATAATACGCGACTTTAATATTTATTAAAATATTATCAGGGTGAGGGGCCCACAATTTGTAGGGCGGCCCTGCAGTGCCTAGTAAAAGGAAATTCGGATGCTCTAGCCGTCTCAGAACATCGAGAATCTTGGCAACATCGAGATTCTTGGTAACAATGAGAGGAAAAGGACGAAAGATCATATATCTGTCCTTCTCGTATTGTAAACAATCGAGGCGGCAACATTGCAGGCACAAGCGTGCAATGTATATACATGCTTGAGCTAGGATCGATAATGTAGGAAATGTTTATACCATATTCTAGATTATCGACCCCGATCAAGTTTGGCCGTCCAGCATCCCCTTAACTATATATTCAGTCATATTTGCGTTCATATAAAGTAAAATTTATTTAAGTTATATTTTTTTTATATTTATTTCCATGTGTTTATTTATTATAATTCGGAGTTATAATTATGTAAATACATAACATTGTATATAAAATTTGGAGCAACCTTAACAATATAATATAAAATGAAAATTTTAATTTTTTATAATATTACTGTGAATGATGTTTTAAAACACAAAAGAAAAATAATATTTAAAACCACGAAAACAAGTGAGATAAGTCAAATAATGCAGAAATGCAAGTGAGATAAGTTTTAAAAAATGATTTGGTGGAAAGCTACTTTAGTGGCGCTTCGTCCCACAAAATGACTTACAGGGAAGCCACTTTAGTGGCGCGTAGTAGCCATAGGTTGCCAAGAGGATGCTAGAGTCGTTAATTTTACTGACTGAATGTTTACTGAAACTTTATTACACACTAATTTTTTAATTGGCTTTACAGATTTTAAAATGCTTTTCCAAAGTTAATATATATACGTTAATGCGTATTCCATAAATGATTTAATGCCGAAAACTAAAATAATTTAAAAAATTCAAATCTGTTTTGCCATAAATTTTTAAAAATTCAAAAATTTCACTCACAATTGTTAGAAAAATTTCTATCTTTCTATGTTTGTTACTTACTGAAAATTGAATAAGAATAAAAAGATAGAAATTTCACTTGAGTGAAGTTTCTGAATGCAACCATGTAATCAGGGCAAATCTCACGTAGGTGCAGTAATATTTTACAGTAACAAAGGAACGCGATTTCACTTTAAGTTGGAGTGAATGCTAAAAATAAGAGTGAAACTTCTCGTCTTTTATCTTAGAGTGAATGAACTCACTTTATTCGAGTGAATATTTACTCTACATGGAGTAAACTAGCCAGTGATTCCATGATTAGACTGAAAATTTCACTTCAAACAATTTAGAGAGTATGTCATACAGCTAACAATCTAGCAGCGTAATCATTCGTCAAACCTTTCTAAAATTGATACCTAAATTATTATTATGAAACATGCAAGACGGTAAAGAACTTTACTGTTCAGTCTATCACACTTTTGCACTATATATACGAGCATTGGCATGAATATTATCAAATATCCTATACATATATGTGGAATATTGTGAAAGGTGATATCAAATTTTATAGTAATAATTTTAGTGCACAGTAAAAAATTTTGTGTTAAATTTAACACATATTTCACATGTCCCAATCAATCCACTTAAATTTTTGTATTAATTTAACATAAAGCAAATGTGTTAAAAAGTAACAAAAATAATATATAAAAAATTAACACAAAAATTTAACATTTGGACGCTGTCAGAAATCAAAATTTATGTTAAATTGACATATGTTAAATGTAACTAAGATAAAATGTTAATTTAACATTTGAGAGAAGTATCTATTTTTGGTTTTGATTTTTTTATGATGAATAAGATAAGAATTATGTCAATTTAACAGATAGTAACTGTTATAAGAAGGAAAGTAACACAATTCGTCAGTTTACTTTAACATATAACACACGTCATCAAGAATTCATGCACTTACACATAAATTGTGTTATTTTGACTCATAAAAAGGTTAATATTAATTTAATATAGAAAAGTTTAAGTAACACAACGACGATACGTTAAATTAACTCACGACCGTGTTAGAAACACTGTTTAATACAAAACTTTCTACACAGAGAAATTTTAACACAAATACAAAATGTTTTTACTGTGTGGTAGTACTTGTGAAAATAAACTAAAAAGTTTTAATAAACAGCATTGCAGAAATCATTTATTTTCGAGTTGCAATTTCTGCTGTAATAAATAAAAAATAAATTTAATCTTCAACACATGTTCAATGTACCTTTCGTTTATTTAAATATATTCAATACATGTATAAATGTGTGTATACACATATATATTTGTATACATTTATACAGACATATAAAGTATCAATAACAATAATTTTATAACGTTAGCGAGTATAATCAAAATCAAATAGATCTGTTTTTTATCTTGATAAATCTAGCAATTTTTATTGTATTTAACACAACGTTTCGACCAGACGTATTTTGCTCCTTCTTAAGTGGATCTACAATCAATAGCATCGAATGAAAATTGATATCAGTGATAATATACCTCAATGGTATAAAGCAGAAATAATCTCATAAGTACTCGGAAAAATTAAAACGTCAAATATAGTTTTCGGGATTTGTGTTAGAAAGCTACACATTTGAAAGAGATCGATCATTATCATATTAGAGTATAAAAAACTAAACTTTTAAACTAAATTAAACTTTTTATAACTTAAATTGGAGAATTACAAATCTTTGGATAAACGGTTTCTAAACAAGATGGAACTACATGCCATCTGTGAAAGAAACAATGACTATTTGTCAGATAAAATTTTTAACAAATACGCTCTTTATATAAAATTTTCAATTTTTTGTTTAGTTCACGGATTACAATTATATTGTGTGTGTGTGTGTGTGTGTGTGTATTGTGTATATATTAATTAAATCTTATTAAATTTTTTCAACTTGGAGAACGATTCTGTTCCAAAATCATGCATTTTATGAAGTTAATCATCACTTCGCACTCGTTAGTCAAGTTTTTAACTGAAACAGTATGAATATCATTATTACACTAATAAATTATATTACATATATTAATGATGTAATAGTATATTTTAATACTGAAAATGTAGTTAAAAATCTGTATTTTGGATAAGCGCTATTGCGATTAGTTTTACTAACATACATATTGTTATAATGGTTAACTTTCAATCAATTTTTAAATTTAAAATTGTGAATCAGATTGATAATTATAAAATGAGAGAAGTATTTAATTTTTTCAATTCCGTAGAAATTTATATTTCTTTGATTAAATACTTAATTTCATGTTTTTGATATTTAGATATTTACCTTGATTAATACAAGTGTACATCATTTCATTGACTTTTTCAGGATTTGATTGCTTAGGACTCAACTCTCTTTTGATCTCTTGCACATTGAAAGTCGTACCATCCATCTGAAAATTGTACGTAATGCATCAGCAAAAAATAGAAAATAATAAAAATAAATTATTTTTAACGTTAAAATATCTTACCCAATCTTTTTTCTTAAACACACAGGCATATAGACAGCCTATTTTTAAAGCTGATTCTTGAACATCAGATGTGTTTCTGTTAGTAAGTATTTGAGCTATTACTGATCCATTTACTGTAAAACACAAATATGAATTAATTTAAGTTGCTGTAATGAAATGTAATATAATGAAATGTAATGTAATGTAATGTAGTTATTTGACATCAGATAAGACAATTTAGTTGAACTTATTACAAACAAAAAATGCATGTAAAACAATTATTTGTTTCAAAGTATTATAACATTTTAATGCAAATATTAATGCTTTAATTTCATTATTTAATTTAATTAAATACTAAGTCTGAATTCAACTATTATTTATATGTATATTATATTAATTGGAAGCCATTAATTATTATGTATGTATTCTATGTTACTAGGAAAGATTTAATTTTTAAAGAACTTTTAAGAACAAACTTACTTGAAGTTATATTTGCTTTATTGAGACAAATCTGTACCTCCAATTTCGATAGCGATGTTTGGTTCACTATTTTGTCTGACAAATCATCGATAGTCAAAGATGCTACTATACTAGTCTATAATAAATACGAAATAGTAAATTAACAATGACAATATTTTAATGAAAAAGTCGACAACAATAATAGTAAAACTAGAAAATATGTTAATATTAAATATTAATTTATTTAAATAATAATATAATGTTCAACAGTATTTTACTTTTGCTTTAACAAAAATTAAAAGTAAACTTAAAAAAAAAAGATATTAGAATAAAAATAAATTAAAACTTAATTTTAGAATTTTAATGAAAACAAAATAAAATTATCTTATGTTAGAGAGAATTGATTATTGAGAGAAAAGAAGCTTTATAATTATTAATAATGACAATGACATTGATGAAAGTGAAACATTTCTTTGAAAAAGTTTAGACACAAAAAAGTTATAATATTTTCATAATTTTACATGGTATATAATAATGTTTTATAATCTTATATATCATTCGTATTAATAATAATAATCTTGATGTTAATTTAGTCAATAGAATACGATGTGGAAGTACTTACAATAACGACACATAGACATAGAATAAATATCAATCCCTTCATAATTTTGAATTTCTTACAAAATCTATCGAAATCTTAATTGCTTGCTCCAACTTGTTTTAATTGAGCTGCTAGAATGAACTGCTGTTGATATTTCATTATACAGTATTATTTATGTGTCGTAGATGAAAATACGTAGATGAAGCTTACGTATTACGAAGGTTATCGCATAGTATAAATATACTATAAATATAGTATAAATATACTATAAATATAGTAACTTGATGATCCGTAAAAATTTTGAGCTTAAACAAGAAGTTTGAACATAATCTAACTAGATAATTTGAAAAATGTTGTAGTAATATTACTATACAAAATTCTGTTATTTAAAAAATTTTAAATAGCAGAAAGTAATTTTAAATGAGGACATTATTAATGTGAGAAACATATTGTAATTTAATTATTTAAATGTTTTTTTTTTTAAACTTATTTTCAAGAATATATTTTTATAACAAATTTCTGAAGACAATTAAATATATTTCACTAGAATATAAGGCTGTAAGTATAAAAAAAAATGATTAAGCCAAAATGTTATTAAAATAATAAAGTATTTAATGTGAGAAACTTGGCGCTGCTTCAAGATAGGAATCTTAAAATATAATGAAAATATTTATATAATTTAATCAATAAATCTTAATTAATAATTTT
Source organism: Tetramorium bicarinatum (assembly GCA_928718305.1). Taxonomy (NCBI): domain Eukaryota; kingdom Metazoa; phylum Arthropoda; class Insecta; order Hymenoptera; family Formicidae; genus Tetramorium; species Tetramorium bicarinatum. Next base: position 17,774,888 of record OV788329.1, on the reverse strand, counting down.
ATTGTAAATTTGAATGTTGTATGTATATTTCATTTAATAGCGCCAATGTAATTTTTATGTAACAGAAATATCAATCGTAATGATTATATATCTGTTGCGCTAATTCGATCAATGCAGTTATGACTATTGCATAGAATTGATACCATAATTGTGGTACAATATTTTCAAATTGTCATCTGACGTAGAAATATACGCTTTTTGTGGAGAAAACTCGAAATTTATTATTGAATATAGTATTCTTTGGAACATGGAGTAAATGGAATTTTCTTGAAAATTTCTCATATACGTGTAGAGCAAAAGCATTAATATCGATATATCATTTTGATTTTGCAGATTTAACTAAAAGTTTGGAATAAAAATTGTTGTATGTACACGTACATACAGGATGTTTGATAATGTTTGCGTCAACGCTTGTGTATAGATAAAGCATATAAACCGAACAGAAAAATTCTTTAATGTTTTGCAATTTTCATAATAATAATTTTGACATTAATTAAAAGAGTTTGACGAACGTTTCGCGCCTCTAGACCAATAACTATATGACCTAGCGTCAACGTCATGTCATATGTATAAGGCAACAGGAGGTAAGAAAGTAATGGAGTAATACATAAGCAGCAAATAGCCAAAAATTGCTCGCGAAACTGGATCTCCGTATCGATCGATAATTATTTCGTGTTATTTCCTTTTATACATTTTTTTATAATTTAAGTTATTTTGAAACAAAAAAATGGTAAACATTTTATTTAGAAAAACTTATAAAAAGAAATAACGCGAAATAGTTATCGATTGATACAAAGGTTCATTTTTGCGTGTTATTTTTTTATCACTCGCTGGTCGCATATTAACTTTGGCCACGTTTCTGAACACATTCCTGTAGTCAGATTGTAGGGCAAATCTCATGTAGTAATATTTTACAGTAACAAAGGAACGCGATTTCACTTTAAGTTGGAGTGAATGCTAACTTTACTTCAAAAATAAGAGTGAAACTTTTCGTCTTTTATCTTAGAGTGAATGAACTCACTTTATTGGTGTGAATATTTACTCCACATGGAGTGAACTAGCCAGTGACTCCATAATTATAATGAAAATTTTACTTCAAAAATTTAGAGAGTATGTCATACAGCCTATAATCTAGCAGCGTAATCATTCGGCAAACCATTCTAAAATTGATATCTAAATTATTATTATGAAAAATGCAAAACGGTAAAGAACTTTACTGTTCAGTCTATCATACTCTAGCACTTTCTATACGAGCATGGGCACGAATATTATCAAATATCCTATACATATATGCGAAATGTTGTAAAAGGATACCAAATTTTATAGTAATAATTTTAGTGCATAGTAAAAAATTTTGTGTTAAATTTAACACATATTTCACATGTTCTAATTAATCCACTCAAATTTTTGTGTTAATTTAACATAAAACAAATATGTTAACATTTTAAAAAGTAACAAAAATAATATGTAAAATATTAACACAAAAATTTAACATTTGGACGCTATCAGAAATCAAAGTTTATGTTAAATTGACATACGTCTAATGTTAAATGTAGCTAAGATAAAATGTTATTTTAACATTTGAGAAAAGTATCTATTTTTGGTTTTGATTTTTTATGATGAAAAACATAAGAATTATGTAAATTTAAACATAGTAACTGTTATAAGAAGAAAAGTAATACAATAGATCTGTTTACTTTAACATATAAAATATGTTACCAAGAATTTATGCACTTACACATAAATTGTGTTATTTTAACTCTTAAAAAAGGTTAATATTAATTTAATATAGAAAAGTTTAAGTAACACAACGACGATATGTTAAAATTAACCCACGACCGTGTTAGAAACACTGTTTAATACGAAACTTTCTACACAGGGAAATTTTAACACAAATACAAAATGTTTTTACTGTGTGGTAGTACTTGTGAAAATAAACTAAAAAGTTTTAATAAACAGCATTACAGAAATCATTTATTTTCGAGTTGTAATTTCTGCTGTAATAAATAGAAAATAGATTTAATCTTCAACACGTGTTCAATGTACCTTTCGTTTATTTGAATATATTCAATACATGTATAAATGTGTGTATATACATATATTTATACAGACATATAAAGTATCAATAAAAATAATTTTATAACGTTAGCGAGTAAAATCAAAATCAGATAAACCTGTTTTTTATCTTGACAAATCTAGCAATTTTTATTGTATTTAACACAACGTTTCGACCAGACGTGTTCTGGTTCTTCTCAAATAGATCTACAATCAATTGCATCGAATGAAAATTGATATCAGTGATAACATACCTTAATGGGCTAAAGTAGAAGTAATTAGAAGTAATTACATAAGTAGTCGGAAAAATTAAAACGTCAAATATATAGTTTTCGGGATTCGTGTTAGAAAGCTACATATCACCACATCTGACAGTAGAAGAGATCGATCATCATCATATTAGAGTATAAAAAACAAAACTTTTAAATTAAATTAAACTTTTTATGACTTAAATCGGAGAATTACGGATCTTTGGATACGTTTTCTGAACAAGATGAAACTACATGCCATTTGTGAGAGAAACAATGACTATGTTGCAGATAAAATTTTTAACAAATTACACTCTTTACATAAAATTTTAAATTTTTTGTTTAGTTCACGGATTGCAATTATATTGTGTGTGTATTGTGTATATAGATATTAATTAAATCTTATTAAATTCTTTTAACTTGAGAAACGAGTCTTTTCCACACTCATGCATTTCATCAGGTTAAGCATCACTTCGCATTTGTTAGTCACGTTTTTAACTAAAATAGCATAAATATAATTATTATAGTAAATTATGTTAAATATATTATATAATATAATGATGTAACAGCACATTGTAATATGGAAAGTAAAGTTGAAAACTATTTTGAATGAGCTATAGCAATTAACGTTACTAACATAGATAATGATATAATAATTTACATTAAATTTTAATTTATAGTTGCGTATCCGATGGATAATTATAATATAAAAGTATAATGAATTTTTTATTTCCTAAAAATTTTTATTTTCTTATTTTATTCATACATATACTCAATTTTATATCTTTGAATAGATATTTACCTTGTATCAGTACATGTGTCCAATATTTCATTGTGTCTTTTAGGATTGGACTGCTTAGAACTCAATTTTCTCTTTAGCTTTTGTACATTAAAAATCGTTGTACATTCATCTGAAAATTGTGTGTAATACATAAATAAGAAAAAATACTAAAAATTAATTATTTTTAATATTATAATTCTTTTACCCATTCTTTTTTCTTAAACACACGGGCAAACAGACAGTCTACTTTTAAAACTGATTCTTGAACATTGGATGTGTCTTCGTTATTATGTATTTGCGGTATTACCATTAGATCCACTGTAACACACAAATATGAATTAATTTAAGTTGTTAATGAAATGTAGTTATTTGGCCTGATATTAGACAATTATTTTCAATTTATTGTAAATAACAAAATATGTGCAAAACAATTATTTGTTTCAATCAAAGTATTAGAACAGTTTAATATACCATAGAAATATTAATATTCTAATTTCATGATTTATTTATAATTAAATACTCTAGAAAAAAATAATCCAGATTGAAAATATTATTTATATGTGAATAATGTTAAATGGAAGCCAGTAATTTAATTATCATGTGTGTAATTTGGAAAAATTTCATGAGAAGTGTTAAAAACATACAAAAATTTATATTTGTTTCAATGTAACACGTCTTTGCGTCCGCTGTTGGTAAATGGTATAGATTTATTATTTATCTAAAGCAACGTCAATACAAGATCCTGCTATAGTAGTCTATAATAAACGCGAAATAGTAACTAACCATGATAATATTTTAATGACGAAGTCGACAACAGTTATAATAAAAATAGATAATGTATTAATATTGAATGATAAAATTTTAATTAAATAATTAACATGCAAGAATATTTTACTCTTGCTTTAACGTAAATTAGGATAGAAGTAAATTTTAAAATTGCAGAATTTTAAAATTACAGAGAATAGAAATAGATAAATAATCTTATATGATCTAAAAATCATCTTATGTTTGAGAAAAGATGATTGAAAGAAAAGAAATCATTAATAATGCTTGTATATCAGATTGATCAAAGTGAAACATTGATTGAAAAGTGTTTGGAGAAAAGGGATTACATTTTTATAATTTTACACATAATAATATTTTATAACCATGTATATCTTTCGTATTGGTAATAATAATTTTGATGTTAATTTAATTAAAAGTATATTTATATAATATGGAAATACTTACAATGGCGACACAGATATAGAATAAATATCAAATACTTCATGATTTTGAATTTCTTACAAAATCTATCGAAATCTCAATTGATTGCTCCAACTTGCCTTAACCCTAACATTAAGTCCCAAACGGTCGCTTTTTCGTGGCTTTTTTTTTCTACAAAATCAATGACAAAATTTCAGAACAATAATTTTCGACGTAAAATTGTCTGAACTTTCAAAATCTGTCATCAGAATTTTTCAAAAATGCGATCCGAAAAAGTTATGTTTATTTATTTAAAAAGAAAACGGACTTTTTCACTCAAATATTTTTTTCTATCGATATTTTCGCATTGAAATCGGATAAGGATATCTCTGTGGAGTGAAAATCTTGCATCTATGGACCCTAAACTTCAAAATGTATGGGTGAATATTTTGAAATTTAAGATGATGACATCCAATATGGAGGCTCGAAGCCGAAAATTTTCGATTCTTCCGAGCACAACAATTTCCTTTGATGAATTGCCCGTGTAAATTGGTCTATTGAGGTTTTTTGGTGATTACGCTGATTACGAATCTGTTGTCAGATTTAAAATGAATTCAATATGGCAGAAAAAATTCTCAAAATTCTTTACAGTATGAATATCATTATTACCGTAATAAATTATGTTAAATATATTAATGATGTAATAATATATTCTGATACGGAAAATGTAGTTAAAAACTTGCATTTTGGATGAGCGCTATTGCAATTAGTTTTACTAACATATATAATGGTTAACTTTCAATGAATTTTTAAATTTAAAATTGTGAATCAGATTAATAATTACAAAATGAAAGAAATATTTAATTTTTTAAATTCCGTAAAAATTTATTTTTTTTATTATATATACTTAATTTCATGTTTTTCAATAGTATTTACCTTGATCAATACAAGTGTACATCATTTCATTGGTTCTTTCAGTATTTAACCGCTTAGGACTCAACTCTCTCTTGATCTCTTGCACATTGAAAGTCGTACCATCCATCTGAAAATTGTACGTAATGCATAAGCAAAAAATAGAAGATAATAAAATTAAATTATTTTTAACATTAAAATATCTTACCCAATCTTTTTTCCTAAACACACAAGCAAATAGACAGCCTATTTTTAAAGCTGATTCTTGAACATCGGATGTGTGTCCGTTAATAAGTTAATTTGAGTTATTACTGATCCATTTACTGTAAAATACAAATATGAATTAATTTAAGTTGCTAATAAAATGTAGTTATTTGACATAAAATAAGACAATTTAGTTGAACTTATTACAAATATGTATATGTAATCACTGGTTTGCTTACCGTGCCACATGTACACTGCGTAGATGCACGTGAATAAAATGCGTGACAAGAAAAATTTCTCTTATTAGAGATTTGTTCGTACTTTTATTGCTACCATACTGTTCATTATTCCTGTCCAAGTGGTGATACTGTCTCAATTCATGCGCCTAATACAACCTCATATAACTTTTATATGAACGAATGTTTCTGTGAGCTGACAGCTAATTAATAATTTTATGCCTTTTTCGGTCTTTAATTGAGAAGAGCATCTTTTGTTTTCGTACGTACTTTATATCTGTACGTACTTTATACCTGTAAAAGGATTTTTTAATCTGTAAAGCCAATACGATGATTTTTCTTGTCAAACGAAATGAACTGTAATGTCGGTATTCAGCATTCCCTTGAGACGGTTGGTCATAATATATTTTATGTTTGCTTTCTTACTTGTGATATCTTCGTATAGATGTATTAAGGGATGTATCCTGGATACCGACATTACAGCTCATTTCGTAATGAGCAAGAAATCATCGAATTGGCTTTACGGATTAGAAAAAGCCTTTGACACGTATAAAGTACGAACGAAAACGTGGGGTGCTGTGCCCAATTGAAGACCGAAAAAGGCATAAAATTAAATAATTATATTAATTATCTATTGTGAACAGTACCTTTTGCACTCTTGAACTGTCAACACACAGAAACATTCACTCATATAAAGGTTATATGAGGTTAGACACATAAACCGAGGCACAGCATCCCACGAACAGGAATAACGAACACTGTGATAGCAATAAAAGTACGAACAAATCTCTAATAAGAGAGATTTTTTGACCAACTCATTTTATTCATTATAGGTTAAATATAAGGAAAAGAAGAGCAAATATTTTTAATTTTTTTTTGTTTTTGATGTGAAGTAGATACTCGCGTGGTTCATTTTTGCGCGTACTTTAATCCTGCAAAAGGATTTTGTATTCTGTAAAGCCAATTTGATAATTTATAATATTATATCTTAGAATTCCACCTACATTATTGACCACGATCAAGTTCGAGCGTCAGTCCAGCATCCCCTTAACAAAGCATTAGACAATAAAATCCCTTTTTGAAAGACAAGTAAACTCTTTCGTTTACCTACTCTCATATTTTTTATCACATTTGTTACTTTATTTAAAATAGTATTTTGTTTTTCTAAATTTATACCATAAACGTAAAGTCCAGTGCAGCGAAGAAGTCCTTCGTGATTACCAAACTTACTAATACTATTAAAAAGATCAAACCATTTATTGAATAAGCTGAGAAAACGTCCAGTTTTAGGCCAGTTTAAACAGTCATTCATAAAACCACGAAGACTGCACCATTCAATTGCAACTGCATTAGTATTGGAAAATATCTGCATAGCTAATTTAACATTTTGCCTTTGAGATCCTGTGACGTCTAGATGTAGTCGTGACAATTTATGAACTATTTTTAAATCACTTACATTAATTTCTTACAATCTCTCTAAACAAGATTCATCAATAAATTGATCATTTGTATGCAAATAGGAATCCAATAAATGATTTCTTAATAATTTTATCAGATGGTACATCGGCAAATACATGTATTTTTTTTATTACATTGCATGGATGCTGGAAATAAGTTTTTCTCCATCTGTGATAAAATCAATTTCAAGTTCTCTCAAAACAGCCTGATTTGTACTTCCCAAATCACACGTTAGGGCAACAACCGTAAAACCATTACCATGTAATTGTGCGATTACATTCAGAATGATATTCTTTGTCATGACCTGGTCGAATTGGTAATATATCGGTTGTTTTCATTTTTTAAACAAGCCTCTACAATGATCTTACACTTCTTATTTGGTCCAATTGTTATTTTCTCTTTTCAATTGCAATTTGCTGCATAATATGTATTTCATCGAAGCATAAAACAGTCACCTTTTCTATTTCCGTCATAGACCGGCTTTTATACTTCAAAACGTTTATGATACTTTTTAAAATATCTTCAGATAAATCAAATGTTGTAGTCCATTTTCGAAGTGTCGACATTCCAGGAAGAGGGACGTTTCGTGCTTTTCGCAAATACACATAGGCCTTCGGACTTACACTGCGCAAGGACATTGCAGTTGCTATGTCTTCTGAAGACCAATGGGTTTTGCATTTTGATTTGCCGCGGGGTGAATACAGAGCTCAATACTCTCTGTACATTTTTCTGTGTATATTGTTTAACATTGTCTTTTTCTTTTCATTTTTGTTTAATAAGTTTACGCTGTAGATTCCTGATCAGTAACTCCGATTTTGCACATTTCCTTTTTAATTCTTTTATTTCATGATGAAATTCTGATTTCTCCGACATTATATCAGCTTTATCTGTAATGTTATAAGCGTATTCGGTATTAATAAACCATTATTCGGTAATGTAAAACGACATGTTATGAAAGCATAAACAAAATGCAAATGTAAATTAGTTTTTAATTAATTTTTAAATTAATTTTTACCAAAATGTCTTGAAGTCGAAGCCACCACGTGTTTTTCAGCCAATATTGTATTAATCGCAGTAGACATTGCATCTGGCATTACTGCAGATTCATCAAGTCCTGAAGAGATAAATAAATTATTGATATATAATATTATTAAGCTTGGTTGGACATTTAAAATCAGAAAACTTTGTATAATATAATAATACACATTTTCGACTACTAAAGATGCTATATTTTTGTTAATTAATGAGCTTAAATTCAATGTGGGGACTGCATGAGGCTATAATATGCGTTTTTTAATGAAAAGTTTAAAAGTGATCGCATCCACGAAAGCTCTTTGTATGCTGTTGCATCAAAATGAGCAGAACAGATGCGTCTTACACGTATAAAATATAATATACTATTTTTATTGCATGAGTAAATGCTTGATTATTAATTCTATTCACACAATTAAACAAAGATATATTAAATTTTATATCATTTTTTACATTAACATTTTCTTTCCCACAAGTTGCTTCCCATTTTAATAACACAACTTTATTTTTCGGAAATTAAAAAACTGAATATTTTTTATTTCCTTCGCGAATTTTTGCTTTTTATTGAACATGTACTCATCATTATTTTTAAACATATAACCTCGTATTATAAGTGTTCTTGTTATCGGCCTGTTCTTTTTGGCTACATTGTTGCACCAGTGCAGCGAAGAAGTTCAATATGGCCGCATCTGGAATCTGCGCAGAACCGTACGAAATTCGTCTTGAGTTCGCGGTTCGTACAGTTCTGCGCAGATTCTAGATGCGGCCATATTGAACTTCATATATATATATATTGTTATATACGGGTTAGAATACGCGTGCTACGTCACGCGCGCGTCGCGTAGTCCCACGAACGGACTGTGTTGTGCGGTCACGATCACCGCCGATGATACACGAACGGCGCCGAAGTCGCCGTGCGAGAACCGGCAGCGTCATGCAGTCGCTACGTGGCAATGTTACGGGCCAGACTTATATTCTGATTATCTTAAAATTAACCCTTTTGGTTGCATCCTACATACACGAGTGTTGATTTTACCTACCTATCTACGCGACATCCATCCCGGAAATATAATATATATATATATATATATATATATATATATATATATATATATATATCTATATTCGTCGATCGCGCGGGAGTACTCTCTCTCTCTCCTTGTGAAAAAGAACACCGATATTAAAATTGAAGTGTTCTCACTGTTATTACTTTCTCTATAACCAACAGGTTATGGCCCCGGGCCCCGTCTGAACACGAAAATCGACCGAACAGTCGCGAAAACGGTAAAAAAATATTTCTTCTAATATCAAACAGTGTCGATAACCTAAAATGACGATGAATGATGGAAATCTATATTTACGAGTGGAACCCCTAAACAGGGACAATTATGACACCTGGAAAATACAAATGAAGGCAATGCTTGTGAAAAACGAGATGTGGAAGTACGTAAATGATCAATGCGCCAAACCTATAATCACGGACACAGCAGATCAAACACAACGAGATAACTTAGCGGAATGGGAAAATCAGGACGAAAAAGCTATGGCCGATATAATTCTGTGTATCAGTCCCTCCGAGCTCAAGCAAATTAAGAATTGCAACACATCACGAGATATCTGGAATAAGCTGTGTGAGATCTATCAGTCTACGGGCCCCGGCCAGAAAGCCACTCTTTTAAAACAGCTAATATTTTACAGAATGGAAGAAAATAACATTCAAATGCATTTACGTAAATTCTGTGACATAGTGGATAAATTACATGAAATGAATGTGGAAATACATTCAGATTTACAAGCGATATTGATGTTGTACGGTTTGCCATCCTCATTTGAGAACTTCCGCTGTGCCATCGAATCAAGAGATGAATTGCCCGATCCGAAAAACCTATGCATCAAAATAATCAAAGAAGGAGAGGCGAGGAATGCTGTTAACCGAGGTAACAGAATTCCAAATGCAATGACAGCACGATGTAAGTCAAAACCTTCTAAGCACGTCAAAAACGGAAATACTTCCGAAAAATCCCCGTTTAAGTTTAAAAAGCCACATAAAGGAAAATTTGATCCCAGAAGTAAGAAATGCATTTTCGTGGGTTACGCAACCAATGCTAAGGGATACAGACTGTATCTTCCTAAAGGATACACCATAATCACTAGAGATGTCAAGCTCCTGGATACCTTCTGTTACGCCGAAGCGGAAACATCAGATTTCTTTCCCAAATATGCAGGCAATAAAAAAATAGAGGTTAGTTCCACACCTACTCAACTTGAGGATAAATGCGATAATCAAATTGACAACCCCGAAGATATTTATGAGTCAGATAAAGATTCCAAACAGGAAGAACCTAAGACGCCTCATTGCGGACCCATCAATAAAGTAACTGAAATGGTTAGCCATGATTTTATGGACGAAAATATAGAATTTAATGCTGAAATACCGATTCAAAATGCGTTACAAAGTTTTTATACTGAGGAATGGACGCACGAAATTGCTAACGAGATAAAGTCAATAATCTCGAAAGAAACTTGGAACTTGATAGATCGTCCCGAAGAAACGCATATTATTGGAAGCAGGTTTGTACTAAGAAACAAATTCGACGATAAAGGCAATATTGAGAGAAGAAAAGTTCGTTTAGTGGCAAGAAGGTTCGCGCAACGGCCAGGATTGGAATTCGATGCCATGTTCTCACCAGTCCGAATGGAGACAATTCGTATTTTAATTGCACTAGCTGCCATGTACAGAATGGAGGTCGAGCAACTCGACGTTACTACAGCTTACTTAAGTGGGGAAATAGACAAAGAAATTTTTATGTCAATACCTCGTTTCTTCGAAGAAGGTCTGAGGTACTTAATAAAAAACGAACCAAAAAACAATCCAATTCGCGATAAAGCCGAAGACATGCTGAAAACTCTATTAGAAGGAAATAAAGTATGTCGTCTTAACAAGGCCCTCTATGGATTACGCCAATCCGAGGGACAGTGGTACTCCAAATTAAATGGAATTCTGAAGGAATTTGGAGCTGTATCAACCGAGGTCGATTCACATTTGTATCATGTCGGTCAGGAGGAGAATATCATGTTGATCTACGTATACGTAGACGACGTAATTATAGCTTGCAAAGATATTCAAAAAATTCAAGAACTTAAGAATTTTGTATGCAAACATTTCGAAATAAAGGATACAAAGAAAATTAAACACTTCCTCAGTATAGAATTCAATCAATCTTCAAATGGTTTCACCATGAAACAATCGAGTTATATTCGAGAAATTCTACATCGCTTTAACATGGAGAACTGCAATCCGGTGAAGACCCCGTTGAATCCTGGTACAAAACTAACAAAGATCGAATCATCGGACTCCAATCCCTTCCGTGAGCTTATGGGCGCTCTAATGTATTTGGCGGTCTGTACGCGACCGGATATCGCTCACGCCGTGAGCGTTCTGAGTCAGTTCAACGATTATCATGGAAAGGAACACTGGTTAGCAGCGACAAAAGTACTTCGATATCTGAAGGGAACTATGGACATTGGACTATCTTTTACTAACTGTCATAAACAATTAATTGGTTTCGCTGATGCTGATTGGGGAGGAGATGAAGTTGATCGAAAATCATATAGCGGCTTCACCTTTATCTTGGGCAAAAGTGCCATAAGTTGGGAATCAAGGAAGCAGAAAACTGTAGCGCTTTCTACAACGGAAGCTGAATTCGTAGCAATCGCTGAAGCAGCTCAACATGCCTTACTGCTTAAAAACCTGCTACAAGAACTTGGTTTCGATCATTTAGCTAACATCAAAATCTTGAACGACAACCAGAATGCTCAAAAGCTAATGAAGTGCCGTAGCTATCATGCTAGGACTAAGCATATAGACATCAAGTTCTATTTCATTCGAAATACTATTGAAAACGAGAAGATCTCAGTTGAATTTTGTCCTACTGACGAGATGGCTGCCGATGTTCTAACTAAGGGGTTATTTTATCTCAAACATTGTAAATTCAGCAATATGCTGGGACTCAGCTGTTGAGGGGAATGTTGAGATGCAGCAACGTCTATCTCGAGAGCGAAAGAGAGAGAGAGAGAGAGAGAGAGAGAGAGAGAGAGAGAGAGAGAGGGAGAGAGAGAGAGAGAGAGCCGACGACTCGGATTGATTCTTCTAAAGCTTTCATAGGAATGCCACCTTTTCCATCTATCTTGGCGCTGCTTTCTTCACTTGCCTTGTCTTACATATATATTGTTGGTCAAGTACTTTTTCTTATTTTAATTCTCGCGCTTCTTATATGTGCGCCACCGTCTCGGGAATACTCTCTGTATCCTTGTGAATAAAGAAGATAATATTAAGATTTAAGTATTCTCACTGTTACACTTCCTCTATAACCAACGGAACCCATTTTTTATTGCATATTTTTGTAGCTTATCTCGAGGACTTTCTAAAACGCAATAATTGTGTGTACTTTCGTTAAGTACTTTTCAAGATATTTTAAATTTTGAATAGAGATTGACGATAAACAGGCAGAGAAGGTGAGGATACGTTGTTACCAAATAGTATGTTTTCCTTACTAAACATTGCTAATGTTATATTTTCCTTACTAAACATTGAAGTCACTAACAATAAATTATTAGTAGTTAAATCATTTGAAGATAAAACTAGAATAAATTATAAACTAAATAAATTATGTAGAAAATGAATAATCAATAGATATAAATCCAATTAATAAAATAAATAAATGTAGTAAATAAAAATTATGGGTGTAAAGATTAAAAATTAGAATTTAGATAGGCAATTGAATATAATAACTTAAAAACAAAAAATTTTTTAAATTATAACCATAAATTGAGTAATCAATCGAATGTAAAATTATAGTAAATTACAAAATAAATAAATTATATAAATATTGATTAGTCAGTTGGATAAAATTAATCGGTGAATAAATTAATTTGAATTATCAATGTTCAATCAAGAAAAGGTCATTATTTATCAATTACTGAAAGTCTTCTAAGATATTTATTACATATGCATGATGTAGGTATTCCGTGTCGCTTTGTGAGTTGATACAATGTTTTTGTAATTTTATATGGGCCATTTCAGATATTAAACATTTAGAGAGGAATCTTTCATTATCCAGAAATTCAATTCTCTCCCAATTAAATTCATGTTTTTGCTCAGTTCTGTGATTAGTAATAACTGAAGGATTAGTTTTCTTATTAATTTGTTGTCTATGTTCTGTGATTCTCATTTTTAGTTTCCTTTTGGTTTGGCCAGCGTAACAAGCATCACAATCGTAGCAGTTAATTTTGTATACAACATTCTTAGATGAGAGTAATGGCAGAGGATCTTCCTGTCCTTTAATAAATTTGTTAAGTTTATTTAAACTGAAGTAAGATAATCTGATGTTTGATCGATTAATTACATTCTTGAATTTTTCTGAGATCCCTTTGAAGTAAGGGATAGTAAACCAATTATTTATTGTTTTGTCTGTGTTGTGTTCTGTCTTGTTTTGTTTTGATGTGTGATTATTAATAAGTGATTTTATTCTCTTGTTAATAGTTTCAAAAATGAGTTTTAATGAATAATCATTTGACATAAGAGTATTAATAACAGAAACGATGTTTTTCTTGTGAAATCTTGGATGTGATAATAAAAACAACTTTATCAACTAATCCTATTATTGTTCCTTTCTTTTGCGTGAGTGGATGTTGAGACCAAAAATTGAGGTATCTTCCTGAAAATGTAGGCTTATGAAACCAGTCAAATATAACACAACTTTCTTCGTTAATGATGGTTAAATCTAGAAAATTTATTTTCTTGTTTCCAATTTCAAGGATGAACTGAATTCTTGGATGGAAAGAGTTAAAAACTTCTAAAGTTCTGTAAATTTGGTCACTGGAAATCGCCATAACTATGTCGTCAACATATCTAAAATAAAACGCTACATTATTTCCTAAAGTCTCAAGAGCACTCTTTTCACTTCTTCTCTGCCTGTTTATCGTCAGCTTCTATTCAAACGTAGACCGAACTGATCGAAATGTCAAAGATCATTATCACAAAGTCTTAGTAAAATCGGTTGGATTAATTTATTGGTAAGTTCATATATTTAATATATTTAATAATATTATTACATTAAGATTATATCATTAGAAACATTATAACATTTTAGATTGGGATCAATTAGTTAATCAACCAATTTGTAATATTAATTAACCACGCTGAAAATGGTTCGAACAAGAATCGAAACGTTCGTTAAATGTTACTACGGATGTAATTTCTCTCAAAATTAAACTACAATATCTGCACCAAGACCTGCTATTGATTCTCATCGCCCGATCATTCTACAACGATTATATTTCTTTCATTATATGCTTAATTTCATGTTTTTCAATAGATATTTACTTTGATCAAGTGTACATCATTTCATTGGTTCTTTCAGTATTTAACTGCTTAGGACTCAACTCTCTCTTGATCTCTTGCACATTGAAAGTCGTACCATCCATCTGAAAATTGTACGTAATGCATAAGCAAAAAATAGAAGATAATAAAATTAAATTATTTTTAACATTGAAATATCTTACCCAATCTTTTTTCTTAAACACACGGGCATATAGACAGCCTATTTTTAAAGCTGATTCTTGAACATCAGATGTGTTTCCGTTAGTAAGTATTTGAGCTATTACTGATTTATTTACTGTAAAACACAAATATGAATTAATTTAAGTTGCAAATGAAATGTAGTTATTTGACATGAGATAAGGCAACTTAGTTGAATTTATTACAAACAAAAAAATGCATGCAAAATAATTATTTGTTTCAATCAAAGTATTACAATATTTTAATAACATACAAATATTAATGCTTTAATTTCATTATTTAATTATAATTAAAAACTAAGCCAGGACTTAAATCATTATTTATATATGTTTAATGTTAAACGGAAGCCACTAATTATTTGTATTATGTGAAACTTGAACAAATTTAATTTTTAAAGAATTTTGGAAAACAAACTTACTTGAAGTTATATTCGCTTCATTGAGACAAATCTGTATACCTCCAGTTTCGATAGCGATGTTTGGTTCACTATTTTGTCTGAGAAATCGTCGGTAATCATATATCCGAATACACTGGTCTATAATAAATACGAAATAGCAAATTAACAATGATAATATTTTAATGAAGAAGTCGACAACAATAATAGTAAAACTAGATAATATGTTAATATTAAATATTAATTTATTTAAATAATATAATAATATAATGTTCAAGAGTATTTTATTCTTGCTTTAACGAAAATTAAAAGTAAACTCATAGAAATTGATATTAGAATAAAAATAAATTAAGACTTAATTTCAAAATTTTTAATGAAGACAAAATAAAATTATCTTATGTTAGAGACAATTGATGATTGAGAAAAAACAAGAATGACAATGACATTGATGAAAGTGAAACATTTTTTTGAAAAAAGGGAATTTAGACACACAAAAAAGTTATTATATTTTTATAATTTTACATATATAATATTTAATTATATAATTATACATATATAAATATATAATTTTACATATATAATTTTACATATAATGTTTTATAATCTTATACATATATTCAAAAATATGAAATTAAGTATATAATGAAAATAATATAAATTTGTAGAAAATTAAATAAATTTAATTTTTTCGTATTGCACTTAGCAACCTCATGCACAATTATAAATTAAAATTCATGTAAAATTAACTATTACAACATTAATTATGTTAGTAAAATCAGTTGCAATAGTTTAATCGAAATACAGTTTTTAACTTCATTTTTTGTTCCATAATATTAATTATTACATCATTAATATATTTAATATAAATCATTGTAATAATTATATTCATACTGTTTCAGTTAAAAATTTGAACGTGTGCGAAGTGATACCTAACCTGATGAAATGCATGATTTTGGAAAGTTAAAAGTTACATCTCGTTACATCTCGTTAAGAGATGTTACAGAATCTCGTTACAGAATCGCAGCATTATTAAATAAAAACTAAAATTTTAACAATATAACTTCTTTTTTTTCATTAAATCACCTAATAACTATTTATTATTATATATTATTTCCTAGCATTGTTATAGATAAACTTTATTTCGTGCCTTTCGGTATTGAAAGGGGGTTTACAAAGAATTTCTTATACACTTATATGTGTACATATAAGACGTTTTTAACATATTATGTTATAACAGTATCCTTTTTTAACTTGATGACGATTTTTTCATTCAGCTAATTCCTTTTTCCGATAACATTTGTTCTATACCTATGTGATTTCTTATTTCTCCTGTGCATCTTGCTGTGAGATGTTCTAGAGTCTCTTCCTCCTTATGGAATATCCTACAAAGAATTCTTTATTCAAGAATTCTTTCCTGGTTTTGCCAAAATTTATTATTAAGTTCCTCATTCCCGCATCTAAATCTAGCGATTGTTTTTTGATAGTCTTTTTTTCCCCTGTTTTCTTAAGTTTTCTTAAGTGTTCTGACATCCTTATCGAACATAAGTCTTTATATCTTTTTCCGTACCTCGAATTCTGTATTCTATTAAATTGTGTCTGTTTCTGCAATTCTATATCTCTTTCAATTAAAGTTCAATTAAAGTCTTTCAATTAAACTACCTATAATATCGTTCCCTTCTTTCCTTCTTCTTTTTTTACTTCTATCCCTGACAAGCCATTTTTATGGAAATAATGGAATACATTTCTCTGTCTGTTCTGGTTCGATCTGGTGGAGTTTTTCTTTCTTTTTTTCTAGTAAGCATTCTATAAGTAGTTCGTTGTATGACTCCTTTATTTCTTTTTCAAATTTCAATGCCCTTTTTTCTGATTCTATTCTCATTGCCGATCTTCTTGTTTTTCTCCAAATTATATAACTTGGTGTTTTGCAGTCTAACTCTAACCATTCTATATACTTATCCTGACATCTTTCCACTGATTGGTATTCTCTCCATCCCCATATTTCCGCTCCGTACATTAGAGTACTCTTTATCAAACAATCGAACATCAAAACTTTTCTCTTAAAATCTCCTGCGAATTTTCTCTGACCTATTCTCCATACCTCTTTCATAGCACTTATGGCCTTCCTTACTATTTCCCTTATGTGGCTGTCCATGTCGTTATTTCTTTGTAGTGTAAAACCCAGATATTTAAAGCGATCAACCTCTTCTATCTTCTCTTTTCCAACTCCGTTCCAACTCCAATACTCCTGTGTTCTTCTTCCTCCTTTACTGAATGTCATCATCTTTGATCTTTCGGTGCTTATGCTTAAATCTCTTTCTTTTAGGAATCTTGCTAAAGTTTTTAGCATTTTTTCCATCTCGTTGGCATCCTTCGCAAGTAAAACCATGTCATCCGCGTACGACAAACTCCACACTTTCTTTGAGCCTATCATTATCCCACCTGCCTGTTCCTTTCTAAGTATTTCTTCAATGTCTACTATGTAGATGGCAAATAGCGTAGGGCTCAGCGGGCATCCTTGCTTTAATCCAGATTCCGTCCAAAAATCTTTCGAATGTTTCCCTTCTATTAATACCCTGTTGATTGTTTCTTCATAAATTTCTTCAATTCTGTTTACTAAGTGGTTATTTATTCCTTTTTCTTTCATCATTGACCACAATTTCTTCCGATTTATCATGTCAAATGCAGTCTTTAGATCCGCGAAGAATGCGAAAATCTTTCCTCCTTTCTTTTGAATTTCCCTTTCTATTGCGTAGTTTAAAATGTATATATTATCCAGTGTTCCCCGTCCGCTCCTAAATCCTGCTTGTGTTTCTAGTAATATTCTTTTTTCTTCTACTTCTCTTCTTAATTTTTCTTCTAAGATCATTGCGTAAATTTTGTACGCAGTATTCAAAAGTGTAATTCCACGATAATTTGCAGCTTTGTCTTTGTCTCCTTTTTTGTATATCGGAACAATTATTCCTCTTCTCCAGCTCTTCGGGAAACCTTCGCCCTTCCATATTCTTCGCATGATTTTTAATAATTTGTCTTTGATATTCTCCGTACTATATAGCCAAGCTTCATTTTTTATTTCATCTCCTCCTGCTGCTTCCTTCTCTTTTAATTTTTTTATTTGTCTTTTTATCTCTTGTCTTTTTAATGTGATGTTCTCTTCTGGGTCTTCTTTTTTCCATGTCTTTTGTTCTGATTTTGGTTTCTCTCCTTTTCCTTGCAGTAGCGTCATAAAGTGCTGCTCCCATACTTCTACTGTGATTTGTTTTGATATACATGTTTCCTTCTTTCTTTCTTTGTTGATGTATTTCCATGCTTCCGTTTCTGTCTTGATTTTCTTGATTTCTTCTACCTCTGCTTTTTTGTATTCTTTTTCCCTTTTTTCGCAGAACTCTTTGTATTCCTTCTTTTTATTTCTATAATCTTCTAGGTTGCTTGTAAGTACTTTCCTCAATTCGCTCTTTCTATTTAAACATTCTTCGTTCCACCATCCTTTTTCTCCTATTTTCTTTTCCTTTGTGGTCGTTTCTCTCTTCTGGGTTGCTTTTTTTATCGTTTCTTTTAGCTTGTTCCATTCTTCTTCTACGTCTAATTGTTGAGATTCAGATTCTGAATCCTCCAGCAATTCTCTGTATTTTTTAGTACTTTCCTCTGTCCAAATTTGTTGTATTTGTATGTTGTGCTGGAGGTTGTCTTCCACTATTTTAAACTTGTCTTCTAGTTGTAGGTGTACACAGATTGGCATGTGATCTGATTCCGTTCTGCCTTCGATAATCAATTTGTCAATCTTTCCTCTCGTTTCTGCGTTTGTTAGGACATAATCTATTACCGACTCCCCTTCCGCTTGTCCTATATAAGTGAATTCTCCTTCTTCGTCTCCTTCCGTGTTTCCGTTCAGTATGTCCCATCCTCTTTCTTCTACCTCTTCAAGAAATATCGTTCCTTCGGGGTATATTGTCTTGTCCTTTGATTTCCTATTTATCTCGTCTCTATCGTCTCCCCATATAATCGTTCCTTCTTCTCCTATTCTGACATTGAAATCCCCTCCTATCACCAGGTTTTCCTCTTTTTCTTCCGGTATGATTTCTTTGATTTTTTCCATAGTTTTTTTAATTTCTTTTTTGTCTCTGTTGTATACTGTTATTATATTCCAGTTTTCTTCTCCTAACATTATTTTTCTTATTTGTATTCCTTCTGGTTCCGTATTGTTGGCTTCTTCTGTTTCCTCTGTAATTTCTTTTCTTATGCCTGTGATGATTCCTCCGATAGCTCTTCCTGTTTTGTTTTCTCTCCTAGCAAACTGATATCTCCATTCGAATGCTTCTGGTAGATCTTTTTTCACTATTTTCCAGTATTTTTCTTCTATCCAAGTTTCCATCATTCCGATTATGTCAAATTGGTTTATGTATTCCCAAAATTCTAGATCCTTGTTATTCAGCCCAGCGACGTTCCAAAAACCTATTTTTATCTTCCTACATTTTCTGCTTGTGTTATTTATTTTCGTAATTGCAAGCTTCGCTCTCGTGGTCTCTGCCATTACAGAGTTCGCCGGAACATCCGCTCCTTCCTCTTCTCGCTCTGCTTGTGCGCTTATGGGCCTGCAGAGCTCTGTCTGTAAATTCTCGATCTTTTCTTCTACCGTCTTAATTCTTCTTTCCCAGTGCATTTCTTTTTCCTTCCATTGTTCTTTGATTTCTTTTAACTCATCACATATAGTTTTGAGTTCTTCTTTCATCTTTTCTAGCACCTGTGTTCCTTCCATCTTCTTCGTTTTTTCTGTGTTACATTCTGTTGTTTCCCTCTTAGGTGGAGTTCTGGTTACTCTTCTTGTGTTTTCGAATTTTCTTAAAAGATTTCTTTCTGCTTCCCGTCTGTCCTCTTCTTCTCCTTTTCTATTGTTTAGTGTATCAATCGATTCAACACTTCCTGATTATTGTCTTAAAAGGTGCTTTAGAATTATATTTCTATCCTTCTTTTCCGTTTTCTTTCTCTCCTTTTTCGCCTTTTGTATCGTTTCTCTTTTTTGTATTCATTTATCGTTATTTACTATATTGATTATCTCTCTGGAAGTAATTTTGCGTACTTCCTACTTTATCCTCGATTGATTAATTTCTTTTTCTCCGTCAGTCGTGCATTCATCTGTCGAGTCGTATTCTTATCAAACGAGGGGGTGCAAAAATCGCCATTTTTTGTCCTTAACGGGAACCTGTAAAACATGTTTTGCTGCCTTATTTAAGGTTGAACTAATTATAAGAAGAAAATAATATTCATTTAACCGAGAAACTGCGGGAAATATTTTACAATCAATAATGAATGTTCTTAAATCGTCTGTTAAAATAGCTATGTCTAAATGGTTTAAGAATTTTAAAACAAGCACTACATTTCCATTTAAGGTAGTTGTTTCCCAGCTGTAGCAGTCTAAAAAGCAGTCTAGAACTAAAAAAAAAAATAGTAAAAACTAAGCAACTTTTTGTTTCTTAAAAATCTTAATATTCATTAAAATAAATATTTGTCATTAAATTTAGTTAAAATTTAATTTATAATTAATATGTGTGAAAATTATACTCTAGTATGGATACATTGTAAAGAGAGAAAAATAAATCTGGTAACGTCGCATTAGTTTCTACTTCGGCTTTATGCTCGCCACTATTGTTTTCGTTTTCTTAATCTCTAAGTAGTGGTCTATGCGTGAAAATGTCTCATACAGATAGTGTGGAGTTTAAGGATTAATCACATTATTACACTCGTGATCAAAAATATCGCATAGGTAATTCCATTCCAAAATTTTGCATGATTTCAAATAAGCGTAAGTCTGTCAAAAGTGGTTGTATCCTAAAAAATTTTTTTATGTTTTGAAGCTTAATGTCTCTACATTAAAAAGCATTTAGGACATTTTGACTTTATCTTTCTTCCTTCGAGTCATCTCTTCATAAATAAGGATGTTTTATTTCCCAAAAAATTGCGTAGTTTGACGCACTCCACGTGTTGGAATAAATTTTTTTCGCAAATGTTATTACAACTATCGAATAATTTGGACTTTTTCACGTAAATTAAAAAAAATTTGAATGTCAAACTATGCAAATTTTGGGAAATAAAACACGTCCTTATTATGTCCATAATATATATATATATTATGAGAGATGGCTCGAAGGGACAAAGATAAAGTCAAAATGTCTTAACTGCTTTTTAAAGTAGAGATTTTAAGCTTCAAAACAAAACAAAATTTTTTAGGATACGACCACTTTTGACGGAATTACGCTTAATTGAAATCATGCGAAATTTTGGCTTGGAATTACCTATGTGATAATTTTGATCGCCAGTGTATATCATTTGTATTGATGATAATAATTTATGTTAATTTATATAATTAATTAATAATTTATAGTTAATTAATAATTGATGTTAATTTAGTCAATAGAATACAATTATAATGTGGAAGTACTTACAATGGCGACATATAGACACAGAATAAATATCAATCCCTTCATAATTTTGAATTTCTTACAAAATCTATCGAAATTTTAATTGATTGCTCCAACTCGTTTTAAATTAAAACTTTTAATTAAGCTGCTAGGAGATACTGCTGTTGATATCTTATTATGCAGTATTTATACGTCATAAATGAAAATATTATGAAGCTTACGTATTACGAAGGTTATCGTACAGTATATTTATGATCCGAAACTTAATGATCCGAAAAAATTTTGAGCTTGAACAAGAAGTTTGAAAATAATCGAACTAGATAACTTGGAAATGTTGTAGCAGAATTTAATGTATTGTAGTAGAAATGTTGTAGTAGAATTTAATGTATTGTAGTAGAAACTATACAAAATTCTGTTATTTAAAAAATTTTAAATAACCGAAAATAATTTTAAGCGAGGGGCATTATTAATGTGAGAAAAATATTGTAATTTAATTGTTTAAATGTTTTTTCTAAAAAAAGTTATTTTTAAGAACATATGTTCATTATAAATTTCTGAAGACAACTAAATATATTTCACTAGAATATAAGGCTATAAGTATGAAAAAAAAAATGATAAAGCAAAAATGTTATTAAAATAATTAAGTATTTAATGATAAACTTAGCGCTTCTCACTTCAAGATAGATATCTTAAAATATAATGAAATATTTATATAATTTAATTTATAAATTTTAATTAATAATTTTATTGTATGTGTGAATGTTGTATGTATATTTCATCTAATAGCGCCAATGTAATTTTTATGTAATAGAAATATTAGTTGTTGTGTAATAATTATACAGGGTGTTAATAAACCATCGCATTGGCGGGATATCGTTTATATCTAGTATCGGGTAACGTGTGAAAATCTAAGAAAAATGCCGTTTGTTTCAAGTTGATTCGACCATTAGGTCCCGAGTAATTGATTATTGAAAATTGATAATTATGGGCAAAAAACGCGCGAGTCCAACAGACTGTAAGAGATGTGCACGCGCGGACACATACACCCAGCGGAGGCGAGCGTTTCAAGCTAACACGCAATGACTATGTATGTACGTAGCTCTTTACTTTCTCAGAAGTCGAAAAAGCTGTGAATCTAATTACTTTTACGTGACTTTATCTCATTGTTGTTTTTTAAATTTTACGAATAAAACTTAAAAGAGAGCCTATGTATTTTTGTGCTCCAATTTCGGTTTGATATGAGTTTGTTTGGTATAAGATAAAAGAAAATAAAAATTTGTAAGATTGTTCTTCTAGCCTTCCTTATGTGTTGTAAAAAAACTTTAAACAAATCCACTAAACAGTTGCTGAGTAATAACGATTTTAATTTTCACTGATTTTACACGAATTCTTATGGAAAGAGACGATCTTGATGGATAAAAGTATTGAAGAAATGGTTCCAATGTTTTCAGTTTTTTTGTACATTTAATATACGGTAAATGAAATGTATGTAGGTAAATGAAACTATCTGCCAAGTTTCAGTTATCTTTACTACATCATTTTAAAGAAATAAATTATAAACTGACAAAATTGTGCTATCAGTACTGCAAATAATGTTGGAAAAAACATTTGTAATATGAAAGATACCTTTCTAGGAGTAAAAATAAGACTCCAATTATAGTTTGAGTTCCTTACATCTAGATTTAGCAGTGGAAAAATTCAAAACGATAAAGAACTTTACCATTCAGTCGACCACACTCTAGCACTCAATTCACGAGCATTGGCATGAATGTTATCAACAGAGACCGGATCGAGTTGCCGTTTTCCCCACTCCTCGCGCGTGATAGTGGCTAAGCGCCGCAAGAAGCAGTACCGTATGTGTGCGTCGCGCCAATATTAATAATAATTTTTCTCAATATTTTGTTACTCACTGTTACAAATCGAATAAATAATTTATTTTGTGTATACAGGTCAAAATTATTAGACACCCTATTAAAATGAAGTTTCTTTAAAAATAATATTTCAATAATAATAGCAATACATTATACAATACATACATAATCGTCGTTTGTATTGTTTGATGGAGCAAAGTTTCAACTTTAAGAATTCATTTTACAAGTTGCTGGACAATAATTTTTAACGTAGATATGAGCAATCAAAGACAAAATATCTATTTTAATCATTTTTTCTTTAACCCTTGATAACTCGGAAATAAGAAAGCACAGAGAAATTTTATCAGTGAAAAGAATTGTAGTGAAAACTTTATTTTTTCACATGGAATAGTTGAAAAGTTTCTCAGATTTTTTTCTAAACTATTTACAATTTACTATTTACAATTAAGGAAACATTTGACACTTCTTCAAAAAATAAGCAAAATTCATGCAACTATAACTTTGTTAAAAGTTTAAAAAATCCAAATTAAAAAAAAGAGCTTTAAAGCTTAAAATTTTCACTTTTGAACAATTTGTATAATATTTAAGTTCTTAAAATTTTGTTAATTTTTACATATAAAAAATGACGAGGTGGACAAAACATAAAATTTTCTTGTCATTTTTAGGCGTGTTATAAGCACAAGAAACAATTTGAGAAAATTTTTAACTATTCCGTGAGAAAGATTGAAATTTTTACTGCAATTACTTTCTGTGATACAATTTCTCTATGCTTTCTTATTTTTGAGTTATCAAGGGTTAAACAAAAAATTGTTAAAATAGACGTTTTTATTTTGACTGCTCACAACTCCGTTAAAAATTATCATGTAGCAATTTGTAAAATGGTTTTTAAAAGTTGAAACTTTGCTCTAACAAACGATATAATCGACGATTATGTACGTTGTAATGTATTGCCATTATAGTTGAAATATTATTTTTGAGGAAACTTTATTTTAATGGGGTTCCGAATAATTTTGACCATGGCTTTATAAATGCACATACCGTTTATATACATATATATATTTAAAACTTTTGGCACTTTACGCGATGGTGCCCCCTTTGCTAGACTAGCGCGATGAACATACGCGGTACTGCTTTTTGGTGTGCGCTCGGCCGCTAGCACACGCGTGGAATGGGGAAAAAACGGCGTTTCGGTCTTTGATTATATTATCAAACATCCTGTACATATATACGGAATGTTGTAAAAGGATACCAAATTTTACGGTAATAATTTTAGTAGTAGTACTTTAGAAAATAAACTAAAAAGTTTTAATAAACTGTATTTCAAAAATCATTTATTTCCGAGTTATAATTTCTGCTGGAACAAATAGAAAATAAATTTAATCTACAACAGATGTTCAATGTGCCCTCCGTTTACTTCAATAGCACATTTTTTTTTTAGCACATTTATAGACTTGAAAAATTTGTATTAAATTTAATATACAGGGTGAGGCAAAAGTATCAGACCGGTAAAATATCTCAAAAAATATAAGTTTTACAAAAAATTGTTTCAGGTAAAAATTATAAAACTTAAAAAGGTCTATTTACTGATGTTAAATTGTCGAAAGCCTGACTCTTGAGCATCTCCGTGGCTATTGTTTTACGCGTTTCATTGTTCAATGGTTCAGTTAAAATTGTTTCCACGGTTTCGGCGAACCATTCCCTTTCTTCTTCCGTCTATTCAAAATCACCTTATCATTAAGTTTAATCACTAGAATATTACAGCAGATAGCAAACGCTATTTTTTGACCTCAAATCCTCAATGTAATTACAATTTTTATATAAATTTTATATATAAATTATATATAAATTTTATATACAAATTCTTCAATTTTCGTATATAATGATGGAATTCTATCGAATTTGCAAATTACCTCGAGATGACTAAATTCAGTTTCCACGGTATCGCTGTAAGTAACATGTAAAAATCGAATAGCTTCTTCTACTGTTCCTTCATCTTGCTGGATAAATAAAATTCCTTGAAAACGGACTTTATCTAATAAATTTAATCTAAAGTTTTTTGGTTGCAATTCGGATAATAGCTATGACTTGCTAGTAGAAATGGGATCTATATCGGCTTGCTTATGTCTATGACTTCTATATGCACTGACTAGTCTATAAAAGTTGCTCTGTCTCGCTCGTTTCAGATATTCTTTTGACACTAAAAAGAACCGCTAATGATAATTATTTATAAATTTTTTAAATTAAATTTGTTGATAAGATTAAATAAAATTGCAAGATTCTTTACGCGTGTAAAAATTAAAGATTTGATTAATATGTAATTATTTCATATCTTTATAATATATATTTAATAATGAGTTGAAATTATACACATTATCGAGCACATTCACACATCGAGCAAAAATCGCAGTTTACTATAGTTTATTTATCACAAATTCATTTGTAAAATGAATCTAAAATGCGAATCGTAATGATGCATATAACGAGCGAGAATTCGTATGCATTCAGTTTCGCGACTTTCCTAATAAAATATTCTAATTTTTATTTAATTATTAAACATTGCAATAAGAATTCTTCTCAATTTTTCTTTTTTTTAATCTTAATCCTATTTTTATATCTATTTTAATATTGTGAATTTTAATATCTGGAAATGAGATACGTAAATACTTTTATAAAATATTAGATCTAGCGATTTCAATTCTTCGCTAAAGCAAATACCTTCGAAGTGTCTTCGTTGATTCGGCTTATATCCGTAAACACCATTTTCGCGATATGATTTACCACTAAGAAATCAGCCATTTCGATCCAAAGCGCGAATTGCTTTTTCTCAGCACGAGTCTTTCAATCACATACATTCTTGGCGAAGTGTTCTCAACTGTTGGTTGGACTACAAGCGTGAAGCTCCTATGGCGATTTTACACTGATATAATCAGTCTCCTCTCCTTCGTGTTTTTCCCTTTTTTATGCACTGTGCATTATATGTTATTCCAACTTGTTGCGTTCCTTATCTGTTTACGTTCTCTATCTGTTTCACTATTTAGATTATCTTTCTGAAAAGTATATAGAATTCATTGCTGTTGCATCGATTTTGCCATTACTCTCTTCTATCGCACAAATTAATATTGAAATATTAAATATCTATTCTATATCAATGAAAAAACTAAAATTCCAATATTCTAATTTTTATTTAAGAGATTAGACGAGCGTAGAAAATTAACTTTTCTCACATTTAATTTTCAAATTGTATATAACTATCTTTTTAATAAAAAAAAGTATTAAATATTAAAAAAAAGAAAATCTAGTCACACGCTTTAATTCCTCTCTCACTATTCTACTCTCTTCAGTAGTACTCCTAAATTCCAAGCTTTGTTACGCTGCACTTGAATATTTTAAGTTGTTACCTATAATAACGTTCGTTCCTCTTCATATTCATCCACTTTCGAAACAGCTGCATCTTATTATATTACTACTTATCTATTTTTAACTCAATGTATTATCTATCTCATTTTTTCCTCTTTTCTATATATTCCAAACATTATATTTTCTCTATCTCCCGTTAATGCGAATTCTCATGTTGATGTGTTATGTATCTTCATATATTTATTATTACCATTTGTTCGAGAGCGCGACACCTTCGAGCGTAAGTAACGTAACAGGAGAAGTATGGAGATAAAATAAGCTTAGCTTCCTTTGAGAACTCGATCTTTAATTTCTTCAATTAGGTCAAAATATAATGGTAATGCGAATCGGGACACAATCGTACAGTCAGACTTTGTCGAACGAAATGCGTCCGTGAGCTACGCCAACCGGCTTTTATACTTGCGCGAGAATAAAGGACCGCCAGTTATTATTTGTTCATTTGAACTAATGGCGGTGACCTCGAGTCGCTGTTTTCAATATTGTCTGTTTGTTTCGAGGCAACGTGACGAAGGACGGATAACAATCAATTTTCCTTTGTTTTGGAACCTTTCGAAACTACGCTTCCTTTCGTTATGCAAGAAATTCAAAGCGATTCCGAACACCATTGTTATTACCTTCTGTGTTTCATTTATTACAATTTTATTTTTTCATTATTTTATCTTTCATTAACTTATGTTATATTAGAGCAAAACAGAAGCGCTACGCAGGCGCCATTTATCAGGTTTTCAATTCTATATAAAAATTATAATAGATAAATTGAACATTGCAATAGTTCTTGGAAAAATACTATTTATATACATTTTCGTTAAATTACATATACATCTATGTACGGTTAAAATTAATAAATTTTAAATCTTATATTATAACAATGTAGAAAATTGTAAAAGTAAGGAGGCAATAAATTTAAAGATGTATAAAAGTATAAATTCAGAAAAAAGATATAAAATGTACTTCTCTTTCTCTCTCATCCTTTTTCTTGTGTTTTTTTTTATTTTGCTCTCTTTCTCTCTGTCTCTCTGTCTGTCTGTCTCTCTCTCTCTCTCTCTCTCTCTCTCTCTCTCTCTCTCTGTCGTCCATATTTTTTCTAATTTTTTTGTTTTCAATCTTATTTTCTCTCTTTACTCTCTCTTACTACCTTTTTCTCTTCATTCTATTTCTCTCTACTCTCTACTACTCTATCCTTCTCTCACCCGTTTTTTTACTTTTTGCTATTTATCTATATTTTTCTTTTATAAATGCTATAACCGTGGTTCAAGCTTATCTACCTAAACTAATCGTTCTCGAAATTTTAATTGTTAATAACTTTTTAATTAACGGTGTGAAAACGAAAAATCGTGTTCTGTTTGGGAATGGGCAAACGAAAATCTATCGATTGGTGCTATTTCGAACGCAGTCCTTCAGAATTTGCGTCGAGAAGGAATTTTTGTGGTGTCAAGTTGGCCCCCCCCCCCAAAATTTGTTTGTTAATAACTTTTTAACCAACGGTGTGAGAACGAAAAGTCGATCTGTTTGGGAATGTGCAAACGAAAATCTGTCGATTTATGCTATTTTAAATGCCGTAATTGTGGTTCGAGCTTATCTACCGAAATGAAAACTATATATATATTTCGAAAAAAAATTTTATATTTCTCATCTCAAATTGTTAATTTTTAATAAGATAGAAGAAAAAGTGGAAACGATAGTTATTAATAACTGTTATATTGTAGATTTAACTATTTTTATGAAAAAAATTCTAGAAAATCGTAAAAATAAGGAGGCAATAAGCTTAATGATGTACAAAAGTAACATTTTTTGTTTAAAGTTTAATTATTATTAATCTTTCAAAGGTGTAACAAAAAACACAATACTGTAAGAAACTTTGAACATTTAACTGTAATTTGATCTATAGTTGAGCCCTCTACAGGGGGTATTTGAAAAGTTGTAGCGATTTTCCCTTGACGTGACAATTGTCCTGGGGGTCCAGGACGAAAGTACCAGGTTATATATCCGGGAGAAAGTGAAATAAAAAAGTAGTTAAAAATAACTTTTATTATTGTAAAAAATAAGAAAAGAATAAGAATACACATTTCTTTTAATAACATTTAAAAGAAGAACATTTTTCTTGTTTTTAAAAAATAAAATAATCTTTCTTGTAGTACAATATATTACATGTATGTATAACTAGGGTTGTACCGGCCTATAACTAAGATAACAATTTTCTTTGTACTTTTTTGGGTTTTTAGCTTAATTTTTTATTATAATTACATTGTAACACGTGTTACTTTTGATCTCGTTTAACATGATTTTCATAATTAATGTATTATAATCTAACAATAAAGCATGACACATCGAAACTAACTTTATAAACTTATGAACACATTATATAACAATGTACTGACAGCTTATTGGACTGATATTAACAATTTAACTGGGCATAATATGTAAAAAACTAAAATATGAAATACTTAAGTGACTGCCGCAAAAACACAAATCTCGCTTTTACTTGTGAGATTGACACGACTGTTTTGCGACTATTAACTGAGAAGGCAGAAGGTGTGCGTATGCATCTGACCGTGAAATACAAAACCATGCAACATTTACATGTGAATTGGTAGGAGGCTTGTTACTTTCATGACGTTGTTACTTTTGTCCCCGGTCTCCCCTATACGTGTGAGATGAGTACCATTTTTTCTCGGGTATTCTTCATATCTATTCAACAAGAGTCTTTTGATAGAAAAAAGAAAAAAGAATGAAAAAATTTTCTTATAGCTTTTAGAGTGTTCGTGAAATAAATAAAACGTGTAGTACGTGAATTCGTGTATTACACGCAGGTACCCGATACACGTGTTTAAAAAAAATAAAATTAAATACACGTGTACACGTTTGTATTACTTGTGTTATATTTGTATAAACAATCAAATTTATTTGTCATTATATAATGCTTTTAAATATATAATGCTAGAAGCAATATATGTATAATAATAAATAGTTGTTATATGATTTAATGAAAAAAAGAAGTTATTTTGTTAAAGTTTTGTTTTATATTTAATATTGATTGATTTTCAGTCGAAATGACGTAATAAGATTATAATCTTCTTTTTAATTAAAAAAATCTAATTGCCTAATTTTTTAAATAGTCTAATAATTTCATAATTTGTGACAAATTACATTCTTTATATAAAATTTTAAACTTCTCTGTCAAATCATGGATAATTTTTTGTGTTACATTAATTTTATGTTATTATATATATAGAAGATCATATTCTTCTCAGCCATTGCCTCTGGTGGGGATTTATTTGTTCAATAAGCATGTAAGCATTTTAAGAATCACTGCGCATTCGTTAGGTATGTTTGTAACTGAAACAACATGTATGCAAATATAATTATTACGGTATGCTATATTAAATATTATATTTATGATATAATAATAAATTGTAATACTGAAATTAAAAACTATTTCAGATAAGCTGTAGCAATCAGTTTTACTAACATGGATAATTTTATAATACTTAATTTTCAATAAATTTTAATTTATATTTGTATGAGATTGATAATTATAAAATAAAGAAAGTAATAAATTTTTTTAATTTATGAGAAACTTATATTCTTTTCGTAATATACACTTAATTTTATGTCTTTTTAGATATTTACCTTGATCACTACAATTGTCGACCTTTCGGTTTCGTATAGCGATTTCTTCAGGATTTGAGCGCATCTCCATACTAAATTGTTCTTTCATTTTTTCTCTATTGATATGCGTACCAACCATCTGAAAATTGTGTATGAATCATGAGCAAAAACATAAAATTATTAATAAATAAATACGTATTA
Source organism: Tetramorium bicarinatum (assembly GCA_928718305.1). NCBI lineage: Eukaryota > Metazoa > Arthropoda > Insecta > Hymenoptera > Formicidae > Tetramorium > Tetramorium bicarinatum. The sequence goes on along the minus strand of OV788329.1, from coordinate 17,744,292 downwards.
CAAATATAGTAACATATGTACATAGTACATATTTATGTATTAAATATATAGTACACACACACACACACACACACACACACACACACACACGCACGCACGCGCGCACGCACGCACGCACGCGCGCGTGTGTGTGTGTGTATATGGAGAGAGATAATTGATGTTAAAAGCATTTTTTTAAATTTGACTTTTAAAAAACAAAGTTTAGTTTTTAAAAAATTTCTACAAAAAGAACATTGTATAAAATCAAAGCTTTGAAAGATTTTAAGGTGCATTTCATCAATAACTTTAAAGTTAGTTTACCTCCCAAAAATATTTAAATTACATAAACAGAAATCTATTGAAAGAAAATTTAAGAAAGAGAAATTAAGAAACATAACTACTTTTTCAGTAATTTACAGAATTTTCCTGCAAAGAATAATTAGAAATCAAAGAAGAATCAAAAGATACTATTAAATCGTTTTTAGCGTCTTAAAATTTTACCAATTCTTTTTTCTGCATCATACAGGCATATAAACAGCCTACTTTTAGAGCTGAATTTCTAGTATCTGGTGTGTCCACCTTTTCATCTATTAGTTCGTCCATCCTCATTAAATCTTCTGTAAAATACGAATTTCTTATGAATTCTCGCTGTTAATGAGATGTAGTTAGATAATCATAGATTAGGTTAAGCAACATAATAAGTGCAAAAAAGTCATTATTTCAATAAAAACATTACAATAATTTAATAACATACAAATATTAATTTTGTAATTCATTTTTAAGTAAATACGATGCCATAATTTGATAAATTATTGTTAATATATGTTTATAATATGTATAATATGTTAAATAGAAGCCACTAATTGTAAGTATATGTATAATGCATTGAGTATATTTTGAAGAGATATAATTTTACAACTTTTGCTGAACAGACTTACCTAAATTTATATCTGTTTTATTGATACAAGTCTCTACTTCCATTTTTGACATCGCTAATGAATCCGCTAGCGTGTCTATGATGTAGTCAGGTAAGCCAACTGTCTATAACAAACACAAAGTAATAATTAATAATGAACAAAATTTTAATCAGAAAATGGATTGTGTTAATAGCAATACAATAGATAATATGTTAATATTAAATGTTTACATATTTATATTGTTATTATGTTAATGTACAACAGAATATTACTTTAAAGTAAATGAAATTTAAATTGAAATTTAAAGAATTAGAATTAAATTAATAAAAATATTAAGATTAAATTGAAGAAATTTTAATAAATAAATAAAATAAAATCTTATTACCTTATTATCTTATGTAAAAGAAAATATGAAGGAGAATGATCTATATTAATAAGAACTTTTCTACTAGAGCTCCTTATTTCACGTGTACGTACACGATTTACACGTATTATAGTATTTACGTGTATAGACACGTGTACCATGTACCCGCGTATATTACACGGATACACGGATTATATGTGAGTTTAAAACAAGAATAGTATTGACATGAATTAGTAAATAAATAAATAAATGTTTAAATATTTAAGTAAATAAAATATATAGTGTTGTAAAGGGTACAGTTAATTAAATAGGAACTGAAAGAGTATCTTAAATAAAACATGTTATGTAAATATTCTAAAATTGCAAATAGATTAAAATTTTCGTTTATTGACCATTCAATCAACACAGATAAAATAATAAGAATGTATCCTTGGAAATAGTAAAATTTATTTATAGATAAACATTAGACTACATATAAATTCGTCATACAATGTAGAAAATTAATTTAAAATTTAGTACATCCGTAGGATATTTACGTTAATTTTTCTTGAGTCAAGAAAATTGTGAATGTTCTGGGAATATTAGCATGTTATGTTCACGATTCGAAAATTTATGTTCACGATTCGAAAATCACGGCGTAACAAATTTGTTACAGCGAATTAATACAATGATAAATATATTAAAACTCCATTTTTAATTAATGTTTACTAAACAGAGACTTAAAAATAATGTAGCTCGTTAACTTAAAAATGTTATAGCAGAAACTTAGCCATACAAAAATGAATTTAAAGATATTAAAAAACGAAACTTAATTTTAAGCAAAGTATATTATTAACTTGAAAAGTATATTGCAATTGTTTAAATCTTTTTTTAATTGTAAAGAAAGATGAGTCAACTAAAATAAAATTTATATTCATTATACAATAATCGTTTTATTATCACACTTTGATACTAAAAAAGAAAAAAGCAATATCTAATAAATTAATTCAATTCTCTTTTTAATGTAACATCATCTCAAATTGAAATCAGATGATTTCTTAAGAAAATTGTAATCGCGAGATGTTTTCATAAGTTTCATAAATTTCTAAAGACGATTAGATATATTACAGACTCACTATAATAGAAGGCTATATAAAAAAATTAGCGGAGACTTGTTACATGAGGCATGTTGTCACGCGTAACATTGTTGCAAAATAACATGAGAATGAATAGAGCATTTGCCGATCGCAAAAAAGCAACGATATAGAATAAAAATAGATACGATTAACACGCGGGAAATTAAAATAGGGAAGTATAATTGTAATTCTAACAGCATGTATATTTTCATCCAAACATCAAATTTTTATATAATAGAAATTTCACCTATACCGATTATATACAGAGTGAATAATCCCATTCGGTTTGGATATATTTGGTTTTACATTTATACATGTACCTACATATATTTATTTATATGTATAGAGTGTCCCGTTTTGAACTTGAGGATTTGTTTTCTACATTATTTTGAAATTGTTTAACCTAGAATGTTTATTTTTGAGATCTGTCTTCTAGAGATATGGGAATTTAATTATGCAACTTAATTTTACGACTGAAGTACACATAGAAAATTTTATTAACAAACTTACTGTGTGTCATATTTGTTTTATTGAAACAGTTCTACACCTTTACCATGTATTCGATAACGAGAAATGATTAGCTATTTTGTTAGAGACTACGTGAAGCCTAGATCCTGCTATAGTAGTCTATAATAAAAATTAAATAATAATAATCAACGATACAACATGAAGTTTTACTGAAAAAGTCGGCAGCAGTAATAAAGATAGTATAAAATAAAATATGTAAATAATAATTTAATTAATATGCAAGAGTATTTTACTTCTGCTTTAACGAAAATTAAAGTAAAAGTAAATTTAAAAAATTAGAATAAAAATGAAATTAGAATAAAAATGAAAAAAATTAAAATTAAATTTAAGGAATTTTATTGAAGGCAAGACAAAATTATCTTCTGTTAGAAAAAAAATAATTGACAGAAAATAAGTTATAGTCATTAATACTGATGCTTCTATATGAGATTGAAAGCAAAACATTCTTTTGAGAGGAACACGATTAGACAAAAGAGAATATATTTTTATAATTTTACATATGGTCATATTTTATATCATTCTATCTTTTGTTTCAATAGTAATAATTTTGATGTTAATTTTATTAAAATTATAACTTATAAAATGTGAAAGTACTTACAATGGCGACACACAGACATAGAACAAATATGAATCGCTTCATGATTTTAAATTTCTTACTAAATCTATTGAAATCTTAATTAATTGCTGTTTGAATTTGCCTTAACTTGCTCTAGTCGAGCTTCTGGAACATACTGCTGTTTGTATCTTATTACTTAATATTTATGTGTACATGAGAATTCTGTGAAGCTTATGCATTGTAAAGGTTATCGTATAGTATATTTACATGAACTTGATGTTTCAGCGAAATTTTACGTGAACAAGAAATTTGAAAATAATATAACTAGTTAACTTAGATATGGTATAGTAGCTTTGATATGCAAAAGCAAATTAAAAAATATTAAAAAGCAGAAAACACTATTAATATGAATATATTCTAATTTAATTGCTTAAATAATTTTTTCTAAAGAATGTTGTTTAAAAAAAATATTTTTATAAGAAATTATTGGACACTACTAAATATAAATATAAGTTATTTCACTAGAATAGATGGATTAAAAAAAAGTTAATGATAAAGCATAAATGTTATTAAAATAATAAAATACTTATTGTAAAAACTGGGCGCTGTGCTCCAAAATATCTTAAAATATAATATATGAAAAAATATATTCAATTTAAACTAAATCTTACTTAATGATTTTGTTATGAATGTTGTATGTATAATTCACAGAAATTTCACGAAAAATCTTTATGTAATAGAAATCTCAGCTATAATGATTATAAAACTGTTACGTTAATTCGATCAATGCAATTATGATATTGATATTATAATTGTGGTACAATATTTTCAAGTTGCCGTTTTGTGGTACAATATTTTCAAGTTTCAAGTTTTCAAGTTTGTGTAGAATTGTGATAAAAGTAAAATTATTTTGCGACAAGAAAAAATTTCATTAAATAATTTTAAAAGAAGGAATAACACGAGACAATTATTAATTGATACATAACTCCAGTTTCACACTATTGCTTTACGCTCGCTGCTCGCATGTTACTCTTGATCTTGCGACGCGATGTTATTTTTTATTGCCATGTACTATGTTGCTGACGCGCTTATCGTGCAGTTCACGAACTAACAGCGCTAAACGTGTAATCAGTCGACAAACCTTCTTAATATTCATATCTAAATTATTATTATGAAAATTCCCAGCTGCGGTAAAAGAATTTTTCATTCGGTTTATCACACTGTACCTATACACAGGCATTATTGGCACAAACATTATTAAACATCCTGCATATACATATGTATACATATACATGTACAGAATGTTGATAAAAGTGGTTTCAAATTTTAGGAGTAGTACTCGTGAAAAGAAACAAAATAGTACTTCAAAAATCATTTTTTCCGAGTTATAAAGCTTTTTCTGCTATAGTAAATAAAAAAATAATTTTAATTTACATCATACGTTCGATGTGTCCTCCATTTATTTCAGTATATTTGGTTTATGCATATAGATTTATACAGTGTGTCCCATTTTGAACTTGAGGATTTGTTTTCTACATCATTTTGGAATTGTTTAACATAGAATGTTTATTTTGACATCTGTCATCTAGAGATATGGGAATTTAATTATGTAATTTAATTTTACGACTGAAGTACATATAGAAATTGTTTAAACTTGTTATGAGAATAAAAAACTAAACTTTTCATGATTCATTTCGGAGAACATGAAACTCTGGATATTTTTTCAACAAAATGGAGCTACATGCTATCTGCGAGAGAAACAATGGCTTTATTGATAAAATTTATATTATATTATTGATAAAATAGATAAAATTTCTTAACAAATACATTCTTTATATAATGTTGTAAACTTTTTGTTTAAATCATGGTTAATAATTGTTTTTCCCATAATATTAATTAAATTTCAATCTTCTTGTATTATTAATTAAATCCTATCTTTTCCCTCGCGGTTTTTAGTATCCGTAGAAATACCATTTTTAAGTCGTATAAAATGCGTAATAATGGTATTTTCATAGAATATTTGTGCAATTTTTTTATCGGTTCTTTACCAAGCATATTCTGTATTTACTAAGTTTTTAAATCAGTAAAATACCAAATTTTTACCGTTGTACATTTTTATAAGCTAAATGCTACCTTAATACAGTTGATTACAGTTCTATAATCGTATTAACATTATTATACACATATTATACATTCACTTATAAGTTAAACACGGTATAAACTCTAAAGATGACGAATTCATAGTTTTTATAGTAGAATTAGAATTAGTAGCTGAAATAGAATTTTCATTATTACATTAAAATCAATGATTGTTATTTCACAGGTCTTCGGATTGTAAAAAAGGTTAGAATGATGTTAAATTTATAGTTACTATATGAATTTTACATAAATTCATACCTTTGTTGAATGGAAAATAATTTTGTATATTAATTCTAAATAAGATTTATATCGAAATAAATTTTTATATATAATATACTCTTTTTAAAAATGTAAAAAAATACTGCATATATACTCATTTTTAACCGGAATAGACTAGTGTAAATATCGCAATATACTGCATATAGATTTAAAAACTAAAAAATACCGTTTTTATACTGAATTTTCATATATTCTGGTATATATATTGTAAAAGACTAGAGTAAAAAATAAAAAAAAATACCGTATTTATATTTTACTTTTACCGTGATTGCTAATGTAAATACCGTATAATCCTAGTAAAAATTTGCACAAATATACGATCATTATACGATACAAATACTGTTGTAATACCGTAATATATTATTCACTCGAATTATACGTCACATATACGTAAACTAAAACCGCGAGAGTTGACTTTACCGTCATTTGCTGGTGTAAATACCACATAATCCTGGTAAAAAGTTTGCATAAATATACATTGTGCTTAGTCTCTTCCGGATGGATTTACAATGTATTTCATTGTGTTTCTGTTCGTCGAACATTACAGATCAATATCGGTTCTTCCATCTTTTTTGATTATCTTTCGGTTCATTCCAGGCCCAAGATGGGTAAGTCGTCGCGGCGATGTCGTTCTAAATCTCCTAGAAGGCATAAGCGTCACAAGCGCGTTTACTCGCGTGAATCCTCTCGTGATATCAGTCGCGACAATACCAAATTGTCTTCTCGAGAAGTGTCGACCGCATTTTAACAATCCTGTAAAATCAGGGGACTCGAATTGCCGCGATCGAGGCTAATTCTCATATCCCCTCGTCGACTTTGTCTAAATTTCCGGGAGATTCTTCTCCTCAAACGAAAGGGCTGCATCTAGTTGCCCATCGCAGACCGTCGAATGACGATCAAGGTTTCCTTGACGACGAGGTGTCACATCCAAGTCCTGAATCGGCGTTGGAACAGTCGCAGACGGTGCAGACGGCCGAGGACGTCAGGTCATCGCAACCTGTGCCAACAGATGATCAAGTTACTTTACCACATCCAGTGGTCGCCGTGCTCCATGCAGAAGGTAAGCGCTCCATTGAGGAATCGGACGGCTCATTTGAGCCGGGGCTCTGTACCAGGTGCGTTTCCCTCGTTGACCCTTTTTTGCCGGCTTATTGGCATTAACGTCATCCACAGATCCTGCTTCAGATACACGAGCTGTATCTTTTGCCTCTCCTTCGGCGCCAGACACATCTGCGAGCGAAACGGGTAAGAGAGCATCTGAGCTATTCGGACCCCGCACGGATACTTCTCCCACCTCATCCTGGGATCAGACCGCGTTCGTCTTCGTTCGCGAGACGGCGTGCAACGGTCTTGAGGATGCTCTCAGAACTCAATTACTCTCCAATCATGAGGTTAAGGGCGACCTCGCTATACTAGGTCCGCCCAAACTTAATAAAGTTCTCTCAACAACCTTGAAGGGCTCAGCATACGCCCTGAAAAGGGACGAAGCTCAGTCTTCACATCAGACCCAGCTTGCTGCGGCCTTAAACGCCTTCGGTTCGGGAATCTCCATCCTGATGTCGGAAGAAATAGACCAGTATCTTCCTGAAGAAGGTAGGAAGGCGATTCAACTCTTCGCTGAGGGAATTTATTTATTGGCCGATATTCAACACCGTCTTTCGCTACAAAGACGAGCCTTTATAAAACCAGCTTTGAATTTCCTGGGCAAGAATACAGCCGATTTGGCTCCTATTGATTCTTGGCTCTTTGGCAGCTCCTTCGCAGAGAACGTCAAGGAGGCTAAAACCTGTGAAAAAGTGGTCAAAGACCTTACTTCCAAGCCTAAACCCGCGGTCAACAAGGCAGCGTCCTATCAGCCCTTTCGCATGCAGCCGCAGCCTAAATCAACTGCAATTCCGGAAAACGGGAAGGCCCCCACTCGACGGAACAATCTCCCGGCTCGTCGGAGTGGGGCACGTCACACGAGGGACCGGTCTCGGAGATCAGCGTCTCGCTCCCGTCATTGTCGTTGATGGAGGTGAGAAAAGCAGGCAGACAAGAGGCATGAGAAAAAGAGGCATTTTGTTCGTCAATGGGAGCTCCTTATTTCGGATCCCGAAGTCCTGGATGCGGTGCGAGGTTACAGAATCCCTTTCTCTTCCATTCCAACGTGCCTTTTTCTCAAACAGCCCGGAGTTTTCCTCTTCAGTCGAGTTACAGTGTGACAAAGAAATTCAGCGCCTCATTAATATCGGTGCAATCACGCAAGTAGAACCTTCAGAATTTCAATTTTTTATCTTCTTTTTTCTTGAAAGAAAAGGCTTCTGGCGGTATGCGTTTTATTCTAAATTTAAAGGACCTGAATTTATTCCTCTCACCCCCGCATTTTAAACTAGAAGATTGGCGTACAGTTGTTCGCCTCATGTTACCCGGATCTCAGATGGCTTCCATTGACCTCGAGGACGCGTATCTGCTAGTCTCCATTCATCCGGAACATAGAAAGTTTCTTCGTTTCCAATGGAAAGGTAGGACGTTTGAATACTCGGCCTTACTTTTTGGACTCGCCACAGCTCCATATATCTTTACGAAGCTCCAGCGCCCTGTAGTCGCCCACCTTCGTGCTCAAGGCCACGAGTCTGTCTTGTATCTGGACGACTTCTTGCTGCTGGCTCCCTCCAAAACCGCTTGCCGCCTAAATGTCTAGGCTCACATTAAACTCCTTTCTTCACTTGGGTTTGTTATCAATTTTAATAAATCAGAACTTGAGCCCTCCCACGAGCGTAAGTATCTGGGTTTTATCTTTAATTCTGTCCAGCAGTCCGTTGCCATACCAGAGCAGCGTCGAAGAAAGCTTTACTCGCTCCTCTCTACCTTTTCAAGTAAATCTCATTGTTTCATTCAGGATTTTGCGAGCGTAATCGGCTTTCTTATATCTATTTGTCCAACGGTTCAGTACGGCCTTCTCTACACTAAGGCCTTGGAAAGAGCGAAATTCCTCGCCTTGGAGAGATCGTCGAACAATTTCGCGGCCAGAATGGAGCTACCTCCCTCGCTCGACGAGGATTTTCAGTGGTGGCTTTCGATTCTGTCTGACCCATATCAGAAGAACTTCATTCGTGCAGGCAAATACCGTTTGGAAATCTTTTCAGATACGTCACTCACTGGCTGGGGCGCCTCATGCTCCTATAGCAGCACCCACGGTTTTTGGTCTGAGGCTGAATGTCATCTACACATTAATGCACTGGAGCTGACGGCAGCGTTCTACGCTCTCAAATCCTTCGCACACGCTTGCCGAGACTGCAACATTCTTCTAAGACTCGATAACACGATTGCGTTATCTTACATCAATCGCTTTGGTTCTATTAGATTTTCTCTTCTCTCGTCGATCGCTAGAAACATCTGGCAATGGTGCGAGGAGAGGAATATCTTCCTCTTCGCATCTTATATACCATCGGCGGAGAACGTTATTGCGGATAGAGAGTCAAGGCATTTAGATTCAAATACTGAATGGTCCTTATTGGACACAGCTTACACAGCGATTTTTCAACGTTTCGGTCCTTTCGATATCGACCTCTTTGCATCTTTCATAAATACAAAGTGTGACACATACGTCTCATGGCTTCCGGATCCGGGATCTTCCTCTGTTGACGCCTTCACTCTCTCTTGGGAGGGTTTCTTCTTTTATGCATTCCCTCCCTTTTGCTCCCTAGAGTTCTCCGTAAAATAATAGACGATCATGCGGAGGGCGTTGTTGTTGTGCCCTGGTGGCCCTCACAACCCTGGTTCCCTCTTTTCCAGCGTCTACTGTCTGACGAGCCTTTAATTTTTTTACCATCTAATGGTCTTCTTTCCACCCCACTTAGGTCCCAGCATCCTGTGGCGAAATCCCTTTTCCTGGCGGCAGGGAAATTATCCAGCAGGCGTTTGACGCACGACAGGTTCCAGAGCTCGCACTGAATACAATGCTAGCATCACTCGCCTCGTCAACTATTCAACAATATTCGCGCCCCCTTCGATCGTGGTGGAGCTTTTGCCAAGCGCGTAAGTTAGATCCCCCACAAGTGGAGGATTTCCTCACCTTCCTGGCGATGGAATTAGAAAACGCAGGCTCATATTCTTTGCTTAACACTTCAAGGTCCGCAATTTCGTTAGTCTCCGTAAACGAAATTGGAAATCATCCGCTGATACGACGTTTCGGCAAGGGAGCGAGAGCGTTAAAACCACCGCGCCCTAAATACGATTTTATATGGGATCCGGCCCCTGTAATTGCGAAATTAGGTTCATGGTTTCCTCACCAGAACCTTTTGTTAGAATTGCTCACGAAAAAACTCGTGTCACTCTTAGTCCTATGCTCTGGTCAGCGTTGCCAAACGTTGACTGCAATTAAACTGTCTCAAATTTCCCTAACTGCAGACAAAGTCCTTATTAGAATATCAGATCGGATCAAGACTTCAGCTCCGGTTCTCAACCCCTCCTTGTTTTCTCACGCTTCACGGATCATAGCAACTTGTGTATAATAAATCTCCTTACGGATTATTTGAAACGTACGTTAAGATTACGTTCGCAAGAATGTGATTCTTTGCTCATCTCGTTTAAACGGCCGCACGGCCCGGTGAGTTCTCAGACAATAAGCAGATGGATTCGGAGCGTCCTAGCAATCTGCTTTCACAATTAATGAGGCTTTCACAACTCATAGCACCCGTCATGCATCCACATCCTTAGTGGCCAAAAAAGGCGTCCCGGTTGATTTAATTAAGAGGGCTGCGGATTGGTCGGGAGAATCGCGTGTATTCGCTACTTTTTACAACCGCCCAATCGTCGATGCGGATGCGTTTACCAATTCTATTCTTTCTTCAAGTGTTAATATCATCTCATCCTGAAAGATACTGCATACTGTATGCGTTTTTACGAACCGATATTTGTTTATTTTTTTGTTTGTCAGTTTTTCCTTTTTCCGCACTGCCAGACAATTCGCTTTTTTAAACAACTACATTGTAAATCCATTCGGACGAGACCCTAAGCATAATTTACAAATTAAACGAACTCACTGAGTGAGATTCGATTGTAATTATGCGAGGGGTCTCGTCCGGATGGTTCCATCCCACCTTAAAACTTCTTGTTTCTTGTATTCTCACTCTATTTACTAGCTACGGCGACTTGCTGGCCAATTATTCTTTTTGAACTATGAAATACATGCCGTACGTGCGAGCGCAGCAGCGCAGGCGAGCGTGAGCGCATAGCGATGTAAACGAGCGTGATTGCGGGGCGATGCATTGATTGCCCCTTTTTTCTGTGGCGGTGCAATTTTTTCTTTTAAACATCTGTTACTGTTATATACGTCAAATATACGTAAACTCAAATCCGCGAGGGTCTCTGAATTTTTGTATTGAATCAAAATTTTTTTGAAGCAATCATTTACCACCATGTTGCATTGCGCGAGCTTAAATACCATTTCGCACTCGTTAGACAAGTCTTTAACTGAAAGAATACAAACATAATTATTATAGTAAGATGATAGTAAGATTGGATATATTAATGATGTAATAGTATATTATAATACGGAAAATGAGGTTAAAAAATCATATTTCTGGTAAGCTATAGTTGTATGTATAATGCGAACCAATAGCAATTAGTTCTGCTAATATAAATAATGTTATAATAATAAATTTTCATTGAATTTTAATTTACAATTTTGTTTGAGATTGGTAATAATGACATGAAGAAGTAATGAATTTCCTGAAAATTTATATTTTTTTCATCCTACACTTAAATTTATATGTTTCTTTTATGTAGGTATTTACCTTGATAAATACAAGTGTTCAATATCAGATCGTTTAGAAAGCGTCTTTCAGCGCTTAAGGGGATAAGAGGAGGATAACTGTTTATTTTCAGTACCTCTTTTACATTGATATGAGTACCAACCATCTGAGAATTGTACGTAATTCATGAGTAAAAATACAAACTAATAAAAAATTAATAATTTTTAACATTATAATATTTTACCATTTTTTTTTTTTTTAATAGACAGGCCTTCATACAGCCTACTCTTAAATCAGAGTTACTAATATTCGATGTTTCTACAGCTTCGAATGAGGTATTCATTTCCGTATCCATATCTGCTGTAAAATACAAATTTGATATGAATTTATTTAACTTGTAAATGAAATGTAGTTATCTGTAATAAGATAATTTATGATCTTAATTATTTAACTTTATCAAAGTGCATTAAATAACAAAATGCACTTTAATGACAAAATGCAAAACAATTATTTGTTACAATCAAAGTACTTCCAACAACTTAATAACAAATATTAATACTTTAATTTCAATACTTAATTCAATACTAATACTAAGATTTAAACTATTGTATACATAACTGTTAAATTATTACTTAACGTGTTAAATGGAAATCACTAATTATCATACATTGTGCGTGATTTGGAAAGATTTAATTTTGTAAAAACTTCTGAGGACAAACTTACTCAAAGTTACGTCTGCTTCATCGAAACAGAACTGTACCTCCGCTTCCGAAAGCGACATATGTCTCGCTATAAAGTATATGTGTCCATTAAGAGACATTTCCACAGTAATCTATAATAAATACAAAACAGCAGAAATTAACAATGACCAAATTTTAACAAAGAAGTCGACAGAATAATAGTAAAAATAAATAATATTAAATATTAATTTATTTTAACAATAATTAACATTTAATATTTATTTTGATGTTAAGAAGAATTAACGTGCAAAAGTATTTTACTCTTGTTTTAACGAAAATCAAAGTAAGAGTATAATATAAAAAATTAAAATTAGAATAAAAATGAATTAAGATTAAATTTCAGAAATTTTAATGAAAACAAAATAAAATGTTATCTTGCGCTAGAGAAAAGATATAGTCATTAATAATGATACCTTCATAGGGATATGTTTCACTTATCTCTCGCATTCGTAGATTCATTTCATCATTATCGTTTAATAAATAAGGATGAAATAATTCTATGAACGTAGCAGGTGATAAGTGAAACGCATACTATATGAGATTGATAAAAATCATACATTTCTTTCAGAGAAAAGAGTTTAGACAAAAGAGATTATATTTTTCCAATTTTACTTATGATAATATTTTATAATTATATATATCTCTTTTATTAATATAATAATAATTATTATTTTGATACTAATTTAATTAAAAGTATTCTTATATAATGTGGGAGAGTCCTTACAGTGGCAAGAGAGAGAGAGACACACAGCCATAGAAAAATTGTCAATCGCTTCATGATTTTGAACTTCTTACAGAAGAGAATTTATCGAAATCTTAATAGACTGTACCAACTCGCCTTAATTTGCTGTGTTGACCTAATCAAGAATGTACTGCGGATGATATCTCATTATACATTATGATATCTCAGTATTTATATGTCGTAAGTGAAAATAATATAAAGCTTACCGTAGTGTAATGGCACGTTGGGCCTGCCACACAGGTTCGCCGATAATTTTGTGATCAGGAACGGTGTGGAGGATGAAACCTCGAGTTCTTCTGTTTTGCACAAATGTGTTACACCTCAGTAACTGCCGACACAATTATGACTCCAGTATTACAAAGGGTCACTTTCTACTTCAAGTATTACAAAGGTAACATGAGGGACCGATCCGAATCGCTTCCCGTTCCTGACGACAATGACCGGCGCCTTCTTCTTCTTGCTACTCGCTAGTATCCTTACATCGCGTAAGGATACATCGCGTAAGGATACATTGCGCGAACCAATTGCGAGAGCGGTAGAAACAGCAACTAATTAGCGAACGCGCGTACCGGTGATAACCGCGGACAACCGCGCGCGAATTACGCGAGCGAATTACAATGCAACTTGTCACGTACCGAACAAACATTTACGTATTCCAAAAGAATATCATATAGTATAATTACATTAACTCGATGATTGCAATAATTTTGTTTGCGTAAATAAGAAGTCCGAAAGTAATTTATAATAATTTAGAAATGTTATAGAAGTACTTTGCTGTGTGTACTAAATAATTTAGAAATGTTATAGAAGTACTTTGCTATGAAAAACAAATTGAAAATATTTGTACAGTTTAATCTAAATCTTTATTAATAATTTTATTGTAAATTTGAATTGTTATACACTACTCAAAAAAATATAGGGAACACTTTTTACATGCTAAGAATTTGGGCTGTTTTCAAACCGCTGTAACTCGGCGATGAATCATCGCAGTGACAAAATCTAAAAAACATTTTGAAGCTTGAAACTTCTTCTTTTAAATTCTTTTTGTAGATTTTAATTATCTCTTTCCCTTACAAAATGGCACAATGATGAAGCTTGGTCCATCAAAATAAAAATTTTTAATACGATTTTGCTGCGTTACATCTGGCATGCAAAAAATCGAGGAGAAATTCTGTTATCTGCGCCTTATAGCAGGATTTTTCCCCTTTAATTTGAGTAGTTGCTGATCGCGGTGCGATTTTTTTTGATCGAGTTATTGAGTTTTGAAGATGAAATGGTCATTTTGACTTTGATTGCTGAACTAATCTAAATTGTTGAAAACTAAGAGAATCGATCTACTTTACCATAGTATACAATAAAGAACGTCTCAAGAAATTAAATATGCATTTTTCAAGCTTGAAGTTTTAATTTTAACGCAATATCGATAGTTTTTTAGTTTTTAGCAACACAGACAATTTCAAGAGCAATGGACACATGGAATAAAAATGTTTTAGCTGATAAACATTATTGTTTTTTAATTCTAGTATACTTGAACTACAAAACTTTGCTTTAGTGATTTGATTGGATCTTTTTTCATGACAATATATTGAATCAAAGAAAAAACGTAAAAATATGTGATTTTTTTACATGATATTTGAACTTAATTGTCAGAAAAAGTAAGGCTAAGAAGAAAACAATAACAGTGTTTGAAAGAGCTGACTTTCAGCTTTTTAATGCTTTTTCGCGGAGTATTACTCGTTGATCTGTTCACGAGTAAGAAGTGACCAAAGTCAAAATGACCATTTCTTCTGCAAACCTCACTAACTTGGTAAAAAAAAAATCGCACATCGATCAATAATCACTCGAATTGAAGGTAAGAGATCCTGCTATAAGACGCAGGAAACAAAAATTCCCTACGATTTTTTTGCACATCAGATGTAATCTAGCAAAATAGTGTTAAAAATTTTTATTTTGACGGATCGAGCTTCATTCTGCCGTTTTGTTAGAAAAGAAGATTATTAGAATCTGCAAAAAGAATTTGAAAGAAGAAGTTTCAAGGCTTAAAAAGCTTTTATTTTTATTTTGTATCTACGATCATTTTTCGCCGAGTTACAGCAGTTTGAAAAAAAATCCATTTTTTTAGCATGTAAAAAGCGTTCCCTATTTTTTTTTAGTAGTATATATATACAGGGTGTCCCACAATGAATGGCCAACCCGCTGAGGGTGTATAGTTTGAATGACGCTGAATAGAAAAGTCTTATACCATTTTGTGAATGGCGCAATATTATTCGAGATATTAATTATAAAAGATTGACAAATAGCAGAACGTTTCGCGCAGCGAGGCAGCGGCTTGTTGTCGTGCGTTGCCCCCTCTTCATCGTCTCTTTCCGCGCGACAATACTCGCTACGCCTTATCTTCTCATCCCACTCGCCGCTGCCGTAGCTAGAACGCTCCTCCCGCTGCCTCGCTGCGCAAAACGTTCTACTATTCGTCGATCTTTTAATTAATATCTTGAATAATATTGCGCCCAAAATGATATAAGACTTTTCTATTCAGCGTCATTCAAACTATACACCCTCGGCGGGTTGGCCATTCATTGTGGGACACCTTGTATATATGTATATATATATATATATATATATATATATATATATATATACTACTAAATATATATATATATAAAATGAAATATATATATATATATGTATTTCATGTAACAGCGGCAAGCTTTTATGTAGTAGAGATCTCAGCTAATGATTATATATCTACGCTAATTCGATCAATGCCGTTATGATATTAATACCATAATTTTGGTACAATATTTTCAAATTGCCATTTGATATAGAACTGTAATAAAAAAAAAATGAAATCCAGTTTCACACGCTATTTCCTCTCGCTCGCTGCTCGCATATCTATTACCCTTGCTCTCGCGACGCGCTGTTATCTTTTACTGCCATATAATATGTCGCTGATGCGTTTAAATCATACAGTCCATAATCTAGCAGCGCAAAATTCGCGTCATTATTCGAGGAATCTTAGTAATGTTGATATCTAAATTATAATTATGGAAATTTCCAAACCCAGACTGGACTTTTCCATTCAGTTTATCACACTCTACCTGTACGCGGGCATTATTGCTGAACATTTTTAAAGATTCTGCATATATGTATACACATATACAGAATGTTAAGAAAGGTGGTTTCAAATTTTAGGAATAGTACTCGTAAAAATAAACCAAAGTACTTCAAAAAACATTTATTTCTGAATTATAAAGCTTTTTCTGCTATAATAAATAAAAAGTAAATTCTATTTACAACAGACATTCGACGTGTTTCCCGTTTATTTCAGTACAGTTTTATGCAAATAAATTTATATAGTGTGTCCCATTTTGAAGTTGAAGATTTGTTTTCTACATCATTTAGGAATTGTGTAACCTACACTGTTAAACTCATAGTGTCAAATTAAACTCAGTTTGAGTCATTTTTAACTATTCCATAGGTCGCCACTGCTCCTACTCAATATTTCATTAATTTTTACTAAAAAAAGATAAAATTTTGACTAACATGGAAGTTAAATTAGATAAATTAACTTTAATTTTAGTCAAAATTTACCTTCCTTATTTATTGTTAGTCAAAATTAATGAAATATTGGCAACCCCATAAGAGTTTACAGTCTAAAATGTTTATATTCGTCATCAAGAGATATGAAAATTTAATTATACAGTTTAATTTTACGACTGAAGTACATAGAGAAATTGTGTAAACTTGTTATGAAAATGAAACAAATGGATTTTAATCGGTTTTGCTTACATTGCGGCTATAAGCGGGGGAAATACATCGAAGGTTCAATGATGAAGTGGTCCATTGATGGCTTTCCTTATTATTGTTTGGTTGTTCAATGAAATGTTGTAAGTAGATTATAACAGAATTTTTATCAAAGCATGGTTTAATTTATTACAAGATACATTCTTGACATGAACGTTAAACTTTTTAGTCAAATCATGGATAATAATTATTTTTATGTAATATTAATTAAATCTTATTAAAGTCTATTACGAAGACGATTCTCTTCTACAATTGTACACTTCATCAGTTTAAGCATAAATTCGCACTTGTTAGTCAAGTTTTTAACTGAAACAATATGAATATAATCATTACAATAAGTTATATTAAATATTTTAATGATGTAATAGTGTACGGAACACGGAAAATAAAGGTAAAAACATATAGTATTTCAGATAAGCGCTATTGCAATTAGTTTTACTAACTTAGATAATGTTGTAATATTTAATTTTCAATGAATTTTAATTTATATTTATGTATCTGGTTGACAGTAACAGTATGAAAGAAAAATTATATATTATATAGTAACGCGAATATTTTTTATTTCGTAGAGATTTATATTTTTTTCATCAATACTTATTTTTATGTCTTTAAATAAATATTTACCTTGATCAATACAAGTGTCCATTATTCGATTCTGTTTTTCAGGATATGCGAACTGGTGTCTCATATCACTCTTTAGTTTTTCTACATTCATATGCGTACCATCCAACTGAAAATTACATAATGCATGAGCAAAAATACAAAATAATGAAAATAAATTATTTTTAATGTTGTAATAATTTACCCATTCTTTTTTCTGAAACACGCAGGCATGCAAACAGCCCACTTTTAAAGCTGAGTCTTCAGAATTTGATGTGTCCGCATCACCGCTATATAGATTATCCATTACTACAGAATCTACTGTAGAACGCAAATTTGATATGAATTAATTTAAATTGTTAATGAAATATTTAGTTATTTGACATAAGTTAAGATAATTTAGTTAAACTTATTATTATAAATAAAATTTATTGAAAAGCATGATTTGTTTCCATCAAAGTATTTGAATAGTTTAATACAAAATGCAAATGTTAATATTCTAATTTCATTATATATAATTATAATTGAATACTAAGCCAGATTTAAACTAATATTTATATGTATAAAATGTTAAATGGAAGCCATTAATTATTTGTATTGTATGTGACTTGGAGAGTTTAAATTTTATAAGACCTTTTAGGTACAAACTTACTATGTGTCATATGTGATTGATTGATACAGTTCTCTACTTCTGTAGTCGGTAACGAGAAATGATTTGTTATTTTATTTGAGGTTGCGTCAATCCAAGATCCTGCTATAGCAGTCTATAATAAATACGAAATTGAAATAACGATAACATTTTTAATGAAGAAGTCGACAGTAATAATAATAATAATAATAATAGTAAGAAAAAATACATTATACTACTAGAGTCAAAAAGTTCCTGGAATAAATTTTTAAAAATTTATTTATTGAAGTAATACAAATTTAAACTACATTGCCTTCAAAGTACTCTCATCCTGCATTTTACACACTTGCCCCAATGTTCGTACAGTTGTTGAAAACATTCCTCGAACCCAATATTTGAAGGTGCCATCAGCAGTCTCGTCGCATTTTGAATGATCTCCTCAGAATTCGAGAAACATTGCCCCTTCAATTTTATTTTTAGCCTTTAGCCTCGGAAACATTTAAAAATCAGTTGATGCGAGGTCGGGCGAGTACGGTGGGTGTTCAAGAGCGGTAACATTATTCTTGGCAAAGTAATTTTTAACCATTAGTGACCGATGTGCACAGCATTGTCATGCAGCAAAACCCACTTGTTTCTTGTCCATTTTTCAGGGCGTTTCCTTCTTTTTCCGATTTTTATCTGTTTCCGAGGCTAAAAATGAAATTGAAGGAGCAACGCTTCTCGAATTCTGAAGATTCATTCAAAATACGACGAGACAGCTGATGGCACTTTCAAATATTGGGTTAGAGAAATGTTTTCAATAACTGTACAAACGTTGGGGCAAATGTGTAAAATGCAGAAGGAGAATATTTTGAAGGCAGTTTAGTTTAAATTTGTATAACTTCAATAAATAAATTTTTAAAAATTTGTTCCGGGAACTTTTTGACTCTAGTAGTACATATAATAATATAATTAATATGCGAGGAGAGGTATTTTACTTATGATTTAACGAAAATAAAAGTAAAAGTTAATTTAAAAAATAATTAGATATTAGAATAAAAATAAAGAAAATTAAATTAAATTTAAGAAATTTTAATGAAGACAAGGTAAAATAATCTTATATTAAAGAAGAGGTAATTGGTAGAAAAGAAGCTATAGTCGTTGATATTGATGCTCCTACATGAAATTGATGAAAGTGAAAAATTTTTTTGAAAAAAAAAGCATTTAGGCAAAAGAAAATATATTTTTATAATTTTACATATAATGATATTTTAGAACTTTATTTCTTTTGTTTTAATAATAATAACTTTAATGTTAATTTAATTAAAATTATAATTTATATAATGTTAAAGTACTTACAATGGCGACACACAGACATAAAGCAAATATCAATCTCTTCATGATTTTGAATTTCTTAAAAAATCTATCGAAATCTCAATTGTTTGTGCCTTGAACTTGCCTTAACTTGCTCTAGTTGAGCTTCTAGAATGTACTGCTGTCAGTGTCTCATTTTATAACATTTATATGTCATATAGAGATGAAAATGCTGTGAAACTAGTGATTACAAAGGTTATCGCATAGTGTAGTTACATTAACTTGATGATTCAACAAAATTTTATTTGCGTAAACAGTTGAATAAAAAATTTAAAAATTATATAAATAGATAACTGAGAAATATTATTGTATATATATAAGTATTGATATACAAATGCAAATTAAAAAATTTAATTAAAAAATTAAAAAGCAGAAATTAATTTCAGCAAAAAACGTTATTAATGTGAGAAATTTATTATAATTTAATTGTTTAAATATATTTTTTTTAAAGAAAGTTGTTTTCAAGAAAAAATTTTTATAAGAAATTATTGAAGACAACGAGATATATGGGGTGTACTTCCGAAAAGCCCATACCTCCGATTATTTTGAAACTATGTGTAATTATTGTATTTTTTATGCTGATTACAGATATGATAATGAAACTTGGCGCAAATTTGATTTTCATGGTGAAAACCATAGTGAAAGACCCATAAAAATAATGATTTTTTAATATTTATCTTAAGAAATATTGAAAATTTTGAAAAATGTTTTAGATAAAAGTTGTAGATCTTATCAAAACACACATTTTATGTTCTATGCATTTTCACCGTATGAATAACATTTCTTGAGAAAATCGAGAATAAAGTTGCAAACCCATGTGGACCCATACAAGCTTTATTTTTTAGTTTTTTAAAATATTGTTTTACTATTTCTGTAATAAACAGTCATTTAACTTAGTGTTTAGGTTAGGTTCCGTATGGGTTTGCAACTTTTCACGCGAATCTACTTTCACCTCACCCGCCCCCTGTGTCGGGGCGAAGGTAGGTCCACGATTGTACGGGTCCACATGGGTTTGCAACTTTATTCTCGATTTTCTGAAGAAATGTTATTCATACGGTAAAAATGCATAGAAAATAAATGTGTGTTTTGATAAGATCTACAACTTTTATCTAAAACATTTTTCAAAATTTTCAATATTTCTTAAGATAAATATAAAAAATCATCATTTTTATGGGTTTTTCATGGTTTTCACCATAAAAATCAAATTTGCGCCAATTTTCACTATCATATCTGTAATCAGCGTAAAAAATACAATAAGTACACATAGTTTCAAAATAATCGGAGGTATGGGCTTTTCGGAAGTTTATCCATACCGGCCAATATACGTTCATAATTATTCAGTGAAAATAAAGGAATTATATACACGGAATCACAGTCGGTATTAATTTAGCCGCATTGTCTATCATCTACATAACAATATATTTCACTAGAATAGGATGTTATAAAAAAAGTTAATGTTAAGACAAAAATGTTATTGAAATACCTAATAAAATATTTAATATAAGAAACTTGGCACTACGTGCTTCAAGACATCTTAAAATATAATGAAAGTATTTATACAATTTAATCTAAGTCCTACTTCATAATTTTATTATAAATTTCAATGTAGTATGTATATTTGTACATATATCACAGCGTGAAATTTTTATGTAATAAAAATTTTAGCTATAATGATTATAGACCTGCTACGTTAAGTATGATATTGCAATATAATTATTATATTAATCTATAATTGTGATAAAGTATTTTCAAGTTGCCAATATTATTTCGTATGGAACTGTGATAAAAATTATTTTGCCATCAGAAAATAAAAAAAAATTTATAAAAAAAAAATAACGCGAGACAATCCTTGATCGATAATAAAATCCTGCTTCACACACTGTTTCTTTCCGCTCGCTGTTCGGATATTATCCGTAATCTCGCGACGCGCTGTTATCTTTTATTGCCGTATAATATATCGCTGATGCGTTTAAATTGTACGGTCCATAATCTAGCAGCGCAAAACGCATAATCGTTCGAGGAACCTTATTAATATTGGTATCTAAATTATTATTATGGAAATTTCCAAACGTGGTAAAGGACTATTTCATTCATTCAGTTTAACACACTGTACCTGTACACGAGCATTATTGGTACAAACATTATTAAACATCCTGCATATACATATGTATACACATGTACAGAATGTTGAGAAAGGTGGTTTCAAATTTTAGGAATAGTTCGTGAAAATAAACCAAAGTACTTAAAAAACCATTTATTTCCGAATTATAAAGCTTTTTCTGCTATAGTAAATAAAAAATAAATTCTATTTTCAACAGACATTCGACGTGTCCCCCGTTTATTTCAGTACTAGTTTATGCAAATAGATTTATATAAGATGTCTCATTTTGAACTTGAAGATTTGTTTTCTACATCATTTAGGAATTGTGTAACTTAGTATGTTTATATTTGATATTTTTCATTTAGAGATATGAGAATTTAATTATATTATATTTTACAACTGCAAAACATAATAAAGAAATTGTGTAAACTTGTTATGAAAATGAAAAAGCAAATTTTTAAACTAAATTAATCTTTTTATGACTTAAATCGGAGAATATGGTTCTCTAGATATGTTTCTTCAACAAAATGGAGCTATAATACATGCCATCTGCGAGAGAAACAATGGCTCTATTGTAGATAAAATTTTTTAACCGTGTAACTTCTTGAAATGGTACATTCACTAAAAACCAGCAAAATCGTGTATTTGATCGAGTAATTTGCAAAGAAATTACTGCAATTCCTTCATGTTTCTAAACACATATATTTGAAGGGATTGACACAAGTGGAATTTTCCCGGTTTTGCTCATTTGCGGCTACAAGCGGCAAAAATACATACACGAAGGTCTTATGATGAAGTAGTCCATTAATGGCAATCTTTCCTTATTATTGTTTGTTTATTGAACGAAACGTTGTAAGAAGATTATAACAGATTTTTTACCAAAGCATGATCTAATTTATTACAAGATACATTCTTTAGATAAATTTTATACTTCTTGGTCAAATCATTGATAATAATTATTTTTTGTGAAATATTAATTAAATTTTATTAATGCCTATTACGATTCTCTTCCACAATCGTACATTTCATCAGTTTAATCATAAGCTCGCACTCGTTAGTCAAGTCTTTAACTGAAACAATACAAATATAAATATTATAGTAAAATATATTAGTTTATTAATGTATACGATATAATAAGTGTATTATAATACGGAAAATGAAGTTGAAAACATGTATTTCAGATAAGTGCTATTATAATTAATTTTACTAACTTAGATAATGTAGTAATTATTTTCAATGAATTTTAATTTATAATTATGCGCATCTGGTTGATAGTAACAATGTGAAAGAAAAGTTATATATTATACTGTAATAAACTTTTTTAATTTCGTAGAGATCTATATTTTTATCATCAATAGTTATTTTTATGTCTTTGAATAGATACTTACCTTGATCAAGACAAGTGTCCATTATTCAATACTGTTTTGCAGGATCTGCGAACAAGTGACTCACATCTCTCTTTATCTTTTCTATATTGATATGCGTACCATTCAACTGAGAATTGTGTAATGCATGACCAAAAATAGGAAATAATGAAAACAAATTATTTGTAATGTTATAATAATGTAATAACTCATTCCTTTTTCTGAAACACGCAGGCATATTCTTAAAGCTAAGTCTTCATTATCCGATGTGTCCGTAATACCTGTCTAGCCTATTCTATGCAATACAATCTACTGTAAAATGCAAATTTGTAATATAAATTAATTTTGAGTTGTTAATGAAATATGTAGTTATTTGGCATAAGCTTACTTAATTTAGTTATAAATAAAATGCAAAAGAATTATTTGTTTCCATCAGAGAATTTAAACAAAATATTTCATTGTGTTAACAATTTAACACAACATGCAAATGTTAATATTCTAATTTCATTAATTGTAATTAAATACTAAGATTTAAATTATTGATTATATTTGTATAATGTTAAATTGAAGCCACTGTTAGCCACTAGTAATCTTGTATTGTATGTAACTTGGAAAATTTTAATTTTGTAAGAACTTTTGAAAACAACCTTACTGTAATATTTATTTTATTGAAACAATTCTGTACTTCTGTAGTTGGTAACGAGAAATGATTTACTATTTTCTTTATGATTATATCATGCCAAGATCCTGGTATAAATACGAAATAGTAATTATCAATAACATAATTTTAATAAAGAAGTCTACAGCAAAAATAAAAAGAAAACAGCAAAAAATAGAAAGAATAATTCATTTAATTAATAATCTCAGGAAACACAATGTTATATGTAACATAAATCATGAGGTTAAGGGCGACCTCGCTATACTAGGTCCGCCCAAACTTAATAAAGTTCTCTCAACAACCTTGAAGGGCTCAGCATACGCCCTGAAAAGGGACGAAGCTCAGTCTTCACATCAGACCCAGCTTGCTGCGGCCTTAAACGCCTTCGGTTCGGGAATCTCCATCCTGATGTCGGAAGAAATAGACCAGTATCTTCCTGAAGAAGGTAGGAAGGCGATTCAACTCTTCGCTGAGGGAATTTATTTATTGGCCGATATTCAACACCGTCTTTCGCTACAAAGACGAGCCTTTATAAAACCAGCTTTGAATTTCCTGGGCAAGAATACAGCCGATTTGGCTCCTATTGATTCTTGGCTCTTTGGCAGCTCCTTCGCAGAGAACGTCAAGGAGGCTAAAACCTGTGAAAAAGTGGTCAAAGACCTTACTTCCAAGCCTAAACCCGCGGTCAACAAGGCAGCGTCCTATCAGCCCTTTCGCATGCAGCCGCAGCCTAAATCAACTGCAATTCCGGAAAACGGGAAGGCCCCCACTCGACGGAACAATCTCCCGGCTCGTCGGAGTGGGGCACGTCACACGAGGGACCGGTCTCGGAGATCAGCGTCTCGCTCCCGTCATTGTCGTTGATGGAGGTGAGAAAAGCAGGCAGACAAGAGGCATGAGAAAAAGAGGCATTTTGTTCGTCAATGGGAGCTCCTTATTTCGGATCCCGAAGTCCTGGATGCGGTGCGAGGTTACAGAATCCCTTTCTCTTCCATTCCAACGTGCCTTTTTCTCAAACAGCCCGGAGTTTTCCTCTTCAGTCGAGTTACAGTGTGACAAAGAAATTCAGCGCCTCATTAATATCGGTGCAATCACGCAAGTAGAACCTTCAGAATTTCAATTTTTTATCTTCTTTTTTCTTGAAAGAAAAGGCTTCTGGCGGTATGCGTTTTATTCTAAATTTAAAGGACCTGAATTTATTCCTCTCACCCCCGCATTTTAAACTAGAAGATTGGCGTACAGTTGTTCGCCTCATGTTACCCGGATCTCAGATGGCTTCCATTGACCTCGAGGACGCGTATCTGCTAGTCTCCATTCATCCGGAACATAGAAAGTTTCTTCGTTTCCAATGGAAAGGTAGGACGTTTGAATACTCGGCCTTACTTTTTGGACTCGCCACAGCTCCATATATCTTTACGAAGCTCCAGCGCCCTGTAGTCGCCCACCTTCGTGCTCAAGGCCACGAGTCTGTCTTGTATCTGGACGACTTCTTGCTGCTGGCTCCCTCCAAAACCGCTTGCCGCCTAAATGTCTAGGCTCACATTAAACTCCTTTCTTCACTTGGGTTTGTTATCAATTTTAATAAATCAGAACTTGAGCCCTCCCACGAGCGTAAGTATCTGGGTTTTATCTTTAATTCTGTCCAGCAGTCCGTTGCCATACCAGAGCAGCGTCGAAGAAAGCTTTACTCGCTCCTCTCTACCTTTTCAAGTAAATCTCATTGTTTCATTCAGGATTTTGCGAGCGTAATCGGCTTTCTTATATCTATTTGTCCAACGGTTCAGTACGGCCTTCTCTACACTAAGGCCTTGGAAAGAGCGAAATTCCTCGCCTTGGAGAGATCGTCGAACAATTTCGCGGCCAGAATGGAGCTACCTCCCTCGCTCGACGAGGATTTTCAGTGGTGGCTTTCGATTCTGTCTGACCCATATCAGAAGAACTTCATTCGTGCAGGCAAATACCGTTTGGAAATCTTTTCAGATACGTCACTCACTGGCTGGGGCGCCTCATGCTCCTATAGCAGCACCCACGGTTTTTGGTCTGAGGCTGAATGTCATCTACACATTAATGCACTGGAGCTGACGGCAGCGTTCTACGCTCTCAAATCCTTCGCACACGCTTGCCGAGACTGCAACATTCTTCTAAGACTCGATAACACGATTGCGTTATCTTACATCAATCGCTTTGGTTCTATTAGATTTTCTCTTCTCTCGTCGATCGCTAGAAACATCTGGCAATGGTGCGAGGAGAGGAATATCTTCCTCTTCGCATCTTATATACCATCGGCGGAGAACGTTATTGCGGATAGAGAGTCAAGGCATTTAGATTCAAATACTGAATGGTCCTTATTGGACACAGCTTACACAGCGATTTTTCAACGTTTCGGTCCTTTCGATATCGACCTCTTTGCATCTTTCATAAATACAAAGTGTGACACATACGTCTCATGGCTTCCGGATCCGGGATCTTCCTCTGTTGACGCCTTCACTCTCTCTTGGGAGGGTTTCTTCTTTTATGCATTCCCTCCCTTTTGCTCCCTAGAGTTCTCCGTAAAATAATAGACGATCATGCGGAGGGCGTTGTTGTTGTGCCCTGGTGGCCCTCACAACCCTGGTTCCCTCTTTTCCAGCGTCTACTGTCTGACGAGCCTTTAATTTTTTTACCATCTAATGGTCTTCTTTCCACCCCACTTAGGTCCCAGCATCCTGTGGCGAAATCCCTTTTCCTGGCGGCAGGGAAATTATCCAGCAGGCGTTTGACGCACGACAGGTTCCAGAGCTCGCACTGAATACAATGCTAGCATCACTCGCCTCGTCAACTATTCAACAATATTCGCGCCCCCTTCGATCGTGGTGGAGCTTTTGCCAAGCGCGTAAGTTAGATCCCCCACAAGTGGAGGATTTCCTCACCTTCCTGGCGATGGAATTAGAAAACGCAGGCTCATATTCTTTGCTTAACACTTCAAGGTCCGCAATTTCGTTAGTCTCCGTAAACGAAATTGGAAATCATCCGCTGATACGACGTTTCGGCAAGGGAGCGAGAGCGTTAAAACCACCGCGCCCTAAATACGATTTTATATGGGATCCGGCCCCTGTAATTGCGAAATTAGGTTCATGGTTTCCTCACCAGAACCTTTTGTTAGAATTGCTCACGAAAAAACTCGTGTCACTCTTAGTCCTATGCTCTGGTCAGCGTTGCCAAACGTTGACTGCAATTAAACTGTCTCAAATTTCCCTAACTGCAGACAAAGTCCTTATTAGAATATCAGATCGGATCAAGACTTCAGCTCCGGTTCTCAACCCCTCCTTGTTTTCTCACGCTTCACGGATCATAGCAACTTGTGTATAATAAATCTCCTTACGGATTATTTGAAACGTACGTTAAGATTACGTTCGCAAGAATGTGATTCTTTGCTCATCTCGTTTAAACGGCCGCACGGCCCGGTGAGTTCTCAGACAATAAGCAGATGGATTCGGAGCGTCCTAGCAATCTGCTTTCACAATTAATGAGGCTTTCACAACTCATAGCACCCGTCATGCATCCACATCCTTAGTGGCCAAAAAAGGCGTCCCGGTTGATTTAATTAAGAGGGCTGCGGATTGGTCGGGAGAATCGCGTGTATTCGCTACTTTTTACAACCGCCCAATCGTCGATGCGGATGCGTTTACCAATTCTATTCTTTCTTCAAGTGTTAATATCATCTCATCCTGAAAGATACTGCATACTGTATGCGTTTTTACGAACCGATATTTGTTTATTTTTTTGTTTGTCAGTTTTTCCTTTTTCCGCACTGCCAGACAATTCGCTTTTTTAAACAACTACATTGTAAATCCATTCGGACGAGACCCTAAGCATAATTTACAAATTAAACGAACTCACTGAGTGAGATTCGATTGTAATTATGCGAGGGGTCTCGTCCGGATGGTTCCATCCCACCTTAAAACTTCTTGTTTCTTGTATTCTCACTCTATTTACTAGCTACGGCGACTTGCTGGCCAATTATTCTTTTTGAACTATGAAATACATGCCGTACGTGCGAGCGCAGCAGCGCAGGCGAGCGTGAGCGCATAGCGATGTAAACGAGCGTGATTGCGGGGCGATGCATTGATTGCCCCTTTTTTCTGTGGCGGTGCAATTTTTTCTTTTAAACATCTGTTACTGTTATATACGTCAAATATACGTAAACTCAAATCCGCGAGGGTCTCTGAATTTTTGTATTGAATCAAAATTTTTTTGAAGCAATCATTTACCACCATGTTGCATTGCGCGAGCTTAAATACCATTTCGCACTCGTTAGACAAGTCTTTAACTGAAAGAATACAAACATAATTATTATAGTAAGATGATAGTAAGATTGGATATATTAATGATGTAATAGTATATTATAATACGGAAAATGAGGTTAAAAAATCATATTTCTGGTAAGCTATAGTTGTATGTATAATGCGAACCAATAGCAATTAGTTCTGCTAATATAAATAATGTTATAATAATAAATTTTCATTGAATTTTAATTTACAATTTTGTTTGAGATTGGTAATAATGACATGAAGAAGTAATGAATTTCCTGAAAATTTATATTTTTTTCATCCTACACTTAAATTTATATGTTTCTTTTATGTAGGTATTTACCTTGATAAATACAAGTGTTCAATATCAGATCGTTTAGAAAGCGTCTTTCAGCGCTTAAGGGGATAAGAGGAGGATAACTGTTTATTTTCAGTACCTCTTTTACATTGATATGAGTACCAACCATCTGAGAATTGTACGTAATTCATGAGTAAAAATACAAACTAATAAAAAATTAATAATTTTTAACATTATAATATTTTACCATTTTTTTTTTTTTTAATAGACAGGCCTTCATACAGCCTACTCTTAAATCAGAGTTACTAATATTCGATGTTTCTACAGCTTCGAATGAGGTATTCATTTCCGTATCCATATCTGCTGTAAAATACAAATTTGATATGAATTTATTTAACTTGTAAATGAAATGTAGTTATCTGTAATAAGATAATTTATGATCTTAATTATTTAACTTTATCAAAGTGCATTAAATAACAAAATGCACTTTAATGACAAAATGCAAAACAATTATTTGTTACAATCAAAGTACTTCCAACAACTTAATAACAAATATTAATACTTTAATTTCAATACTTAATTCAATACTAATACTAAGATTTAAACTATTGTATACATAACTGTTAAATTATTACTTAACGTGTTAAATGGAAATCACTAATTATCATACATTGTGCGTGATTTGGAAAGATTTAATTTTGTAAAAACTTCTGAGGACAAACTTACTCAAAGTTACGTCTGCTTCATCGAAACAGAACTGTACCTCCGCTTCCGAAAGCGACATATGTCTCGCTATAAAGTATATGTGTCCATTAAGAGACATTTCCACAGTAATCTATAATAAATACAAAACAGCAGAAATTAACAATGACCAAATTTTAACAAAGAAGTCGACAGAATAATAGTAAAAATAAATAATATTAAATATTAATTTATTTTAACAATAATTAACATTTAATATTTATTTTGATGTTAAGAAGAATTAACGTGCAAAAGTATTTTACTCTTGTTTTAACGAAAATCAAAGTAAGAGTATAATATAAAAAATTAAAATTAGAATAAAAATGAATTAAGATTAAATTTCAGAAATTTTAATGAAAACAAAATAAAATGTTATCTTGCGCTAGAGAAAAGATATAGTCATTAATAATGATACCTTCATAGGGATATGTTTCACTTATCTCTCGCATTCGTAGATTCATTTCATCATTATCGTTTAATAAATAAGGATGAAATAATTCTATGAACGTAGCAGGTGATAAGTGAAACGCATACTATATGAGATTGATAAAAATCATACATTTCTTTCAGAGAAAAGAGTTTAGACAAAAGAGATTATATTTTTCCAATTTTACTTATGATAATATTTTATAATTATATATATCTCTTTTATTAATATAATAATAATTATTATTTTGATACTAATTTAATTAAAAGTATTCTTATATAATGTGGGAGAGTCCTTACAGTGGCAAGAGAGAGAGAGACACACAGCCATAGAAAAATTGTCAATCGCTTCATGATTTTGAACTTCTTACAGAAGAGAATTTATCGAAATCTTAATAGACTGTACCAACTCGCCTTAATTTGCTGTGTTGACCTAATCAAGAATGTACTGCGGATGATATCTCATTATACATTATGATATCTCAGTATTTATATGTCGTAAGTGAAAATAATATAAAGCTTACCGTAGTGTAATGGCACGTTGGGCCTGCCACACAGGTTCGCCGATAATTTTGTGATCAGGAACGGTGTGGAGGATGAAACCTCGAGTTCTTCTGTTTTGCACAAATGTGTTACACCTCAGTAACTGCCGACACAATTATGACTCCAGTATTACAAAGGGTCACTTTCTACTTCAAGTATTACAAAGGTAACATGAGGGACCGATCCGAATCGCTTCCCGTTCCTGACGACAATGACCGGCGCCTTCTTCTTCTTGCTACTCGCTAGTATCCTTACATCGCGTAAGGATACATCGCGTAAGGATACATTGCGCGAACCAATTGCGAGAGCGGTAGAAACAGCAACTAATTAGCGAACGCGCGTACCGGTGATAACCGCGGACAACCGCGCGCGAATTACGCGAGCGAATTACAATGCAACTTGTCACGTACCGAACAAACATTTACGTATTCCAAAAGAATATCATATAGTATAATTACATTAACTCGATGATTGCAATAATTTTGTTTGCGTAAATAAGAAGTCCGAAAGTAATTTATAATAATTTAGAAATGTTATAGAAGTACTTTGCTGTGTGTACTAAATAATTTAGAAATGTTATAGAAGTACTTTGCTATGAAAAACAAATTGAAAATATTTGTACAGTTTAATCTAAATCTTTATTAATAATTTTATTGTAAATTTGAATTGTTATACACTACTCAAAAAAATATAGGGAACACTTTTTACATGCTAAGAATTTGGGCTGTTTTCAAACCGCTGTAACTCGGCGATGAATCATCGCAGTGACAAAATCTAAAAAACATTTTGAAGCTTGAAACTTCTTCTTTTAAATTCTTTTTGTAGATTTTAATTATCTCTTTCCCTTACAAAATGGCACAATGATGAAGCTTGGTCCATCAAAATAAAAATTTTTAATACGATTTTGCTGCGTTACATCTGGCATGCAAAAAATCGAGGAGAAATTCTGTTATCTGCGCCTTATAGCAGGATTTTTCCCCTTTAATTTGAGTAGTTGCTGATCGCGGTGCGATTTTTTTTGATCGAGTTATTGAGTTTTGAAGATGAAATGGTCATTTTGACTTTGATTGCTGAACTAATCTAAATTGTTGAAAACTAAGAGAATCGATCTACTTTACCATAGTATACAATAAAGAACGTCTCAAGAAATTAAATATGCATTTTTCAAGCTTGAAGTTTTAATTTTAACGCAATATCGATAGTTTTTTAGTTTTTAGCAACACAGACAATTTCAAGAGCAATGGACACATGGAATAAAAATGTTTTAGCTGATAAACATTATTGTTTTTTAATTCTAGTATACTTGAACTACAAAACTTTGCTTTAGTGATTTGATTGGATCTTTTTTCATGACAATATATTGAATCAAAGAAAAAACGTAAAAATATGTGATTTTTTTACATGATATTTGAACTTAATTGTCAGAAAAAGTAAGGCTAAGAAGAAAACAATAACAGTGTTTGAAAGAGCTGACTTTCAGCTTTTTAATGCTTTTTCGCGGAGTATTACTCGTTGATCTGTTCACGAGTAAGAAGTGACCAAAGTCAAAATGACCATTTCTTCTGCAAACCTCACTAACTTGGTAAAAAAAAAATCGCACATCGATCAATAATCACTCGAATTGAAGGTAAGAGATCCTGCTATAAGACGCAGGAAACAAAAATTCCCTACGATTTTTTTGCACATCAGATGTAATCTAGCAAAATAGTGTTAAAAATTTTTATTTTGACGGATCGAGCTTCATTCTGCCGTTTTGTTAGAAAAGAAGATTATTAGAATCTGCAAAAAGAATTTGAAAGAAGAAGTTTCAAGGCTTAAAAAGCTTTTATTTTTATTTTGTATCTACGATCATTTTTCGCCGAGTTACAGCAGTTTGAAAAAAAATCCATTTTTTTAGCATGTAAAAAGCGTTCCCTATTTTTTTTTAGTAGTATATATATACAGGGTGTCCCACAATGAATGGCCAACCCGCTGAGGGTGTATAGTTTGAATGACGCTGAATAGAAAAGTCTTATACCATTTTGTGAATGGCGCAATATTATTCGAGATATTAATTATAAAAGATTGACAAATAGCAGAACGTTTCGCGCAGCGAGGCAGCGGCTTGTTGTCGTGCGTTGCCCCCTCTTCATCGTCTCTTTCCGCGCGACAATACTCGCTACGCCTTATCTTCTCATCCCACTCGCCGCTGCCGTAGCTAGAACGCTCCTCCCGCTGCCTCGCTGCGCAAAACGTTCTACTATTCGTCGATCTTTTAATTAATATCTTGAATAATATTGCGCCCAAAATGATATAAGACTTTTCTATTCAGCGTCATTCAAACTATACACCCTCGGCGGGTTGGCCATTCATTGTGGGACACCTTGTATATATGTATATATATATATATATATATATATATATATATATATATACTACTAAATATATATATATATAAAATGAAATATATATATATATATGTATTTCATGTAACAGCGGCAAGCTTTTATGTAGTAGAGATCTCAGCTAATGATTATATATCTACGCTAATTCGATCAATGCCGTTATGATATTAATACCATAATTTTGGTACAATATTTTCAAATTGCCATTTGATATAGAACTGTAATAAAAAAAAAATGAAATCCAGTTTCACACGCTATTTCCTCTCGCTCGCTGCTCGCATATCTATTACCCTTGCTCTCGCGACGCGCTGTTATCTTTTACTGCCATATAATATGTCGCTGATGCGTTTAAATCATACAGTCCATAATCTAGCAGCGCAAAATTCGCGTCATTATTCGAGGAATCTTAGTAATGTTGATATCTAAATTATAATTATGGAAATTTCCAAACCCAGACTGGACTTTTCCATTCAGTTTATCACACTCTACCTGTACGCGGGCATTATTGCTGAACATTTTTAAAGATTCTGCATATATGTATACACATATACAGAATGTTAAGAAAGGTGGTTTCAAATTTTAGGAATAGTACTCGTAAAAATAAACCAAAGTACTTCAAAAAACATTTATTTCTGAATTATAAAGCTTTTTCTGCTATAATAAATAAAAAGTAAATTCTATTTACAACAGACATTCGACGTGTTTCCCGTTTATTTCAGTACAGTTTTATGCAAATAAATTTATATAGTGTGTCCCATTTTGAAGTTGAAGATTTGTTTTCTACATCATTTAGGAATTGTGTAACCTACACTGTTAAACTCATAGTGTCAAATTAAACTCAGTTTGAGTCATTTTTAACTATTCCATAGGTCGCCACTGCTCCTACTCAATATTTCATTAATTTTTACTAAAAAAAGATAAAATTTTGACTAACATGGAAGTTAAATTAGATAAATTAACTTTAATTTTAGTCAAAATTTACCTTCCTTATTTATTGTTAGTCAAAATTAATGAAATATTGGCAACCCCATAAGAGTTTACAGTCTAAAATGTTTATATTCGTCATCAAGAGATATGAAAATTTAATTATACAGTTTAATTTTACGACTGAAGTACATAGAGAAATTGTGTAAACTTGTTATGAAAATGAAACAAATGGATTTTAATCGGTTTTGCTTACATTGCGGCTATAAGCGGGGGAAATACATCGAAGGTTCAATGATGAAGTGGTCCATTGATGGCTTTCCTTATTATTGTTTGGTTGTTCAATGAAATGTTGTAAGTAGATTATAACAGAATTTTTATCAAAGCATGGTTTAATTTATTACAAGATACATTCTTGACATGAACGTTAAACTTTTTAGTCAAATCATGGATAATAATTATTTTTATGTAATATTAATTAAATCTTATTAAAGTCTATTACGAAGACGATTCTCTTCTACAATTGTACACTTCATCAGTTTAAGCATAAATTCGCACTTGTTAGTCAAGTTTTTAACTGAAACAATATGAATATAATCATTACAATAAGTTATATTAAATATTTTAATGATGTAATAGTGTACGGAACACGGAAAATAAAGGTAAAAACATATAGTATTTCAGATAAGCGCTATTGCAATTAGTTTTACTAACTTAGATAATGTTGTAATATTTAATTTTCAATGAATTTTAATTTATATTTATGTATCTGGTTGACAGTAACAGTATGAAAGAAAAATTATATATTATATAGTAACGCGAATATTTTTTATTTCGTAGAGATTTATATTTTTTTCATCAATACTTATTTTTATGTCTTTAAATAAATATTTACCTTGATCAATACAAGTGTCCATTATTCGATTCTGTTTTTCAGGATATGCGAACTGGTGTCTCATATCACTCTTTAGTTTTTCTACATTCATATGCGTACCATCCAACTGAAAATTACATAATGCATGAGCAAAAATACAAAATAATGAAAATAAATTATTTTTAATGTTGTAATAATTTACCCATTCTTTTTTCTGAAACACGCAGGCATGCAAACAGCCCACTTTTAAAGCTGAGTCTTCAGAATTTGATGTGTCCGCATCACCGCTATATAGATTATCCATTACTACAGAATCTACTGTAGAACGCAAATTTGATATGAATTAATTTAAATTGTTAATGAAATATTTAGTTATTTGACATAAGTTAAGATAATTTAGTTAAACTTATTATTATAAATAAAATTTATTGAAAAGCATGATTTGTTTCCATCAAAGTATTTGAATAGTTTAATACAAAATGCAAATGTTAATATTCTAATTTCATTATATATAATTATAATTGAATACTAAGCCAGATTTAAACTAATATTTATATGTATAAAATGTTAAATGGAAGCCATTAATTATTTGTATTGTATGTGACTTGGAGAGTTTAAATTTTATAAGACCTTTTAGGTACAAACTTACTATGTGTCATATGTGATTGATTGATACAGTTCTCTACTTCTGTAGTCGGTAACGAGAAATGATTTGTTATTTTATTTGAGGTTGCGTCAATCCAAGATCCTGCTATAGCAGTCTATAATAAATACGAAATTGAAATAACGATAACATTTTTAATGAAGAAGTCGACAGTAATAATAATAATAATAATAATAGTAAGAAAAAATACATTATACTACTAGAGTCAAAAAGTTCCTGGAATAAATTTTTAAAAATTTATTTATTGAAGTAATACAAATTTAAACTACATTGCCTTCAAAGTACTCTCATCCTGCATTTTACACACTTGCCCCAATGTTCGTACAGTTGTTGAAAACATTCCTCGAACCCAATATTTGAAGGTGCCATCAGCAGTCTCGTCGCATTTTGAATGATCTCCTCAGAATTCGAGAAACATTGCCCCTTCAATTTTATTTTTAGCCTTTAGCCTCGGAAACATTTAAAAATCAGTTGATGCGAGGTCGGGCGAGTACGGTGGGTGTTCAAGAGCGGTAACATTATTCTTGGCAAAGTAATTTTTAACCATTAGTGACCGATGTGCACAGCATTGTCATGCAGCAAAACCCACTTGTTTCTTGTCCATTTTTCAGGGCGTTTCCTTCTTTTTCCGATTTTTATCTGTTTCCGAGGCTAAAAATGAAATTGAAGGAGCAACGCTTCTCGAATTCTGAAGATTCATTCAAAATACGACGAGACAGCTGATGGCACTTTCAAATATTGGGTTAGAGAAATGTTTTCAATAACTGTACAAACGTTGGGGCAAATGTGTAAAATGCAGAAGGAGAATATTTTGAAGGCAGTTTAGTTTAAATTTGTATAACTTCAATAAATAAATTTTTAAAAATTTGTTCCGGGAACTTTTTGACTCTAGTAGTACATATAATAATATAATTAATATGCGAGGAGAGGTATTTTACTTATGATTTAACGAAAATAAAAGTAAAAGTTAATTTAAAAAATAATTAGATATTAGAATAAAAATAAAGAAAATTAAATTAAATTTAAGAAATTTTAATGAAGACAAGGTAAAATAATCTTATATTAAAGAAGAGGTAATTGGTAGAAAAGAAGCTATAGTCGTTGATATTGATGCTCCTACATGAAATTGATGAAAGTGAAAAATTTTTTTGAAAAAAAAAAGCATTTAGGCAAAAGAAAATATATTTTTATAATTTTACATATAATGATATTTTAGAACTTTATTTCTTTTGTTTTAATAATAATAACTTTAATGTTAATTTAATTAAAATTATAATTTATATAATGTTAAAGTACTTACAATGGCGACACACAGACATAAAGCAAATATCAATCTCTTCATGATTTTGAATTTCTTAAAAAATCTATCGAAATCTCAATTGTTTGTGCCTTGAACTTGCCTTAACTTGCTCTAGTTGAGCTTCTAGAATGTACTGCTGTCAGTGTCTCATTTTATAACATTTATATGTCATATAGAGATGAAAATGCTGTGAAACTAGTGATTACAAAGGTTATCGCATAGTGTAGTTACATTAACTTGATGATTCAACAAAATTTTATTTGCGTAAACAGTTGAATAAAAAATTTAAAAATTATATAAATAGATAACTGAGAAATATTATTGTATATATATAAGTATTGATATACAAATGCAAATTAAAAAATTTAATTAAAAAATTAAAAAGCAGAAATTAATTTCAGCAAAAAACGTTATTAATGTGAGAAATTTATTATAATTTAATTGTTTAAATATATTTTTTTTAAAGAAAGTTGTTTTCAAGAAAAAATTTTTATAAGAAATTATTGAAGACAACGAGATATATGGGGTGTACTTCCGAAAAGCCCATACCTCCGATTATTTTGAAACTATGTGTAATTATTGTATTTTTTATGCTGATTACAGATATGATAATGAAACTTGGCGCAAATTTGATTTTCATGGTGAAAACCATAGTGAAAGACCCATAAAAATAATGATTTTTTAATATTTATCTTAAGAAATATTGAAAATTTTGAAAAATGTTTTAGATAAAAGTTGTAGATCTTATCAAAACACACATTTTATGTTCTATGCATTTTCACCGTATGAATAACATTTCTTGAGAAAATCGAGAATAAAGTTGCAAACCCATGTGGACCCATACAAGCTTTATTTTTTAGTTTTTTAAAATATTGTTTTACTATTTCTGTAATAAACAGTCATTTAACTTAGTGTTTAGGTTAGGTTCCGTATGGGTTTGCAACTTTTCACGCGAATCTACTTTCACCTCACCCGCCCCCTGTGTCGGGGCGAAGGTAGGTCCACGATTGTACGGGTCCACATGGGTTTGCAACTTTATTCTCGATTTTCTGAAGAAATGTTATTCATACGGTAAAAATGCATAGAAAATAAATGTGTGTTTTGATAAGATCTACAACTTTTATCTAAAACATTTTTCAAAATTTTCAATATTTCTTAAGATAAATATAAAAAATCATCATTTTTATGGGTTTTTCATGGTTTTCACCATAAAAATCAAATTTGCGCCAATTTTCACTATCATATCTGTAATCAGCGTAAAAAATACAATAAGTACACATAGTTTCAAAATAATCGGAGGTATGGGCTTTTCGGAAGTTTATCCATACCGGCCAATATACGTTCATAATTATTCAGTGAAAATAAAGGAATTATATACACGGAATCACAGTCGGTATTAATTTAGCCGCATTGTCTATCATCTACATAACAATATATTTCACTAGAATAGGATGTTATAAAAAAAGTTAATGTTAAGACAAAAATGTTATTGAAATACCTAATAAAATATTTAATATAAGAAACTTGGCACTACGTGCTTCAAGACATCTTAAAATATAATGAAAGTATTTATACAATTTAATCTAAGTCCTACTTCATAATTTTATTATAAATTTCAATGTAGTATGTATATTTGTACATATATCACAGCGTGAAATTTTTATGTAATAAAAATTTTAGCTATAATGATTATAGACCTGCTACGTTAAGTATGATATTGCAATATAATTATTATATTAATCTATAATTGTGATAAAGTATTTTCAAGTTGCCAATATTATTTCGTATGGAACTGTGATAAAAATTATTTTGCCATCAGAAAATAAAAAAAAATTTATAAAAAAAAAATAACGCGAGACAATCCTTGATCGATAATAAAATCCTGCTTCACACACTGTTTCTTTCCGCTCGCTGTTCGGATATTATCCGTAATCTCGCGACGCGCTGTTATCTTTTATTGCCGTATAATATATCGCTGATGCGTTTAAATTGTACGGTCCATAATCTAGCAGCGCAAAACGCATAATCGTTCGAGGAACCTTATTAATATTGGTATCTAAATTATTATTATGGAAATTTCCAAACGTGGTAAAGGACTATTTCATTCATTCAGTTTAACACACTGTACCTGTACACGAGCATTATTGGTACAAACATTATTAAACATCCTGCATATACATATGTATACACATGTACAGAATGTTGAGAAAGGTGGTTTCAAATTTTAGGAATAGTTCGTGAAAATAAACCAAAGTACTTAAAAAACCATTTATTTCCGAATTATAAAGCTTTTTCTGCTATAGTAAATAAAAAATAAATTCTATTTTCAACAGACATTCGACGTGTCCCCCGTTTATTTCAGTACTAGTTTATGCAAATAGATTTATATAAGATGTCTCATTTTGAACTTGAAGATTTGTTTTCTACATCATTTAGGAATTGTGTAACTTAGTATGTTTATATTTGATATTTTTCATTTAGAGATATGAGAATTTAATTATATTATATTTTACAACTGCAAAACATAATAAAGAAATTGTGTAAACTTGTTATGAAAATGAAAAAGCAAATTTTTAAACTAAATTAATCTTTTTATGACTTAAATCGGAGAATATGGTTCTCTAGATATGTTTCTTCAACAAAATGGAGCTATAATACATGCCATCTGCGAGAGAAACAATGGCTCTATTGTAGATAAAATTTTTTAACCGTGTAACTTCTTGAAATGGTACATTCACTAAAAACCAGCAAAATCGTGTATTTGATCGAGTAATTTGCAAAGAAATTACTGCAATTCCTTCATGTTTCTAAACACATATATTTGAAGGGATTGACACAAGTGGAATTTTCCCGGTTTTGCTCATTTGCGGCTACAAGCGGCAAAAATACATACACGAAGGTCTTATGATGAAGTAGTCCATTAATGGCAATCTTTCCTTATTATTGTTTGTTTATTGAACGAAACGTTGTAAGAAGATTATAACAGATTTTTTACCAAAGCATGATCTAATTTATTACAAGATACATTCTTTAGATAAATTTTATACTTCTTGGTCAAATCATTGATAATAAT
This sequence comes from Tetramorium bicarinatum, assembly GCA_928718305.1. Classification (NCBI taxonomy): domain Eukaryota; kingdom Metazoa; phylum Arthropoda; class Insecta; order Hymenoptera; family Formicidae; genus Tetramorium; species Tetramorium bicarinatum. Next base: position 17,705,171 of record OV788329.1, on the reverse strand, counting down.
TATTTTTTGTGAAATATTAATTAAATTTTATTAATGCCTATTACGATTCTCTTCCACAATCGTACATTTCATCAGTTTAATCATAAGCTCGCACTCGTTAGTCAAGTCTTTAACTGAAACAATACAAATATAAATATTATAGTAAAATATATTAGTTTATTAATGTATACGATATAATAAGTGTATTATAATACGGAAAATGAAGTTGAAAACATGTATTTCAGATAAGTGCTATTATAATTAATTTTACTAACTTAGATAATGTAGTAATTATTTTCAATGAATTTTAATTTATAATTATGCGCATCTGGTTGATAGTAACAATGTGAAAGAAAAGTTATATATTATACTGTAATAAACTTTTTTAATTTCGTAGAGATCTATATTTTTATCATCAATAGTTATTTTTATGTCTTTGAATAGATACTTACCTTGATCAAGACAAGTGTCCATTATTCAATACTGTTTTGCAGGATCTGCGAACAAGTGACTCACATCTCTCTTTATCTTTTCTATATTGATATGCGTACCATTCAACTGAGAATTGTGTAATGCATGACCAAAAATAGGAAATAATGAAAACAAATTATTTGTAATGTTATAATAATGTAATAACTCATTCCTTTTTCTGAAACACGCAGGCATATTCTTAAAGCTAAGTCTTCATTATCCGATGTGTCCGTAATACCTGTCTAGCCTATTCTATGCAATACAATCTACTGTAAAATGCAAATTTGTAATATAAATTAATTTTGAGTTGTTAATGAAATATGTAGTTATTTGGCATAAGCTTACTTAATTTAGTTATAAATAAAATGCAAAAGAATTATTTGTTTCCATCAGAGAATTTAAACAAAATATTTCATTGTGTTAACAATTTAACACAACATGCAAATGTTAATATTCTAATTTCATTAATTGTAATTAAATACTAAGATTTAAATTATTGATTATATTTGTATAATGTTAAATTGAAGCCACTGTTAGCCACTAGTAATCTTGTATTGTATGTAACTTGGAAAATTTTAATTTTGTAAGAACTTTTGAAAACAACCTTACTGTAATATTTATTTTATTGAAACAATTCTGTACTTCTGTAGTTGGTAACGAGAAATGATTTACTATTTTCTTTATGATTATATCATGCCAAGATCCTGGTATAAATACGAAATAGTAATTATCAATAACATAATTTTAATAAAGAAGTCTACAGCAAAAATAAAAAGAAAACAGCAAAAAATAGAAAGAATAATTCATTTAATTAATAATCTCAGGAAACACAATGTTATATGTAACATAAATCATGAGGTTAAGGGCGACCTCGCTATACTAGGTCCGCCCAAACTTAATAAAGTTCTCTCAACAACCTTGAAGGGCTCAGCATACGCCCTGAAAAGGGACGAAGCTCAGTCTTCACATCAGACCCAGCTTGCTGCGGCCTTAAACGCCTTCGGTTCGGGAATCTCCATCCTGATGTCGGAAGAAATAGACCAGTATCTTCCTGAAGAAGGTAGGAAGGCGATTCAACTCTTCGCTGAGGGAATTTATTTATTGGCCGATATTCAACACCGTCTTTCGCTACAAAGACGAGCCTTTATAAAACCAGCTTTGAATTTCCTGGGCAAGAATACAGCCGATTTGGCTCCTATTGATTCTTGGCTCTTTGGCAGCTCCTTCGCAGAGAACGTCAAGGAGGCTAAAACCTGTGAAAAAGTGGTCAAAGACCTTACTTCCAAGCCTAAACCCGCGGTCAACAAGGCAGCGTCCTATCAGCCCTTTCGCATGCAGCCGCAGCCTAAATCAACTGCAATTCCGGAAAACGGGAAGGCCCCCACTCGACGGAACAATCTCCCGGCTCGTCGGAGTGGGGCACGTCACACGAGGGACCGGTCTCGGAGATCAGCGTCTCGCTCCCGTCATTGTCGTTGATGGAGGTGAGAAAAGCAGGCAGACAAGAGGCATGAGAAAAAGAGGCATTTTGTTCGTCAATGGGAGCTCCTTATTTCGGATCCCGAAGTCCTGGATGCGGTGCGAGGTTACAGAATCCCTTTCTCTTCCATTCCAACGTGCCTTTTTCTCAAACAGCCCGGAGTTTTCCTCTTCAGTCGAGTTACAGTGTGACAAAGAAATTCAGCGCCTCATTAATATCGGTGCAATCACGCAAGTAGAACCTTCAGAATTTCAATTTTTTATCTTCTTTTTTCTTGAAAGAAAAGGCTTCTGGCGGTATGCGTTTTATTCTAAATTTAAAGGACCTGAATTTATTCCTCTCACCCCCGCATTTTAAACTAGAAGATTGGCGTACAGTTGTTCGCCTCATGTTACCCGGATCTCAGATGGCTTCCATTGACCTCGAGGACGCGTATCTGCTAGTCTCCATTCATCCGGAACATAGAAAGTTTCTTCGTTTCCAATGGAAAGGTAGGACGTTTGAATACTCGGCCTTACTTTTTGGACTCGCCACAGCTCCATATATCTTTACGAAGCTCCAGCGCCCTGTAGTCGCCCACCTTCGTGCTCAAGGCCACGAGTCTGTCTTGTATCTGGACGACTTCTTGCTGCTGGCTCCCTCCAAAACCGCTTGCCGCCTAAATGTCTAGGCTCACATTAAACTCCTTTCTTCACTTGGGTTTGTTATCAATTTTAATAAATCAGAACTTGAGCCCTCCCACGAGCGTAAGTATCTGGGTTTTATCTTTAATTCTGTCCAGCAGTCCGTTGCCATACCAGAGCAGCGTCGAAGAAAGCTTTACTCGCTCCTCTCTACCTTTTCAAGTAAATCTCATTGTTTCATTCAGGATTTTGCGAGCGTAATCGGCTTTCTTATATCTATTTGTCCAACGGTTCAGTACGGCCTTCTCTACACTAAGGCCTTGGAAAGAGCGAAATTCCTCGCCTTGGAGAGATCGTCGAACAATTTCGCGGCCAGAATGGAGCTACCTCCCTCGCTCGACGAGGATTTTCAGTGGTGGCTTTCGATTCTGTCTGACCCATATCAGAAGAACTTCATTCGTGCAGGCAAATACCGTTTGGAAATCTTTTCAGATACGTCACTCACTGGCTGGGGCGCCTCATGCTCCTATAGCAGCACCCACGGTTTTTGGTCTGAGGCTGAATGTCATCTACACATTAATGCACTGGAGCTGACGGCAGCGTTCTACGCTCTCAAATCCTTCGCACACGCTTGCCGAGACTGCAACATTCTTCTAAGACTCGATAACACGATTGCGTTATCTTACATCAATCGCTTTGGTTCTATTAGATTTTCTCTTCTCTCGTCGATCGCTAGAAACATCTGGCAATGGTGCGAGGAGAGGAATATCTTCCTCTTCGCATCTTATATACCATCGGCGGAGAACGTTATTGCGGATAGAGAGTCAAGGCATTTAGATTCAAATACTGAATGGTCCTTATTGGACACAGCTTACACAGCGATTTTTCAACGTTTCGGTCCTTTCGATATCGACCTCTTTGCATCTTTCATAAATACAAAGTGTGACACATACGTCTCATGGCTTCCGGATCCGGGATCTTCCTCTGTTGACGCCTTCACTCTCTCTTGGGAGGGTTTCTTCTTTTATGCATTCCCTCCCTTTTGCTCCCTAGAGTTCTCCGTAAAATAATAGACGATCATGCGGAGGGCGTTGTTGTTGTGCCCTGGTGGCCCTCACAACCCTGGTTCCCTCTTTTCCAGCGTCTACTGTCTGACGAGCCTTTAATTTTTTTACCATCTAATGGTCTTCTTTCCACCCCACTTAGGTCCCAGCATCCTGTGGCGAAATCCCTTTTCCTGGCGGCAGGGAAATTATCCAGCAGGCGTTTGACGCACGACAGGTTCCAGAGCTCGCACTGAATACAATGCTAGCATCACTCGCCTCGTCAACTATTCAACAATATTCGCGCCCCCTTCGATCGTGGTGGAGCTTTTGCCAAGCGCGTAAGTTAGATCCCCCACAAGTGGAGGATTTCCTCACCTTCCTGGCGATGGAATTAGAAAACGCAGGCTCATATTCTTTGCTTAACACTTCAAGGTCCGCAATTTCGTTAGTCTCCGTAAACGAAATTGGAAATCATCCGCTGATACGACGTTTCGGCAAGGGAGCGAGAGCGTTAAAACCACCGCGCCCTAAATACGATTTTATATGGGATCCGGCCCCTGTAATTGCGAAATTAGGTTCATGGTTTCCTCACCAGAACCTTTTGTTAGAATTGCTCACGAAAAAACTCGTGTCACTCTTAGTCCTATGCTCTGGTCAGCGTTGCCAAACGTTGACTGCAATTAAACTGTCTCAAATTTCCCTAACTGCAGACAAAGTCCTTATTAGAATATCAGATCGGATCAAGACTTCAGCTCCGGTTCTCAACCCCTCCTTGTTTTCTCACGCTTCACGGATCATAGCAACTTGTGTATAATAAATCTCCTTACGGATTATTTGAAACGTACGTTAAGATTACGTTCGCAAGAATGTGATTCTTTGCTCATCTCGTTTAAACGGCCGCACGGCCCGGTGAGTTCTCAGACAATAAGCAGATGGATTCGGAGCGTCCTAGCAATCTGCTTTCACAATTAATGAGGCTTTCACAACTCATAGCACCCGTCATGCATCCACATCCTTAGTGGCCAAAAAAGGCGTCCCGGTTGATTTAATTAAGAGGGCTGCGGATTGGTCGGGAGAATCGCGTGTATTCGCTACTTTTTACAACCGCCCAATCGTCGATGCGGATGCGTTTACCAATTCTATTCTTTCTTCAAGTGTTAATATCATCTCATCCTGAAAGATACTGCATACTGTATGCGTTTTTACGAACCGATATTTGTTTATTTTTTTGTTTGTCAGTTTTTCCTTTTTCCGCACTGCCAGACAATTCGCTTTTTTAAACAACTACATTGTAAATCCATTCGGACGAGACCCTAAGCATAATTTACAAATTAAACGAACTCACTGAGTGAGATTCGATTGTAATTATGCGAGGGGTCTCGTCCGGATGGTTCCATCCCACCTTAAAACTTCTTGTTTCTTGTATTCTCACTCTATTTACTAGCTACGGCGACTTGCTGGCCAATTATTCTTTTTGAACTATGAAATACATGCCGTACGTGCGAGCGCAGCAGCGCAGGCGAGCGTGAGCGCATAGCGATGTAAACGAGCGTGATTGCGGGGCGATGCATTGATTGCCCCTTTTTTCTGTGGCGGTGCAATTTTTTCTTTTAAACATCTGTTACTGTTATATACGTCAAATATACGTAAACTCAAATCCGCGAGGGTCTCTGAATTTTTGTATTGAATCAAAATTTTTTTGAAGCAATCATTTACCACCATGTTGCATTGCGCGAGCTTAAATACCATTTCGCACTCGTTAGACAAGTCTTTAACTGAAAGAATACAAACATAATTATTATAGTAAGATGATAGTAAGATTGGATATATTAATGATGTAATAGTATATTATAATACGGAAAATGAGGTTAAAAAATCATATTTCTGGTAAGCTATAGTTGTATGTATAATGCGAACCAATAGCAATTAGTTCTGCTAATATAAATAATGTTATAATAATAAATTTTCATTGAATTTTAATTTACAATTTTGTTTGAGATTGGTAATAATGACATGAAGAAGTAATGAATTTCCTGAAAATTTATATTTTTTTCATCCTACACTTAAATTTATATGTTTCTTTTATGTAGGTATTTACCTTGATAAATACAAGTGTTCAATATCAGATCGTTTAGAAAGCGTCTTTCAGCGCTTAAGGGGATAAGAGGAGGATAACTGTTTATTTTCAGTACCTCTTTTACATTGATATGAGTACCAACCATCTGAGAATTGTACGTAATTCATGAGTAAAAATACAAACTAATAAAAAATTAATAATTTTTAACATTATAATATTTTACCATTTTTTTTTTTTTTAATAGACAGGCCTTCATACAGCCTACTCTTAAATCAGAGTTACTAATATTCGATGTTTCTACAGCTTCGAATGAGGTATTCATTTCCGTATCCATATCTGCTGTAAAATACAAATTTGATATGAATTTATTTAACTTGTAAATGAAATGTAGTTATCTGTAATAAGATAATTTATGATCTTAATTATTTAACTTTATCAAAGTGCATTAAATAACAAAATGCACTTTAATGACAAAATGCAAAACAATTATTTGTTACAATCAAAGTACTTCCAACAACTTAATAACAAATATTAATACTTTAATTTCAATACTTAATTCAATACTAATACTAAGATTTAAACTATTGTATACATAACTGTTAAATTATTACTTAACGTGTTAAATGGAAATCACTAATTATCATACATTGTGCGTGATTTGGAAAGATTTAATTTTGTAAAAACTTCTGAGGACAAACTTACTCAAAGTTACGTCTGCTTCATCGAAACAGAACTGTACCTCCGCTTCCGAAAGCGACATATGTCTCGCTATAAAGTATATGTGTCCATTAAGAGACATTTCCACAGTAATCTATAATAAATACAAAACAGCAGAAATTAACAATGACCAAATTTTAACAAAGAAGTCGACAGAATAATAGTAAAAATAAATAATATTAAATATTAATTTATTTTAACAATAATTAACATTTAATATTTATTTTGATGTTAAGAAGAATTAACGTGCAAAAGTATTTTACTCTTGTTTTAACGAAAATCAAAGTAAGAGTATAATATAAAAAATTAAAATTAGAATAAAAATGAATTAAGATTAAATTTCAGAAATTTTAATGAAAACAAAATAAAATGTTATCTTGCGCTAGAGAAAAGATATAGTCATTAATAATGATACCTTCATAGGGATATGTTTCACTTATCTCTCGCATTCGTAGATTCATTTCATCATTATCGTTTAATAAATAAGGATGAAATAATTCTATGAACGTAGCAGGTGATAAGTGAAACGCATACTATATGAGATTGATAAAAATCATACATTTCTTTCAGAGAAAAGAGTTTAGACAAAAGAGATTATATTTTTCCAATTTTACTTATGATAATATTTTATAATTATATATATCTCTTTTATTAATATAATAATAATTATTATTTTGATACTAATTTAATTAAAAGTATTCTTATATAATGTGGGAGAGTCCTTACAGTGGCAAGAGAGAGAGAGACACACAGCCATAGAAAAATTGTCAATCGCTTCATGATTTTGAACTTCTTACAGAAGAGAATTTATCGAAATCTTAATAGACTGTACCAACTCGCCTTAATTTGCTGTGTTGACCTAATCAAGAATGTACTGCGGATGATATCTCATTATACATTATGATATCTCAGTATTTATATGTCGTAAGTGAAAATAATATAAAGCTTACCGTAGTGTAATGGCACGTTGGGCCTGCCACACAGGTTCGCCGATAATTTTGTGATCAGGAACGGTGTGGAGGATGAAACCTCGAGTTCTTCTGTTTTGCACAAATGTGTTACACCTCAGTAACTGCCGACACAATTATGACTCCAGTATTACAAAGGGTCACTTTCTACTTCAAGTATTACAAAGGTAACATGAGGGACCGATCCGAATCGCTTCCCGTTCCTGACGACAATGACCGGCGCCTTCTTCTTCTTGCTACTCGCTAGTATCCTTACATCGCGTAAGGATACATCGCGTAAGGATACATTGCGCGAACCAATTGCGAGAGCGGTAGAAACAGCAACTAATTAGCGAACGCGCGTACCGGTGATAACCGCGGACAACCGCGCGCGAATTACGCGAGCGAATTACAATGCAACTTGTCACGTACCGAACAAACATTTACGTATTCCAAAAGAATATCATATAGTATAATTACATTAACTCGATGATTGCAATAATTTTGTTTGCGTAAATAAGAAGTCCGAAAGTAATTTATAATAATTTAGAAATGTTATAGAAGTACTTTGCTGTGTGTACTAAATAATTTAGAAATGTTATAGAAGTACTTTGCTATGAAAAACAAATTGAAAATATTTGTACAGTTTAATCTAAATCTTTATTAATAATTTTATTGTAAATTTGAATTGTTATACACTACTCAAAAAAATATAGGGAACACTTTTTACATGCTAAGAATTTGGGCTGTTTTCAAACCGCTGTAACTCGGCGATGAATCATCGCAGTGACAAAATCTAAAAAACATTTTGAAGCTTGAAACTTCTTCTTTTAAATTCTTTTTGTAGATTTTAATTATCTCTTTCCCTTACAAAATGGCACAATGATGAAGCTTGGTCCATCAAAATAAAAATTTTTAATACGATTTTGCTGCGTTACATCTGGCATGCAAAAAATCGAGGAGAAATTCTGTTATCTGCGCCTTATAGCAGGATTTTTCCCCTTTAATTTGAGTAGTTGCTGATCGCGGTGCGATTTTTTTTGATCGAGTTATTGAGTTTTGAAGATGAAATGGTCATTTTGACTTTGATTGCTGAACTAATCTAAATTGTTGAAAACTAAGAGAATCGATCTACTTTACCATAGTATACAATAAAGAACGTCTCAAGAAATTAAATATGCATTTTTCAAGCTTGAAGTTTTAATTTTAACGCAATATCGATAGTTTTTTAGTTTTTAGCAACACAGACAATTTCAAGAGCAATGGACACATGGAATAAAAATGTTTTAGCTGATAAACATTATTGTTTTTTAATTCTAGTATACTTGAACTACAAAACTTTGCTTTAGTGATTTGATTGGATCTTTTTTCATGACAATATATTGAATCAAAGAAAAAACGTAAAAATATGTGATTTTTTTACATGATATTTGAACTTAATTGTCAGAAAAAGTAAGGCTAAGAAGAAAACAATAACAGTGTTTGAAAGAGCTGACTTTCAGCTTTTTAATGCTTTTTCGCGGAGTATTACTCGTTGATCTGTTCACGAGTAAGAAGTGACCAAAGTCAAAATGACCATTTCTTCTGCAAACCTCACTAACTTGGTAAAAAAAAAATCGCACATCGATCAATAATCACTCGAATTGAAGGTAAGAGATCCTGCTATAAGACGCAGGAAACAAAAATTCCCTACGATTTTTTTGCACATCAGATGTAATCTAGCAAAATAGTGTTAAAAATTTTTATTTTGACGGATCGAGCTTCATTCTGCCGTTTTGTTAGAAAAGAAGATTATTAGAATCTGCAAAAAGAATTTGAAAGAAGAAGTTTCAAGGCTTAAAAAGCTTTTATTTTTATTTTGTATCTACGATCATTTTTCGCCGAGTTACAGCAGTTTGAAAAAAAATCCATTTTTTTAGCATGTAAAAAGCGTTCCCTATTTTTTTTTAGTAGTATATATATACAGGGTGTCCCACAATGAATGGCCAACCCGCTGAGGGTGTATAGTTTGAATGACGCTGAATAGAAAAGTCTTATACCATTTTGTGAATGGCGCAATATTATTCGAGATATTAATTATAAAAGATTGACAAATAGCAGAACGTTTCGCGCAGCGAGGCAGCGGCTTGTTGTCGTGCGTTGCCCCCTCTTCATCGTCTCTTTCCGCGCGACAATACTCGCTACGCCTTATCTTCTCATCCCACTCGCCGCTGCCGTAGCTAGAACGCTCCTCCCGCTGCCTCGCTGCGCAAAACGTTCTACTATTCGTCGATCTTTTAATTAATATCTTGAATAATATTGCGCCCAAAATGATATAAGACTTTTCTATTCAGCGTCATTCAAACTATACACCCTCGGCGGGTTGGCCATTCATTGTGGGACACCTTGTATATATGTATATATATATATATATATATATATATATATATATATATACTACTAAATATATATATATATAAAATGAAATATATATATATATATGTATTTCATGTAACAGCGGCAAGCTTTTATGTAGTAGAGATCTCAGCTAATGATTATATATCTACGCTAATTCGATCAATGCCGTTATGATATTAATACCATAATTTTGGTACAATATTTTCAAATTGCCATTTGATATAGAACTGTAATAAAAAAAAAAATGAAATCCAGTTTCACACGCTATTTCCTCTCGCTCGCTGCTCGCATATCTATTACCCTTGCTCTCGCGACGCGCTGTTATCTTTTACTGCCATATAATATGTCGCTGATGCGTTTAAATCATACAGTCCATAATCTAGCAGCGCAAAATTCGCGTCATTATTCGAGGAATCTTAGTAATGTTGATATCTAAATTATAATTATGGAAATTTCCAAACCCAGACTGGACTTTTCCATTCAGTTTATCACACTCTACCTGTACGCGGGCATTATTGCTGAACATTTTTAAAGATTCTGCATATATGTATACACATATACAGAATGTTAAGAAAGGTGGTTTCAAATTTTAGGAATAGTACTCGTAAAAATAAACCAAAGTACTTCAAAAAACATTTATTTCTGAATTATAAAGCTTTTTCTGCTATAATAAATAAAAAGTAAATTCTATTTACAACAGACATTCGACGTGTTTCCCGTTTATTTCAGTACAGTTTTATGCAAATAAATTTATATAGTGTGTCCCATTTTGAAGTTGAAGATTTGTTTTCTACATCATTTAGGAATTGTGTAACCTACACTGTTAAACTCATAGTGTCAAATTAAACTCAGTTTGAGTCATTTTTAACTATTCCATAGGTCGCCACTGCTCCTACTCAATATTTCATTAATTTTTACTAAAAAAAGATAAAATTTTGACTAACATGGAAGTTAAATTAGATAAATTAACTTTAATTTTAGTCAAAATTTACCTTCCTTATTTATTGTTAGTCAAAATTAATGAAATATTGGCAACCCCATAAGAGTTTACAGTCTAAAATGTTTATATTCGTCATCAAGAGATATGAAAATTTAATTATACAGTTTAATTTTACGACTGAAGTACATAGAGAAATTGTGTAAACTTGTTATGAAAATGAAACAAATGGATTTTAATCGGTTTTGCTTACATTGCGGCTATAAGCGGGGGAAATACATCGAAGGTTCAATGATGAAGTGGTCCATTGATGGCTTTCCTTATTATTGTTTGGTTGTTCAATGAAATGTTGTAAGTAGATTATAACAGAATTTTTATCAAAGCATGGTTTAATTTATTACAAGATACATTCTTGACATGAACGTTAAACTTTTTAGTCAAATCATGGATAATAATTATTTTTATGTAATATTAATTAAATCTTATTAAAGTCTATTACGAAGACGATTCTCTTCTACAATTGTACACTTCATCAGTTTAAGCATAAATTCGCACTTGTTAGTCAAGTTTTTAACTGAAACAATATGAATATAATCATTACAATAAGTTATATTAAATATTTTAATGATGTAATAGTGTACGGAACACGGAAAATAAAGGTAAAAACATATAGTATTTCAGATAAGCGCTATTGCAATTAGTTTTACTAACTTAGATAATGTTGTAATATTTAATTTTCAATGAATTTTAATTTATATTTATGTATCTGGTTGACAGTAACAGTATGAAAGAAAAATTATATATTATATAGTAACGCGAATATTTTTTATTTCGTAGAGATTTATATTTTTTTCATCAATACTTATTTTTATGTCTTTAAATAAATATTTACCTTGATCAATACAAGTGTCCATTATTCGATTCTGTTTTTCAGGATATGCGAACTGGTGTCTCATATCACTCTTTAGTTTTTCTACATTCATATGCGTACCATCCAACTGAAAATTACATAATGCATGAGCAAAAATACAAAATAATGAAAATAAATTATTTTTAATGTTGTAATAATTTACCCATTCTTTTTTCTGAAACACGCAGGCATGCAAACAGCCCACTTTTAAAGCTGAGTCTTCAGAATTTGATGTGTCCGCATCACCGCTATATAGATTATCCATTACTACAGAATCTACTGTAGAACGCAAATTTGATATGAATTAATTTAAATTGTTAATGAAATATTTAGTTATTTGACATAAGTTAAGATAATTTAGTTAAACTTATTATTATAAATAAAATTTATTGAAAAGCATGATTTGTTTCCATCAAAGTATTTGAATAGTTTAATACAAAATGCAAATGTTAATATTCTAATTTCATTATATATAATTATAATTGAATACTAAGCCAGATTTAAACTAATATTTATATGTATAAAATGTTAAATGGAAGCCATTAATTATTTGTATTGTATGTGACTTGGAGAGTTTAAATTTTATAAGACCTTTTAGGTACAAACTTACTATGTGTCATATGTGATTGATTGATACAGTTCTCTACTTCTGTAGTCGGTAACGAGAAATGATTTGTTATTTTATTTGAGGTTGCGTCAATCCAAGATCCTGCTATAGCAGTCTATAATAAATACGAAATTGAAATAACGATAACATTTTTAATGAAGAAGTCGACAGTAATAATAATAATAATAATAATAGTAAGAAAAAATACATTATACTACTAGAGTCAAAAAGTTCCTGGAATAAATTTTTAAAAATTTATTTATTGAAGTAATACAAATTTAAACTACATTGCCTTCAAAGTACTCTCATCCTGCATTTTACACACTTGCCCCAATGTTCGTACAGTTGTTGAAAACATTCCTCGAACCCAATATTTGAAGGTGCCATCAGCAGTCTCGTCGCATTTTGAATGATCTCCTCAGAATTCGAGAAACATTGCCCCTTCAATTTTATTTTTAGCCTTTAGCCTCGGAAACATTTAAAAATCAGTTGATGCGAGGTCGGGCGAGTACGGTGGGTGTTCAAGAGCGGTAACATTATTCTTGGCAAAGTAATTTTTAACCATTAGTGACCGATGTGCACAGCATTGTCATGCAGCAAAACCCACTTGTTTCTTGTCCATTTTTCAGGGCGTTTCCTTCTTTTTCCGATTTTTATCTGTTTCCGAGGCTAAAAATGAAATTGAAGGAGCAACGCTTCTCGAATTCTGAAGATTCATTCAAAATACGACGAGACAGCTGATGGCACTTTCAAATATTGGGTTAGAGAAATGTTTTCAATAACTGTACAAACGTTGGGGCAAATGTGTAAAATGCAGAAGGAGAATATTTTGAAGGCAGTTTAGTTTAAATTTGTATAACTTCAATAAATAAATTTTTAAAAATTTGTTCCGGGAACTTTTTGACTCTAGTAGTACATATAATAATATAATTAATATGCGAGGAGAGGTATTTTACTTATGATTTAACGAAAATAAAAGTAAAAGTTAATTTAAAAAATAATTAGATATTAGAATAAAAATAAAGAAAATTAAATTAAATTTAAGAAATTTTAATGAAGACAAGGTAAAATAATCTTATATTAAAGAAGAGGTAATTGGTAGAAAAGAAGCTATAGTCGTTGATATTGATGCTCCTACATGAAATTGATGAAAGTGAAAAATTTTTTTGAAAAAAAAAGCATTTAGGCAAAAGAAAATATATTTTTATAATTTTACATATAATGATATTTTAGAACTTTATTTCTTTTGTTTTAATAATAATAACTTTAATGTTAATTTAATTAAAATTATAATTTATATAATGTTAAAGTACTTACAATGGCGACACACAGACATAAAGCAAATATCAATCTCTTCATGATTTTGAATTTCTTAAAAAATCTATCGAAATCTCAATTGTTTGTGCCTTGAACTTGCCTTAACTTGCTCTAGTTGAGCTTCTAGAATGTACTGCTGTCAGTGTCTCATTTTATAACATTTATATGTCATATAGAGATGAAAATGCTGTGAAACTAGTGATTACAAAGGTTATCGCATAGTGTAGTTACATTAACTTGATGATTCAACAAAATTTTATTTGCGTAAACAGTTGAATAAAAAATTTAAAAATTATATAAATAGATAACTGAGAAATATTATTGTATATATATAAGTATTGATATACAAATGCAAATTAAAAAATTTAATTAAAAAATTAAAAAGCAGAAATTAATTTCAGCAAAAAACGTTATTAATGTGAGAAATTTATTATAATTTAATTGTTTAAATATATTTTTTTTAAAGAAAGTTGTTTTCAAGAAAAAATTTTTATAAGAAATTATTGAAGACAACGAGATATATGGGGTGTACTTCCGAAAAGCCCATACCTCCGATTATTTTGAAACTATGTGTAATTATTGTATTTTTTATGCTGATTACAGATATGATAATGAAACTTGGCGCAAATTTGATTTTCATGGTGAAAACCATAGTGAAAGACCCATAAAAATAATGATTTTTTAATATTTATCTTAAGAAATATTGAAAATTTTGAAAAATGTTTTAGATAAAAGTTGTAGATCTTATCAAAACACACATTTTATGTTCTATGCATTTTCACCGTATGAATAACATTTCTTGAGAAAATCGAGAATAAAGTTGCAAACCCATGTGGACCCATACAAGCTTTATTTTTTAGTTTTTTAAAATATTGTTTTACTATTTCTGTAATAAACAGTCATTTAACTTAGTGTTTAGGTTAGGTTCCGTATGGGTTTGCAACTTTTCACGCGAATCTACTTTCACCTCACCCGCCCCCTGTGTCGGGGCGAAGGTAGGTCCACGATTGTACGGGTCCACATGGGTTTGCAACTTTATTCTCGATTTTCTGAAGAAATGTTATTCATACGGTAAAAATGCATAGAAAATAAATGTGTGTTTTGATAAGATCTACAACTTTTATCTAAAACATTTTTCAAAATTTTCAATATTTCTTAAGATAAATATAAAAAATCATCATTTTTATGGGTTTTTCATGGTTTTCACCATAAAAATCAAATTTGCGCCAATTTTCACTATCATATCTGTAATCAGCGTAAAAAATACAATAAGTACACATAGTTTCAAAATAATCGGAGGTATGGGCTTTTCGGAAGTTTATCCATACCGGCCAATATACGTTCATAATTATTCAGTGAAAATAAAGGAATTATATACACGGAATCACAGTCGGTATTAATTTAGCCGCATTGTCTATCATCTACATAACAATATATTTCACTAGAATAGGATGTTATAAAAAAAGTTAATGTTAAGACAAAAATGTTATTGAAATACCTAATAAAATATTTAATATAAGAAACTTGGCACTACGTGCTTCAAGACATCTTAAAATATAATGAAAGTATTTATACAATTTAATCTAAGTCCTACTTCATAATTTTATTATAAATTTCAATGTAGTATGTATATTTGTACATATATCACAGCGTGAAATTTTTATGTAATAAAAATTTTAGCTATAATGATTATAGACCTGCTACGTTAAGTATGATATTGCAATATAATTATTATATTAATCTATAATTGTGATAAAGTATTTTCAAGTTGCCAATATTATTTCGTATGGAACTGTGATAAAAATTATTTTGCCATCAGAAAATAAAAAAAAATTTATAAAAAAAAAATAACGCGAGACAATCCTTGATCGATAATAAAATCCTGCTTCACACACTGTTTCTTTCCGCTCGCTGTTCGGATATTATCCGTAATCTCGCGACGCGCTGTTATCTTTTATTGCCGTATAATATATCGCTGATGCGTTTAAATTGTACGGTCCATAATCTAGCAGCGCAAAACGCATAATCGTTCGAGGAACCTTATTAATATTGGTATCTAAATTATTATTATGGAAATTTCCAAACGTGGTAAAGGACTATTTCATTCATTCAGTTTAACACACTGTACCTGTACACGAGCATTATTGGTACAAACATTATTAAACATCCTGCATATACATATGTATACACATGTACAGAATGTTGAGAAAGGTGGTTTCAAATTTTAGGAATAGTTCGTGAAAATAAACCAAAGTACTTAAAAAACCATTTATTTCCGAATTATAAAGCTTTTTCTGCTATAGTAAATAAAAAATAAATTCTATTTTCAACAGACATTCGACGTGTCCCCCGTTTATTTCAGTACTAGTTTATGCAAATAGATTTATATAAGATGTCTCATTTTGAACTTGAAGATTTGTTTTCTACATCATTTAGGAATTGTGTAACTTAGTATGTTTATATTTGATATTTTTCATTTAGAGATATGAGAATTTAATTATATTATATTTTACAACTGCAAAACATAATAAAGAAATTGTGTAAACTTGTTATGAAAATGAAAAAGCAAATTTTTAAACTAAATTAATCTTTTTATGACTTAAATCGGAGAATATGGTTCTCTAGATATGTTTCTTCAACAAAATGGAGCTATAATACATGCCATCTGCGAGAGAAACAATGGCTCTATTGTAGATAAAATTTTTTAACCGTGTAACTTCTTGAAATGGTACATTCACTAAAAACCAGCAAAATCGTGTATTTGATCGAGTAATTTGCAAAGAAATTACTGCAATTCCTTCATGTTTCTAAACACATATATTTGAAGGGATTGACACAAGTGGAATTTTCCCGGTTTTGCTCATTTGCGGCTACAAGCGGCAAAAATACATACACGAAGGTCTTATGATGAAGTAGTCCATTAATGGCAATCTTTCCTTATTATTGTTTGTTTATTGAACGAAACGTTGTAAGAAGATTATAACAGATTTTTTACCAAAGCATGATCTAATTTATTACAAGATACATTCTTTAGATAAATTTTATACTTCTTGGTCAAATCATTGATAATAATTATTTTTTGTGAAATATTAATTAAATTTTATTAATGCCTATTACGATTCTCTTCCACAATCGTACATTTCATCAGTTTAATCATAAGCTCGCACTCGTTAGTCAAGTCTTTAACTGAAACAATACAAATATAAATATTATAGTAAAATATATTAGTTTATTAATGTATACGATATAATAAGTGTATTATAATACGGAAAATGAAGTTGAAAACATGTATTTCAGATAAGTGCTATTATAATTAATTTTACTAACTTAGATAATGTAGTAATTATTTTCAATGAATTTTAATTTATAATTATGCGCATCTGGTTGATAGTAACAATGTGAAAGAAAAGTTATATATTATACTGTAATAAACTTTTTTAATTTCGTAGAGATCTATATTTTTATCATCAATAGTTATTTTTATGTCTTTGAATAGATACTTACCTTGATCAAGACAAGTGTCCATTATTCAATACTGTTTTGCAGGATCTGCGAACAAGTGACTCACATCTCTCTTTATCTTTTCTATATTGATATGCGTACCATTCAACTGAGAATTGTGTAATGCATGACCAAAAATAGGAAATAATGAAAACAAATTATTTGTAATGTTATAATAATGTAATAACTCATTCCTTTTTCTGAAACACGCAGGCATATTCTTAAAGCTAAGTCTTCATTATCCGATGTGTCCGTAATACCTGTCTAGCCTATTCTATGCAATACAATCTACTGTAAAATGCAAATTTGTAATATAAATTAATTTTGAGTTGTTAATGAAATATGTAGTTATTTGGCATAAGCTTACTTAATTTAGTTATAAATAAAATGCAAAAGAATTATTTGTTTCCATCAGAGAATTTAAACAAAATATTTCATTGTGTTAACAATTTAACACAACATGCAAATGTTAATATTCTAATTTCATTAATTGTAATTAAATACTAAGATTTAAATTATTGATTATATTTGTATAATGTTAAATTGAAGCCACTGTTAGCCACTAGTAATCTTGTATTGTATGTAACTTGGAAAATTTTAATTTTGTAAGAACTTTTGAAAACAACCTTACTGTAATATTTATTTTATTGAAACAATTCTGTACTTCTGTAGTTGGTAACGAGAAATGATTTACTATTTTCTTTATGATTATATCATGCCAAGATCCTGGTATAAATACGAAATAGTAATTATCAATAACATAATTTTAATAAAGAAGTCTACAGCAAAAATAAAAAGAAAACAGCAAAAAATAGAAAGAATAATTCATTTAATTAATAATCTCAGGAAACACAATGTTATATGTAACATAAATATTAGTTGTAATTTCCTACTCAACAATATAACTTTTATATGTATAACGTATGTTATATGTATAACAGTAATATTGTTGAGCGGGAAATTACGACTAATATGTAACATTGTGTTTGCTGGGATGTAATTAATATGCGATGATATTTTACTCTTGCTTTAACGAAAATTAAATTAAAAGTAAATTTAAAAAATTAGTTATTAGAATAAAAATAAAGAAAATTAAGATTAAATTAAATTAACTTTAATAAAAACAAGATCAAATTATTTTATGTTAGAGAATAGGTAATTGACAGAAAAGAAGCTGTATTCATTAGTAATGATATTTCTATGAGCTTCTATGTATATGAGATTGATGAAATAGTGAAACATTTTTTGCGAGAAAATGCGAGAAAAAGCGTTTAGACAAAACAGAATGTATTCTTATAATTTTAATGTTACGTATGAAAATAATATTTTATAATCTTATATATCTTTCGTATTGATGATAATTTTGATGTTAATTTAATTAAAAATAGACTTATACTGTAAAAGTATTTTATTATTGTACTTGCAATGGTGTAGCAAGAATAAAATATCATCCATGCAACACATGGACAGAAAACAAATATCAATCACTTCATGATTTTAAATTTTTTATAAAATCTATCGAAATCTCAATTGATTGCTCCTTGAACTTGTCTTAATTTGCTCTAGTTGAGGTTTTAGAACGTACTGCTGTTTGTATTTCATTATTTAATATTTATATATCATAGATGAAAATAGTATGAAACTTATGTATTACAAAGGTTATCGCATATATTTACGTTAACTTGAAGATTAGAGAATATTTCGAGCGTTTGGCGAACGTTTGCATATTGTGTTTACAATTCAAAAAATTGTTCACAACTATTACATCAAATTTGCATAATACTTAATATATTGAATTTCCATTTCTAATTAATGATTAATGTTATGACCCAATGGGGCATATTCATTGAATGGAATAACACCAAGATCTAATCATGAATATCTTGTATTTTATTATTGTTTTAGAACGTAGATGATAATAAGTGAATAATATCGTCAAAGAGAGAGAAAAGACATACAGCGTACTTATGCATTGCGCCATCTCTAAGTAGCAAACACACGTTATTTTGACGTTAAAAACTGGTTGTTATTGGTCAAATAACGTCTCATGACCAAATAATGTCTAGTTTAAAACGTCTTTTTTGTGACTTTTGATGACGTTCTATAAAAATGTAATAATATCGTAATTTTCAAGTTTTTTCTTGTACTCACAAACTCACGTAAGTGTTTGCCACGTGTTTGTATGCCACTAGGAGTCGCAAGAACTATACACTTTCCCATAAGTAAAATCTGTTATTCTGTTCGGTTGGTTATATAAGCAAGCTTAACAAACACATTTTTTCATCAATTGAAGCACGAGATTATAATTTTGAGGTAATGAAGGAAAATTAAGTCTTATATCTATATTACGTGTTTTTATTGCTAATAATGCAGAATAAACTTAAGATACATTAAGTGAAAGACGTTGACTCACTAAGTTATTGACATCAAAAACGTTATTAAAACGTCATTAATTCGTTAGTAATACGTCACAAATTAATCGTCACATTAAATCTTATTCTTTAAATTTTCAATGCTGTTCCGTAAGCATGCACTTCGTTAGCTTAAAAACCATTTCGCACTGGTTAGATGACTCTTTAACTGAAAGAAACAGTACAAATATAATTATGTAATTTTGTATTTGAAAATCTCGAGAGGACACAAGAACGCGCTAATTGACCCTCCTTCTTTTTATTCTTTTCATATATATATATATATATATATATACTTAATTTCATGCTTTTCTATAGATATTTACCTTGATCGATACAAGTGTCCAATATTCGTACGTGTAGAACGCGTCTTTCAGTGCTTAAGCTCATGTCAGAATTTATCTCTTTCCTAAACTTTTCTACATCGATATGCGGATCAACAAACTGAAAATGTACATAATGCATGAACATGAATAAGAAGAAATAAAAATATTAATTATTTTTAACATATAATATTTTACCCATTCTTTTTTATTAAACTCATAGGCTAACAAACAGGCTACTTTTAAAGCTGAATCTTCAGTATTCGATGTGTCCATAATGCCATTGAATAGGTGATTTATTACTAAAAAGTCTACTGTAAGATACAAATTTGATGTGAATTAATTTAAGTTGTTAATGAAATATTTAATAATGAAATACGAATAAGTTATTTGGCATAAACTATTATATTATAATTTAGTTGAACTTATTTTTAAGTACTTATTTTTAAGTAAAATAAATGCAAAATTATTATCTGTTTCATTCGAAGTATTAGAACAGTTTAACAACATGCAAATATTAATATTAATATTCTAATTTCATTATTTATAAATTTCACTATTTAATTATAATTAAATATGATCTAAATTTAAATTATTCTTTATAGTGTTATGTGGGAATCACTAATTATCAAGTATTGTGTGTGATTTAGATAGATTTAATTTTATAAGAACTTTTGAAAACAAACTTACTCAAAGTTTTCTTATCAAAACGAAACTGTTCTTCCGTTTGTGGTAGCCATATTTGTTTCATAATGTTTATGACAGTTTGAATAGTTACAAATCCTACTACCTGCATAAACGTCTATAGAAAGAGTAAATTAATAAAGACAAAATTTTAATGACAAAGTCAACAGCAATAATAGTAAAAATAGATTATACATATATGTTAATTTCAAATGTTTTGATTTATTTAAATAATAATATAATTAATATGCAAGTATTTTACTTCTGCTTTAACGAAAATTTAAGTAAAAATAAACTTTAAAAAATTAGCATTAGAATAAATTAAGATTAATTTACAATAATTTTAATAAAAACAAAATATAAAATCTTATGTTAGAAAAAAATGATTGGAGATTATAAGAAGCTATTGCTATTAATAATAATGCCTCTACGGATACGATTTACTTATCGCTCGCAGCGTCCGTAGAATTGCTTATCGTTTATAAATAATAATCAAGAAAATCATTATATGAACTTTGCGAGCAATAAGTAAAACACATCTTGTATGAGATTGATAAAAGTGATACATTTCTTTGAGAGATAAAGGTTTAGACAAAAGAGATTGTATGTTTATAATTTTATATAAGGTATCTGTACTCAATATGACCCTGTACCTAATTTGGCCTACCGCTCATTTTTTAATAAATACACAACAGATTTCACAGAGAACGTTATTATATTGTTCGGGAAGTCGATACTGTGTGTTTATGCCAATCAGGCGATCAATATCTGTTTTCTACATTTTGTAATCATACTTTATTCAAATTATTGTGCTCTTCGGAATGTAAAACTTCAGAAGTAAGTTTTTGGTTTTTGTATAACTTTTTAGTGATTTTTATAATTATCAACAATTCATATTATTATAGCTCTTTATATATGTTTTTCAGCACTGTATTTATTTTACATTTTTATTGCAATGTTTTGTTTATAATTAAAAACAGAAAATTTTTTGTAAAGTGAAACCAATATGGCCCATGTAAGAGCGTACCTAGTGTAAATACACGCATCAACAGAATAGTCAGATCTTGGGACACTATTATTTGATTATATTACGTTGTGCGTATTTATATTTGGTTACGTTGCGCTTATTTATCTATATTTTTTATCATGAGTTCGACAAACATGCGTATGTGACACTAATTACAAATATCCATAAAGAATGTGTGGGGCTTACAGAAAAAGATAAACCTTTTACATATTCAAAATATGCTTTATTTTTATTCGCTTCTTTCTAAAAATTTTTATGAAAAAGAAAAAATATATAGCCGGGCCATATTTGATACATATGTACTCAATATGGCCCAAGTGTTACCATTTTTTTAAATCTTTACTGTACTTATGTAAATAATTGAAAATATTTCATGTATTTTTTTTTGTTTAGAAATGTTTCTTGTTTTAAACTTGATTATTATTTTTCATTTTTGTTTTCATAAAAAAATTAGAAGAATTCCCAAAGCTTAGGTGGGCCGTATTGGGTACCGGTACCTTATGCGATAATATTTTATATCTTATGTATCTTTCGTATTGATAATAATAATGTTGATATTAATTTAACTAAAAATATATTTACATTGCGTGGAAGTACTTACAATGACGAGACTCACAGTTAGTATAAATCTCAATTGTTTCATCATTTTGATTTTTTTTTCAAAATTTATCGAAAACTCAAATTATTGCTCCAACTTGTCTTAACTTGCTCTGATTGATCTGCTAGAATGTACTGCTGTTGATATCTTATTATGCAACATTTACATATCATAGGTGAAAATATTATAAAGCTTACTGTAGCGTAATGTCACACCGGTTTGCCGTGAATTTTGCGATCGACAACGGTGTGGTCGAAGAAGACTTTAGCGTCTGTATTTGCACAAATTTATTGCACGCCTCAATAACTGTTGTACACAATTTTGACTCCGGTATTACAAAGGATCACATTCTTCTTCCAGTATTACAAAGATTAACACGAAGAACTGATATGAATCGCTTCCCGTTCTTTACGACAATGGCTAGCGCCTTCTTCGAGTGTATTCCAGATGCGCACAATGTAAAACGAACACAACCAATTAAATTGTATAAATTTATTCTAACACCACCTAACTAAGCAATCTGATTGGTGATGTCCGTTTTACACTTGCGCATCTGGACTTTTTGATACGGCGCAAGGATACATCGCGTAAGAATACATTGCGCGAACTATGCGCGACAGCGGTAGAAACTGCACTGTTAAAACGAATGTATGAATGGATTTGTTTTTTTTATCGCTGTACTGCTGCATCAATGCACAAAGTTAGAACGAGAAAAAGTATATGTGTTTCATTCCAGCTTATTGCACTGGTGCAGCAGTGCAGTAAAAAAGAACAAGCTCACACATTCTTTGCGTGTGACGTGTGTCCCCCGTTTTAAGACATCTATGAGTGTGTGAATTTTTAAAAATGTGTCACATACTTTTTAAACGGGGGATACACATCACATGCAAAAAGTTTGTGATATTCACACATTCGTTTTAACAGTGTAGTTAACGAGCGCATACTTCTGCCCAACTAGCCTCGCCTCCCACTTCACGTTGTGCAAATTTAATTAAAAAATTATATAATCATGCCCTAACCATGTGCTCAACAAGTCCATAAAAGAAAGTTTTGCACTCTTTTAATTTAGAAAAAAAAATTTTTTTTATGGGGGCTGAATGTACAGTCAGTGAGCCCCCCACTTATTATATAATAATATAATAATATATAATAATATATAATAATAAATAATTTTGAAAAACAAACATGCAGGATTTATGCTTTAATCATGCGCTACTATAGAAATAATTTTGAGTTAAGCGCCGCAACTTAAGGATTCTTTCCCTCTTGAAGCAAAGTGTAGGAGTTTTAAGAAATGAATTCATATGTGCTCACTCTCCTTTATTCACGCACGGAGCACGTGCAGCCCGTTTACGCTTTACGAATTTCGGTACATGTCTG
The DNA here is from genome assembly GCA_928718305.1 of Tetramorium bicarinatum. NCBI lineage: Eukaryota > Metazoa > Arthropoda > Insecta > Hymenoptera > Formicidae > Tetramorium > Tetramorium bicarinatum. Next base: position 17,681,739 of record OV788329.1, on the reverse strand, counting down.
ATTTTCGAGCGGACCGTGCTCCGATTATAAGCATAACTTAGGATCTGTGTACAATATACATTTAAGGGTCGATGTACAGCTGCTTATAGCGAAATTCCTACATCTTCGGCCTGCATCCTGATTCGAAGATCGACCTCGATCTTACAAGCACCTTACAATATAATAATTGATTTAGACCGTGTAATAATACGACAGAATGAGGAAAAAACAAAATAAAAAATTATAAAGAATTAGTAGCTTCTATAACAAAGAACACTACCAATACAATAGTAACGCAAAATAATAATACATATATGCCTACGAACTAAAAATTACTTTTATTACTTATATCTTCTGATTGCGCTTGAATCCATGGTTCTATTTTATCGGACGATAAGATGCTCTTACACGGTTTGTAGGAAAGTTGGTAATCAGGCACATCGGTCATTACATAATGATTTTTAAGAGAGAACTTTATGAACTCAATAAGGTCCTTTAAATTTCGGTAACAATTTCCGATTAATTCCTGGCTGATTGACAAAGTTGCGAATCATCACTAAATCTCCTTCTCTATATAATGTAGGTTTCTTAAGTTTCTTATCGTACTGCATACAACTGTACCCTATTACTTTTGTCCTCGGTTTATCTTAGTACTCGTGAAAATAAACCAGAGAACACTACAAAAATCATTTATTTCCGAGTCATAATGCATATTCTGCTATAATAAATAAAAAATACATTCAATTTACAATAGATGTTCGATGTGTCCTTTATTTAAGTATATTTGGTTTATGTATATAGGTTTATATATATGTGTCTCATTTTTAACTTGAGGATTTGTTCTCTACAATTTTGGAATTATTTAACGTAGAATGTTTATATTTGACATCTACCATCTAGAAAACTATGGAAATTATGCAACATTTTACAATCGAAGAACATATAGAAATTGTGTAAACTGTTTTGAACATAAAAAACTAAATATTTAAATTAAGCTTTCTACGACTGAAATCGGAGAATATGGATCTCTGGATGTATTGTTAACAAATTGGTGCAACATGCTATCTGCGAAAAAAACAATAGCTTGCAGATAATTATTGCAGATAATATTTATAGCAAATACATTCTTTATATAAAGTTGTAAATTTTTTGGTCATACTGTATTATGTGTAATAATTATTTTTTGTGTAATATTAATTATATTGTAGTGGGCAGGATAAGAATAGTTAATTGAGATTTCGAGCGAGTAACCGTTTCTTCTTGCGTCGACCGTGAATGTTGTAAGCAGTACTTCCCCTCCGTTTGGCAAACCAATAATAGTTTGCGAATTATTGGGGCCTGATTGGCGTTATGGAGCAGGGATAATGCCGAGAAGATAACGACTATAAGAAGAGCGGATTTTCGTAGAACGCGCTCGCTCTCGGAATTTTGACAAAGAACTGAATATATCTCTCTGATAATAAATTCATAATATACATACATATTTTATTTTCTTCTTAAACCGCACGGTCCTATTCTTAAAAATATCTTATCAAATCTTATTCTTTGAATTTTTGAATTTTTCGTGGCGGTACTGTTCGACAAATATGCATTTCGTCAGCTCAAAGATCAAGAAAGCTCACTTCGTTTTTCATCAAGTCTTTAACTGAGACTTAGATAAGTCTTTAACTGAAACAATACAAATATAATTATTATAGTATGATATATTAAATTCGAAAAATGAAGTTGAAAATCATATTTCGGATAAACTATAGCAATTATATTTTTACTAATATGTATAATGTTGTAATTGTTGTAATTTTCAATGAATTTTAATTTATAATTGTATATGAGATTGGTAATAACGATATGAAGGAAGTAATAAATTTTTTTAAATTTCCTAGGAATATTTATATTTTTTTTCATTATAAGTGAGATCGGGGATAGTTGACTATAGAGATAGTTAAACTAATTTAATATAATTTATAATTAGTTTATGGAAGACAAACAGGAACGTGTTTGTGCACACAGAAAACACTGCTGCTTAGTTAACCTTCATTTACACTTAGGGTTGTGAGATACCCAGCGAATTTTCGAGCTCAATTATCATTATGTAGCTAGCCAAAAATTGAACTTATGGCGACATCTATTAAAATTACAATTTATTTAAAATCACTATATTACCTTACTTTAGTATGTTCAAAAAACACTCAGTAATTTTTTTAAACTTAAATAGATAAAGATTAGGCGTGGCATTCGTTTTAAGTCGCTGGGGTGTGTCACACCCCCAAGGGTATCTATAAAATTATTTAGAGGTGGGGTAAATGAAGATTAAACGTGGCACTTTGGCGCAGAGGCATGTAGATAAAAAATTACGAGGCCTATTTAAAAAATCGTACACGAAAGTAAATATTTTTATTCTTCAATTTTGTGTTCTAAAATTATATATGTATAATTGTTTGAAATATTTGATTTATATACAAATTATATAATAAATGTAATTCCATTTTAACATAATCTAACATTCCTCTTTCGCTTATCTCTCTTTTTAATTATATTCGACATATTTTTTTCAAAGATGAACGAGCAAAGCAAGTAGATTTATTTAGTCCCAAAGTCATATGACATGTTGTATTAACTAGTCTCGGTAGAAACAAAATTTATTTAATACATATGTGTATACATATGTATAATACATATTATGTATGTATAATAATTGTAATTCGAATTATGATGACTTAGGTAAAACTGAGCATTGTCATCATTCATCATAGTAGTAACATAACAATTAATTAAAAATTTTATATTTATAATAAATAGATAGTTGTTATATTATATATGAATAAATTTTATATATATTTAATTTCCCACTTTAATTTCCTGTAAAATATATTCGTTCTAATTAAATTATTCTCTCTCTCTCTCTGTCTCTCTCTGTCTCTCTCTCTTTCTTTTGCTAACTTATTTCGTACAATGAGTATTACGATCCCCGACTTTGGAATAATTTGATTTATTTGCAACGGTTTAAGAAAACGTTTATTTTTTTTATATTAGTAGACAGATTTTATTTATAACCAAAAATTTTGTAAACAGTCAAATATATCTAGTAACTAACGTAGTATGCGTTTTATTCGCAAGTCTCACAACTTTAACTGTAAAAATTCAAAACTAAAAAGTTGGCCTACTATCCCCAGTCTCCTCTACACTTAATTTCATGTATTTCTATATGTAGATATTTACATTGATTGAGACAAGCGTTCAATATTCGATGATATAAACCGCAGCTTACACCGCTTAAGTCCACCTTAGAATACATCTCTTTTATTAGCTCTTCTATATTGATATCCATACTAACGAACTGAAAATTATACATAATTAAAAATATTAAATAACAATGAGCAAAAATAAAGAATAGGAAAAAATTATTTTTGATATCATAATATTCTACCCTTTCTTCTTGCTGAAACATACAAGCAGCTAAACAGCCTACTTTTAAAATTGAATTATAACTATCCACATCATTGAGTAGGCGATTTACGATCATTAAATCTATTGTAAAATACAAATTTGATATAAATTAATTTAAATTGTTAAAGAAATGTACCAATTTGGCCTAAGATAATTTAGTTAAATTTAAATAACAAAATACAAACCAATTATTTGTTTCAATCAAAGTATTAGAATAATTTAATAACAAAAAATATTAATATTTCAAGTCATTAATAATTATAATTAAATACTAAGCCAGATTTAAATTATCATTTATGTATTATATATATATATACACACATACATATATGTATATTATACTGAGTGTCCGATATAAAATTGCCAATTTTAATTAATTACTTCATAACTATTAGAAATTTTGCAAAATGATATGTGACTTTTCTTCTTGGTTTAATCCAATCCATCTCCAATTTTCGTTTTGACAATTTTATATCGGCCATGCGGTACATGCATTTATGTATTACATATGTATAATATTAAAAGATAGTTATTTATTATGTATTGTATGTGACTTGGAAAGATTTAACTTTATAAGAATTTTTGCTGAACAAACTTACAGAAAGTTATATAATTTGCTTTATCGAAACACATTTGTACCTCTGCTTTCGATAGCGATGTTTGAGTCGTTATACTGCCTATGACATCATTAATTGGTCTTTCTATAGTATAATTCATATAATATATCTATAATAAATATAAAATAGCAATGACCAAATTTTAATGAGGAAGACGACAGCAATAATAGTAAAAAAAGATAACGTGTTAATATTAAATGTTAATTTATTTAAATAATTATATAATTATTGTCCAAAGGTATTTTGCTCTTGTTTTAACGAAAATAGAACTAAAAATGAATTTAAAAAAATTAGAGTTAGAATAGAAATAAATTCAGATTCAGAAATTTTTATAAAAACAAAATGAAATTTTGTCTTGTGTTAGAGAAAAGATGATTAAAAGAAAAGAAGATATAGTCATTAATAATGATACCTCTATGGATATTTTACATTTCATTTATCGTGCGTTCGTAGAATCATTTCATCCTTATCGTTTAGTAAATAAAAAACAAGAGTGAAATAATTCTACGAATGTTACGAGCGATAAGTGAAATGCATCCTATATGAGATTAATGAATATCACACATTTCTTTGAGAAAAAAGGGTTTAGACAAAAGAGATTATATTTTTATAATTTTATTTATGATAATATTTTATAATTTTATATATTCTTTTTATTATTAATAATAATAATTTTGATGTTAATTTAATTAAAAGTATTTTGATATAATATGAAAGAGTACTTACAGGCAAGGACACACAGACATAGAACAAATATCAATCGCTCCATAATTTTGAATTTTTTACAGAACAAAATCTATCGAAATCTCAATTAATTGCTCCAATTCGCCTTAACTTGTTCTAACTGATCTGATCTAGAATGTACTGCGAATGATATCTCATTATACAGTATTTATATGTCGTAGGTGAAAATACTAGCTTACTGTAGTGTAATAGCACGCTGGGCCCGTCACAGATTCGCCGGGAATTTTGATTCCCGTGATCGGGAACGGTATCGTCGAAGAAACCTCTAGTTCTTTTGCTTTGCACAAATATGTTGCACCTCAGTAGCTGCCGACACAATTATGACTCGAGTATTACAAAGGGTCACTTTCTACTTCGGGTATTACAAAGGTAACACGAGAGACCGATCTAAATCGCTTCTCGTTTCTGACATCAATGACTGGTGCCTTCTTTTTTTTGTTACCCACTAGTATCCTTACATCGCGTAAGGATACATTGCGCGAATCAATTGCGAGGGCGGTAGAAACAGCAATCAATTAGCGAGCGAGTATACCAGTGACAACCGCGTTCAATCGTGTGCAAATTATGTGTGCAACTTATAAAGGTTGATTCACATTATACAGCATGGACCGTCACGTACCAGCAACGACACGTACCGGCACCGCACGGCAAAAAGTTATAACATGTGTTTTAAATGAGACTGTCTACACTAACCGACACCGACCTGCACGTTCCGTCAACGGAACGTTCCGGCGCGGACCGACATTCTCGCAAACAATATTTTGTCGATGCGTGTCGGTACATGTTGGTGCTAATCTGCCAATCTGAATTAGTAAACGGTAAGATAACTACACAGACATTCAGGAATATCTGTGCATACCTGCGCAAATGCAAGTGCAAGTGCATCTCCCCAATACAGTTTTTCAGTAAGTTCTGTTAACCATTGTTAGCCATGGTTGAAGTAAATTTTTAAATAATGTCCAATGTTTTCCTTCAAGTTTCCTTTTTTTTGTGTTCCAGTTTTGGAGCCCAATTTCTCAGACACTTTTTTTGATATGTGTTGCGAAAATATTAATTATGTACAAAAATGCCTCATCGCCAACTATGACACAAGGCATAATTGTCTGCGTATTAGGAAGTGCATTGTCTTTCGGGACATTTAATTTATTTCTTTCAAGAAGTTTACCCAATTTAGAATTAGCGAATAGATCTCCGTCGCTATTTTTACCATACCCGCCTATGTCTACCGAGATGAATTTGTAATGTGCATCCACTAATGCTAAGAGAACAATGGAAAATGTTTTCTTATAGTTAAAAAATTGAGATCCACTGTTTGCGGAAGCTTGAATGACCACATGTTTTCCATCGAGAGGGCCAATACAATTTGAAAAATTCCAAATATCCCAAAATTTTTTGGCAATTTGTTTCCATTGATCCTGTAGGATCACTGTAGGAATGTTTCAACTATTATAATGCGGTCACGTTAACTTTAATACAATGTAAAGATTTATGTCATCGAAGAGTTTGTTACACTGAGGATGGCCAAAACCAATGTGCCGAAATGTTTATAAAATATTTTTAACTCGATTTATTTATGATTGAACTGAAAGCAACCACTAATCAGCTCTGGCTCAATAAGCGATTACTTACTTCATTTCTTTTATAATAGTTAATATATAAGAGCCTAATTTTTGTTTAGTTTTATATTAGTTTTATATAGCATTGAATTATATTACAGAATAAATTTATTCTCTCTTTCTCTCTCTCTCTCTCTCTCTTTCTCTCTCTACATATATGTGTATATATGTATATGTAAATATATATATATATATATATATATATATATACATATATACATACATACATACATACATACATGCATGTAGTAACAATATTCGGCCTACAGATATCATAATATGATCAAATGACAAAAATCGAATCAGTACTGTTAAAATTATCTTAGATATTTTATAAAAAATATTCCTTTTCTTATCTGAGATACACATAAAAATGTTATATGCTTTAATTATATAGATAAATGATAAAATGAACAATAATTATATCTAGATAATTTTATCCAGATAACAGAAAACAATGATGGTTAAAGAGCACATTTGATACATCTATGACCATGTATAGTCATATTGAAAACCACCGCCCCACCAAAACGGTACAATTAGCGACAGCATAAAAGAGCCGCCTAATCATGGATACGGGGAGATCGCAATTAATAACCGAACCGAAATCGGTGTCAGTCATTACTTTAAACTTATCGCGATACGGTATTGTCACCAAACCGCGAGTACGTAAAGTGTAATTGTGAGAATTATAAAATAAATAATCCTTTGAAAGAAGTGAGTGGTTTGTAGAGGTCACCTATCAGCGTTTCTTCCTTGAGTTTCTTCTTAATTTAGTACGCTTTATCTTGAATGGCCTAACGACTCTAAATATATTACAACATATAGCAAAACTAATACATACAGTAATACACCCATGGACGATATCGTGTATTAGTTTATTATATATTTGTGTATTAGTTTATTATATGTAATTGTACATGCAATCGTATTACATGTACATCATCTCTTTATAATTTCATGGTGTAGAATTCATTAAATGGAAATGTAGTGCTTGTTTTGAAACTCTTAAATCATTTAGACATAGCTATTTTAACAGACGATTTAAGAACATTCATTTTTAATTGTAAAATATTTCCCGCAGTTTCTCGGTTAAATGAATATTATTTTCTTCTTAGTTCAACCTTAAGGGAATCCTAAAGTGATATTGTTACCGATCGAGCATGATTAATTTCAGATTTATTAATCTTTTAATTGGCCCTACAGATTTAAAAATCCTTTTCCAAAATTAAAGTACAGACAATACAACAATACGTGAACTAGTACGTATACGTGAACTAATTTACGGCTATGTTTTATCCACCGATTTCGCATGCAACAGACGAAATTTTTATATACAAAATGTGTACAACCACGAGACTTTTTTATTAAAGCATCTAGAGTTATTCTAAAAACACAGTATTATTCTTTAATGTTAGCTCTAATCGGGACTACACTTGTTTTACATGTACAAGATATAAAAACTTTTATATTAAACAAATGTTGTTACGATCGTAACTCGAGTCCTAATCTAACCAATGCCAGAAGTCGATATAACAATTTTTTTTCGTTTCTCATGAAATCATTTACGTAAAACAAGTGTAGTCCCGTCTAGAGTTAACATTAAAGAATAATATTGTGCTTTTAGAGTAAGTCTAGATGCTTTAATAAACAAGTGACTACGAAAATTTCGTATGTGAAAATTTTATGTGTTTGCATGCGAAATCGGTGGAAAAGTAAAGCATAGCAGCAAATTAGATCACGTACACATTGTATTATTGTCTGTACTTTAATTCTGGAAAAAGATTTTTAAATGTGTAAAGTTAATTAAAAGATTAATAAATCTGAAATTAATTATACTCCATTGGTAACTATGTCACTTTAGGATCCCCTTAAATAAGACGGTAAAAAATATGTTTTACAGGTTCCCGTTAAGGGCAAAAAATGGCGATTTTTGCACTCTCTCCTTTGATAAGACGATACGACAGATGAATGCACGACTGACGGAGAAAAAGGAATTAACTAGTCGATAAAGTAGGAAGTACGCAAATCACTTTCAGAGAGATCGATATAGTAGATATCGATAAATAAATACAGAAAAAGAACAGGAACAAAGAGTGACAATACAAAAGGCGAAAAAAGAGAGAAAGGAGACGGAAAAGAAGGATAGAAATACAATTCTAAAGTTCAGCACCTGTTCAGACAAAGATCAGGAAGTGTCGGATCAATTGATACACTAAACAAAAGGAAAGGAGAAGAAGACAACAGATCGAAAGCAGAGAGAAATCTTTTACGAAAATTCGAAAAAACAAGAAGAGTAACCAGAACTCCATCTAAGAGGGAAACAACAGAATCTAACACAGGAGAAACAAAGAAGATGGGAGGAATAATACAGGTGCAAGAAGAGATAAAAAAAGAAATAGAAAATGAGTTACGCAAAGAATTTAAAGAAGAATTCAGAAATATACGCGATGAACTTGAAGGAAAAATGAGAGAACAATGGGAGGAAAAAGAAGAGCACTGGGAAAGAAGAATCAAAATGAAAATAGAATTGTGGAACACAGAAAAGAAGATCGAGAAAATGAAGACAAAACTCCTCAGGCTCACAAGCAAACTAGAAAAGCGAGAAGAGGAGGGAGCGGAGGATTCGGCGAACTCTGTAACGGCAGAGACGAAAGCGAAGCTTGAAGATACAAAAATAAGTAACACAAGCAGAGAATGTACGAAAATAAAAATAGGTTTTTGGAATGTCGCTGGACTGGAAAAGAAAGTTAGTAATACAGAATTTCGGAAATATATAGAGAAATTTGACATAATTGGAATGGTGGAAACTTCGATAGAAAAAAACCGTTGGAAAGATATAGAAGAATCTCTACCAAATAAATTCAAATGGAAATGTCTGTTTGCTAGGGAAGGAAAGAAAAAAGAAGGAATCATCACAGGCATAAGAAAAGATATTCCAGAGGAAACAGAAGAAGCCAACAATATAGAACCAGAAGGAGTACAAATAAGAAACATAAAGTTAGGAGAAGAAAACTGGAATATAATAACAGTATATAGCAAAAGAGTTAAAAATGAAAAAAAAGAGCAATCTAAGGCAAGAATAAATACCGTTATGGAAAATATCATAAAAATCATACCAAAAAAAGAAAGAGTAAATCTGTTGATAGGGGGGGATTTCAATGTCAGAATAGGAGAACAAGAGAGGATTGTTAAATGGGAAGACGGCAGAAACGAGATCAAAAAAAGAAAATCAAGGGACACGACAATAAACTCTGGAAATGAGACATTTCTTAATACGATAGAAGAAAGAGAATGGAAAATACTGAACGGAAACATGAAAGGAGACGAAAAAGGAGAATTCACTTACATAGGATGGAGATCGGTAATAGATTATGTCCTAACAAACGCAGAAACAAGAGGGAAGATTGACAAACTGGTCATCGAAGACAGAATGGAATCAGACCACAACCCACTCTGTGTATATCTATGTATACAAGAAACGTATAAAGCAGTGGAAGACAACCTCCAGCAAAACATTCAAATGCAACAAATTTGAACAAAGGATTCTGAATCTGACCAATCAGTATAAGAAGAAGTATAAAATAAATTAAAAAAAACGATAAAAAAACAGAAAAACTATAAGAGAAAAACGACCACATGAAAAAGAAAAATAGGAAACAAAGAATGGTCGAACAAAGAATGTTTAAATAGAAAGAGGAAATTGAAGAAAGTACTCAGAAGAACCAGAAGAAATGCAAGCGGCCTAGAAGAATATAGAAATAAAAGGAGACAATACAAAAAGTTCTGCAAAGAAAGGAAAAAAAATATAAAAAAGCAGAGAAAGAAGAAATCAAGACAGAAATAGAAGCACGGAAATATATCAACAAAGAAAGAGAGAAGAAAATAACTATATCAAAACAAATTACAGTAAAAGAATGGAAACAGCACTTTATGAAGCAATACAAGGAAAAGGAAAGGAGAAGAGGAAATAAAGTTAGAACAAAGGACATGGATAGAAGACTCAGAAGAGAACATCATTAAAAAAAATAAAAAGACAAATAAAAAAATTAAAAAGGAAGAAAGCAGTAGGAGAAGATGAAATAAAAAATGAAGCTTGGCTACATAGTACAAAGAATATCAAACTCAAATTATTAGAAATTATGCAAAGAATAGAGGAAGGGTGAAGATTTCCCAAAGAGCTGGAGAAGAGGAGTAATTGTTCCGATATATAAAAAAGAAGACAAAAACAAAGCTGCAAATTATCATAAAATCACACTTTTAAATACTGCGTACAAAATCTATGCAATGCTCTTAGAAGAAAAATTAAGAAGAGAAGTAGAAAAAAAAGAATATTACTAGAAACACAATCAGGATTCAAGAGCGGACGGGGAACAATGGATAATATTTATATTTTAAATTACGCAATAGAAAGGGAAATTTAAAAGAAAGGAAGAAAGGTTTTCGCGTTCTTCACGGATCTAAAGACTGCATTTGACAAAATAAATCGGAAGAAATTGTGTGATCAATGATGAAAGAAAAAGGAATAAATAACCACTTATTATAGTAAACAGAATTGAAGAAATTTATGAAGAAACAATCAACAGGGTATTAATAGAAGGGAAACATTCGAAAGATTTTTGGACAGAATTTGGAGTAAAGTAAAGATGCCCGCTGAGCCCTACGCTTTACCATCTACATAGCAGACATTGAAGAAGTACTTAGAAAGGAACAGGCAGGAGGGATAGTGATAGGCACAAAGAAAGTGTGGAATTTGTCGTATGCGAATGACAAGGTTTTATTTGCAAAGGATGCCAACGAGATGAAAAAGATGCTAAAAACTTTAACAAGATTCCTAAAAAAAAGATATTTAAGCTTAAGTACCGAAAAATCAAAGATGATGACATTCAGAAGAGAAAGGAGAGAAAAAGAGTATTGGAGTTGGAACGAAGAGGAGATAGAAGAGGTTCATCGATTTAAATATGTGGGTTATACACTACAAAGAAGTAACAACATAAACAACCACATAAAGGAGATAGTAAGGGAGGCCATAAGTGCTATGAAACAGATATTGAGAATAGGTCAAAGAAAATTCGTAGGAGATTTTAACGGAAGGGTTTTGATGTTCGATTGTTTGATAAAAAGTATTCTAATGTACGGAGCGGAAATAAGGGGATGGAGAGAATGCCAATCAGTGGAAAGATGTCAGGATAAGTATATAAAATGGTTAGAGTTAGACTGCAAACCTTTAAGTTGTATAAATAGGGAAAAAACAAGAAGATCGGCAATAAGAATAGAGTCAGAAAAAAGGGCATTGAAATTTGAAGAAAAAATAATGGGAGAGTCAAACAACAAACTATTTAAAGAATGCTTAGTAGAGAAGAAGAAAAATAAATCAGAACTAGGTGGGAAATAGAGAGAGAAATGTATTTCCGTAAAAATAGCATGTCAGGGATAGAAGTAAAAAAAAGGAGAGAAGAAGGGAATGATACTATAGGTAGTTTAATTAAAAGAGATATAGAAATTCAGAAATAGACACAATTTAATAGAATACAGAATTCGAGGTACGGAAAAAGGTATAAAGATTTATATTCGATATAGAACTCAGAATACTTAAGAAAACAGGGGAAAAAAGATTATCAAAAAAGAATCGCTAGGTTTAGATGCAGGAATGAGGAACTTAGTAATAAATTCTGGCAAAACGAGGAGAGAATTCTTTGTAGAATATTTCGTAAGGAGGAAGAGACTCTAGAACATCTCGCAATAAGATGCACAGAAGAAATAAGAAACCACATAGGTGTAGAACAAATATTATCGGAAAAAGGGGAGGGAATCAGCTAGATGAAAAAATCGTTATGAAGTTAAAAAAGAACTGTTATAACATAATGTGTTAAAAGCGTCTTATATGTACATGTATAAATGTATAAAAAATTCTTTGTAAACCTCCTTTCAATGCCGAAAGGCACGAAATAAAGTTTATCTATACAATGCTGGGAAATAATATATAATAAATAGTTATTAGATGATTTAATGAAAAAGAAGTTATTTTGTTAAAGTTTTGTTTTTTATTTAATAATGCTGCCATTCTGTAACTCTTAACTCTCCAAAATCATGCATTTCATCAGGTTAGATATCACTTCGCACACGTTCAAGTTTTTAATTGAAACAGTATGAATATAATTATTACAATAAGTTATATTAATGACGTAATGATTAATATTATAGTACAAAAAATAAAATAAAATAACTGTATTTTGATGAAATTATTGCAACTGGTTTTACTAAAATAATTAATGTTGTAATAGTTAATTTTACATGAATTTTAATTTATAATTGTACATGAGGTTGATAATTACAATATGAAACAAGTACATATGTTTAATTTTCTATAAATTTATATTCTTTTTATTATATACTTAATTTCATATCTTTGCATATTTACCTTAATCGGTACAAATCTTCAATATTTGATTCTGTTTTTCAGGATTAGGATGATTAGGACCCAACTCACTCTTTAGCTTTTCTATATTAATATACGTATCAACCATCTGAAAATTGTGTAATGCATGAAGAAAATGAAAAATAATGAAAATTAATTATTTTCAACATTGTAATATTTTACCCATTCTTTTTTCTTAAATATACAAGCGAACAAACAGCCTACTCTTAGAGCTGAATCTTTTATTTTCGTGTCTCCGTTGTTGAATATTCCATTCAATGCTAAATAATTTAAATCGACTGTAAAATACAAATTTGATATGAATTAATTTAAATTGTTGATGAAATGTAGTTATATGGCATAAGATAAGACAATTTATTGAATTTATTAAACAACAAAATGCATATAAAGTAATTATTTTGTTTAATCAAAGTATTAAAACAATTTAATGTTCAAATATTAAAGGGCCTCTTTAGTGTAAAATAGTTGAAGATAAAGTAATTTTTGGGAATCTTTTACATGATAATTACAACACAAATTAATCTAAAACTTTTTTGTGTGTATTGTACTATATTTGTAGAGTAGTAAAAAAATTTTGAAATGTCCAAGTATCAAATAGTTTGGCACTTCGAAAAAAGGATCTCCTCGGTTGATATATGATACCAAATTTTAGAAGTAATACATGTGAAAATAAATCAAAATGTTTTAATAAACAATGCTTCAAGAATCATTTATTTCTGAGTTATAAAGCATTTTCTGTAATAAACAAAAAATATATTCCATAAATAAATGTTTGATATGGCTGCCGTTCGGTTCAATATATTTGGTTTTACATTTATACATGCACATATATTTATTTATGTAGAATGTCCCGCTTTAAATTTGATGATTAGTTTTCTACACCACTTTAGAATTGTCATGTTTAGATATCGAGGAATTTAATTATGCAAAATTTTATAACTGAAGAATATAAATATTCTATTTATTATTAAAATATGACTGCAAAATTTATTGTAAAAATAAAAAATTACAAGAAACCCAAACTTTTAAATTTTTTACGGGTCAATTTGGAAGATTTCAACGATCGTTATATTTTGTTAAATTTTTTTCAAGGCAGAAAAAATTTTTGCAGATAAAATTATTGAAATTAAGCTAAAAGTAGAAGCCAAAAATGTAATTCAAAATTTTTTCAAAAACGTGGCCTTTTGAAAAAAAAATCGCTGGAAACATTTGGCAAATGTAGTACTTCAAATACATATAATTTTTATATTTCTAATGAAAAACTTATTTTTTTAAATTTGATTATTATTAAAATAAATAGAATCTTAAGTTTAAAATGGAGCATCCTTTATATACGTGTAATATTATATATATATATAAATATTATTTATTACAAGGATCGATTACGATTGAATGAGATATATTTGTATTACGTCTTATAGTGTTATATTTACATAAACAATCAAATTCATTTGTCATCGTATAAGGCTGTTAAATATATAATACAATGCTAGGAAATAATATATAATGATAAATAGTTATTACATAATCAAAGAAAAAGAATATTTTGTTAAAGTTTTATTTTATATTTAATATTAATTAATTTTGTGACGAAATGTCATAAAAAGATTATCATCCTATTTTTAACCCTTTTGTTTCTACGAGGCCTATATAAGCTTTTTATCTTTCGACAGTATTTAGAACGAATCTATGTAACCTTAGTCAATAACTAAGCTATTATTACATTTATATTAGTAATGTTAAAAGAATACGTATAAGTATTTTCACTGTACCTTTAATATCTTTTTTCAATCACAAAAAATTTTTTTTTCTTGCTTAGGAAAATTATTCAGGAACAAAAGGATTAATAAATAAAGTCTAATTTTTCAAATAGTCTAATAATCTCATAATCAAATTTATGCCCAAATACATTCTTTATATAAAATTTTAAACTTTTTGCTCAAATCATGGATAATTATAATTTTTGTGTTATATTAATTTTATCTTATTATGTATGTTATCCTTTCCGTTTCTGGTTCATTTGCTCCATAATACATGTTATCATTTTAAGAATCAATGCGCATTCGTTAGGGATATTTGTAACTGAAACAATATGTATGCGAATATAATTATTACAGTATGCTATTTTAAATGTTATATTTATGATATAATAATAAATTGTAATACTAAAATTAAAAACTATTTCCGATAAGCTATAGTAATTAGTTTTACTAACGTAGATATATTGTTATAATAATTCATTTTCAATGAATTTTAATTCTGTAATATTGTGATAATTGTATGAAATTGATAATTTTAAATTAAGAAAAGCAATGAATTATTTTAATTTTTCAGAAACTTATATTCTATTCATCACACACTTATATTCTATTCATACACTTAATTTCATGTATTTTTAGATATTTACCTTGATTAATGCAGTGATCCAATATTCGATTTCGTAGAGCGATATGTTCAGGGTTTGAGGACGTCTTAGTATTAAATTCTTTTATTTTTTCTATATTAATGTGCGTATCAACCATCTGAAAATTGTACACAATTCATGAGCAAGAACATAAAAGAATTAATGAATACATACGTATTATGTACATATACAAGTAATATATGGACATAGTGCATATTTATATATTAAATATACAGAGTGTTCTAAAACTACCGTATATCCTTTTAATAAAATGTTCTAAAGACTAGATTCTTTAGAACATTTTAAGACAAAAATCCTAATACAAAAATATTGAAGCTACAATAGTTTTTAAAAGGAAAGCGATTATATTTCACAAATGACAAGGCTGAGATTTGCGCGCTCAGGCACGGTGACATGGCAATTAAGTAGCATAATATTACATGTCATCTTCATGGTATGTAATATTGATTGACTTTTGACAGCTGAAATTGAAACATGTCATAAATTTTTATTTGGATTATTTTTAGATATCTTTTATTCTTACATTTATAAGTTGTAAAAGAATGTATTAATGCAATGCGGGAAAACAACATTATTGTAAAATTATACAATAATTATAATATCATAAACAAGGGCGACATTCATGGGAGCACTTTTATCACGTGTCATGTCGCCGTGCCTGAGGGCGCGAAATCTCACAATCAGCCTTGTCATTCGTGAAATATAATCGCTTCCCTTTTAAAAACTATTATACCCTCAACATTTTCTTATTAGGATTTTTGTCTTGAAATGTTCTAAGGAATCTGCTATTAAGAGGATACGATAGTTTTAAGCACCCTATATATAATATATATGGTATATATATTATATATATAATAAATATATATAGTATATATATATATATATATATATATTATATATATATAATATATATATATATAATATATATAATATAGAGGGAGAGATAATTGATGTAAAAAGCATTTTTTTTAAATTTAACTTTTAAAGGACAAAATTCAATTAAAAAAAAAATTCTGTAAGAAGGAAATTGTATAAAATCAAAGCTCTGAAAGACTTTAATGTGCATTTCGTCAATAATTTCAAAGTTCACTTCATCTCTAAAAAATATTTAAATTACATAAACAGAAACCTATTAAAAGAAAAATTGACAAATTAGAAGCAAAACAACTTTTGGGGTAATTTGCAGTATTTTCCTGCAAAGAATAATTCTTGAGACTTAAAAAGATGCTATTAAATCGTTCCTAACATCATAAAATTTTACCAATTCTTTTTTTTGCAGCAGACAGGCAAATAAACAGCTTGCTTTTAAAGCTGAATTTCTAATAACCGGTGTGTCCATCCCTTCATCTATTAGTTCGTTCAGCCTCATTAAATCTTCTGTCAAATACAAATTTCTTTTGAATTAGTTTATGTTACTGAAATATTATTAGTTGTTATATGATAATAATAATTTAATAACGTAATAAGTAGAAAAAAACAATTATTTCAATGAAAATATGAAAACAATTAAATAATATACAAATATTAATTTCATAATTTACTTGTAAGTAAATACGATGCCATAATTTGATATATTATTATTTATAAATGTGTGTGTATAATATATATAACGTTAAATAAAAGCCACTAAGTATGATGTATTGACAAGTATGTTTCGAAGAGATATAATTTTACAACTTTTGCTGAACAGATTTACCTAAATTTACATTTGTGTTATTGAAACAAGTCTGTACTTCCATTTTTGACATCGATAATGTATCCGCTAGACTGTCTGTGATGTCGTCTAATGAACCTACTGTCTATAATAAACACAAAGTAACAATTGATAATAAATTTTAATGAGAAAATAAACTGTGATAATTGCAATACAATAGATAATACGTTAATGTTAAATGCTTACATATTAATGGCGTTTTTAATGTACAACAGAATTTTGTTTTAACAAAAATAAAATTTAAAAAATTAGAATTAATTTAAGAAAAGATATTAATTTTAAATTGAAAAAATTTTCATTTAAACAAAATGAAATCTTATTATCTAATTATCTTATATAAAAAAGATGAAGGAGAAGAATCTATATTAATAATAATAATGTTTCTACATGAGATTGATGAAAATGAAACATTTCTTTGAGAGAAAAGAGTTTAGACAGAAGAGATTGTATTTTTGTAATTTTATCTGCGATAATATTTTATAATCTTATGTATCCTTCGTGTTGATAAAAATAATTTCATATTAATTTAATTAAATGTTTATACATATAATGTTAAATTACTTACAACGGCGATACACAGATATAGAATAAATATCAATCGCTTCATGATTTCAAAGTCCAAAATCGTTCGAGGTTTTAATTGATTACTTCAACTTGCTTTAACTTGTTCCAATTGATCAATGCACTGCAGTCTATATCTTGTTATATAGTATTTATATAGATGAAACTATTGTAAAGGTTACATATATCAAAGGTTATCGCTCAGAATATTTACGTTAATTTCTCTTGAGTCAAGAAAATTGTAAGTGTTCTGGGAATATTAACATATTGTGTTCACGATTCGAAAATTTATCACGTCTGTTACGGTGAATTAATGCAATAATAAATTTATTAAAATTCCATTTCTAATTAATGTTTACTAAATAGGGACTTGAAAATAATGTCGCTATATTACTTAGAAACGTTTTAGAAGATATTTTGCCGCAGAAAAATTAATTTTAAAATATTAAAAAATTTAACTTTAAACAAAGAATATTATTAATATAAAAAATATGTTGCAATTGTTAAATTTTTTCTAAAAAAAGTTGTCAACTAAAATAAAAGTTATGTACATTGTACAATAATCGTTTTATTATTACACTTTGATATTAAAAAAAATTGTATATCTATTAAAATAATACATTTCTTTCTGTATACATATAATATAATTCTCTTTTTTTTTATTGGAACATCATTTCAAGTTGAAATCAGTTGATTTCTTATGAAAATTGAAATTGCGGGATGTTTACATGAGAAATTTTTGATTACAATTAGATATATTGTGTAGATTCATTATAATAGAAGGTTATATAAAAAAATTAATGATAACATGAGTATTATAGTATTGTTTTCAGAAAGTAACGTCCTTCTAAAACACACAAAGTAGAGAAAAATTGGGAGATCTTTTGAATATTCTAGCAGAATTTTAAGATTTATATAAGAATTTCAAGTTCTATATAAAGTTATACACTACTCAAAAGAATTATGGCATCAAAAAATTTATGCCAAAAATTACCGAAATTTAACAGATTATAACTCTGCGAGAAATAATCGTAGAGCAATAAAGTTTTTTTTAAATTAAAGGTTAAAATTTCAGCTTTAAAATAATGTACATATTTTTTTGATTAGAGACATTTATGCAACAGAAACCCCATAAATTAGAGGGCATGTTTGATATTTTAAAATTAGCCTAATTTGAAAGCGTGCACGGATTTGGATAATTTTTTTTCGAGCAGGTTTTATACATCAAATGAATGCCTAATTCTTCTCCTTTAATTTGAGTGGTTGCTGATCGCTGTGCGATTTTTTTTCACCGAGTTAACAAAGTTTGAAGAAGAAATCATTTTGTTTTTGATTACTTATTACTTGTAAACAAATCAACATACAGTACTCCGCGAAAAAGCTTTAAAAAGCTGAAAGCTCTTTCAAACGCTGTTACTGTTTTCTTCTTAACCTTACTTTTTTAAACAAAAAATTAAGTTCAAATGTCATATAAAAAATCACATATTTTACGTTTCTTCTTTTTTTCGATATATTATCGTGAAAAAAGATCCAATCAAATTACTAAAGCAAAGTTTTGTAGTTCAAGTATACCACAATGAAAAATAATAACGTTTATCAGCTAACACATTTTTATTCCATATGTCCATCGTTCTTGAAATTGTCTAAATTGCTAAAAATTAAAAAACTATCAATATTGCGTTAAAGTTAAAATTTTAAGCTTGAATAATGCATGTTTAATTTCTTCAGACGTTCTTTATTCATTTATTATGGTAAAGCAGATCGTTCTCTTAATTTTCAACAATTTAAGTTAGATCTGCGATCAAAGTCAAAATGACCATTTCTTCTTCAAACCTTGATAACTTGGTCAAAAAAAATCGCACAGCGATCAGCAACCACTCAAATTAAAGGGGAAGAATTAGGCTTTCATTTGATGTATATAACATGCTCGAAAAAAAATTATCCAAGTCCGTGCACGCTTTCAAATTAGGCTAATTTTAAAATATCAAACATGCCCTCTAATTTAAGAGATTTCTGTTGCCTAAATGTAACTAATCAAAAAAATATGTACACCATTTTAAAGCTGAGATTTTAACCTTTAACTTAAAAAAAGTTTATTGCTCTACGATTATTTCGCGCAGAGTTATGATCTGTTAAATTTCGGTAATTTTTAGTATAAATTTTTTGATGCCATAATTCTTTTGAGTAGTGTATTTAACATACGTTAATTGCGTAACAATTTCGCCTCTTCCATGGAGCACAGAATCTTCGTCACGAGGCGCAGGGAAAACCGTCGCTCCATTAATGCTACCATCTTCGACCGCCGTCTGAATATTATTTTCCTATCCGTTGTTCGATGCATCCATCGTTAAGTTATTCATTCTTTCAATTAACTCCGCCTTTGTTCCGCTTGTCACTCGACCTTTCGCCATTAACATCTCTCTTAATTCGATCACTGTGCAACTGCTAAGTTCTCTCATCATTTTGCTTTCTCGCTGTAACGTCTCTTCCATCGATTCGTCTTAAAAAATTTTTATCTCCATCAATAATGTCATGTCACGTTATCGATCGCGACAATTTTTTATCTCACGTCTTCCTCTTTTCTAATTCCGTTAACCGACTCTTGTCTCAAATTGGACGAGCCCCCAAAATGTGGAAAGTATGAAATAGTTAATCGGGTGGTGGACTAACTAATTTGAGAGAGAAACGGTTTAAGAATATATACTTGTATTTTGCAATATTTGATATATTTTACAAGGCAGCTTACTAGAAACAGTTCGGCGGCGAATATTCGACTGACTCTCTGTTCCAAAGAGAGCCACTTGTGACCCGGTCGCAATTATAAATATTACTCCGAGAAAACAGTTTGTCATGAGTACAAGTATGACCTGTCATATTAACGTTCGCTATCCTAAGTAATGCTCGAATATCTTGGTCCCCTTATATGTCTACAATATATTTATATAGTCCCATTTTGTACTTGAGGTTCGTTTTCTGCATTTTCTACTTATTTAGGAATTGTGTAACCTTGAATGTTTATATTTGACATTTGTTATCTAGAGATATTGGAATTTAATTATGCAACATTTTACAACTAAAGAACATATAGAAATTGTGTATACTTGTTATGAAAATAGAAAGCTAAACATTTAAAAAAATTTAACTTTCTGTGACTCATATCGGAGAACATGGATCTTTTGGGAATTTTTTCAACAAGATGGAGCAATTTGATGTCTGCGAGTGAAACAATGGCTTTATTGCAAATAAAGTTTCTTAACAAATACATTCTTTGTATGATCTTGTAAGCATTTTATTCAAATCATGGATAAAATTTTTTTTTATATTAATTAAATCTCCTTTTTCTTGTAATATTAATTAAATCTTATTCTTCTTTTAAATTTTGAATTTAATCTGAATCATTTCGAGGCGTTGCTGTTCCTCAGTCATACATTTCGTCAGCTTAAACATCATTTCGCACTTGTTAGAAAAATCTTTAACTGAAACAATACAAATATAATTATTATTATAAGTAAGATGTATTAGATATACTAATGATGTAATAGTAAAGTGTAATATAGAAAATGAAGTTAAAAACTATATTTCGGGTAAGCTATAACTATACGTATAATGCGTACCAATTGCAATTAGTTTCACTAACATAAATAATGATACAATAATAAATTTTCAATGAATTTTAATTTATACTTGTATATGAGATAATAACGAACATGAAAGAAATGAATTTCCTAGAAATTTTTATTTTTTTTATCATACACTTAACTTCATGTATTTCTGTTTGTAGATATTTACCTCGATCAATACAAGTCTTCAATAATAGTTCGTGTAAACCGCAGCTTACGTCGCTTAAGCCAAACTTAGAACATATTCCTTTTGTTACCTCTTCAACGTTGATATTCGTACCAACCATCTAAAAGTTGTACGTAATGAATGAACAAAAATATAAAAAAAAAATGAATTATTTTGAACATTATAATATGTATTTTACCCATTTTCTTTTTTCATACACACAGGCATCGAAACAGCCAAATTTGAAATCAGAGTTATCAATATTCGATGCTTCTGCATAACAGATTTGCTGATACGTTTTGATTAAATCTGCTGTAAAATACAAATTTGATATGAATTTATTTAAACTGTTAATGAAATGTAGGATTATGCGAACTAAAATAATTTAGTTGAACTTAAATAATAAAGTGCAATAAATGGTAAAATGCAAAACAACTATTTGTTTCAATCAAAGTATTGAAACAATTAAATAAATACACATATCAATACCTTAATTTCTTTACTTAATTAAATTTTAATACTAAGATTTAAACTACTATTTATATGTTAAACTATTACTTATGATGTTAAAAGAGAATCACTAATTATCGTGTATCGTGTGTGTGTAATTTGGAAAGATTTATTTTTATAAAAACTTTTAAGAACAAACTTACTAGAAGTTATCTTTGCTTCATCGGAACAGGTTTGTACATCCGTTTTCGATAGCGATGTTAAATATACCATAGCGTTTATGTAATCATTAAGAGATTCCACTACGATAGTCTATAACAAATACAAAGCAGCAAATTAACAATGACAAAATTTTAATAAAGAGTCAACAGCAATAATAGCAAACTTAGATAATATGTTAATATTAAATATAAATGTTAATAATAAGAAATGTCCGAGAATATTTTATCCTCTTTAACGAGAATTAAACTAAAAGTTAATTTTAAAAATTAGAATAGATTAGATTAGAATAGAAGTTTAGAATAGAAAATTAGAATAGAAGTAAATTAATATAAAATTTCTGAAATTTTAATGAAAACAAAATAAAATCTTATCTTTTGTTAGAGAAAAGACGATTGAAAAATAAGGAGCTATAATCTTTAATAATACACCTGGATACGTTTTACTTATCGCTCGCACCATTCTTAGAATCATTTAATCTTTATTGTTTAGCAAATAATAAACAAGAATGAAATAAATTCTACAAACGTTGCAAGCGATAAGTGAAACACACCCTATATGAGCTTGAGGAAAATAATTCATTTATTTCAGAGAGAAGAGTTTAGACAAAAGAGATTATATAGTTTTACAATTTTACGTATAATAATATTTTAATAATTTTATATATCTTTGTTTATAATGATAATAATTTTGATGTTAATTTATTTAAAAGTATTCTTATATAACGCAGAAGAGTACTTACAGCGGCAAAAGAGAAAGGGACGCACAGACATAGAATAAATATCAATTGCTTCATGATTTTGAATTTCTTACAGAACCCAATCTATCGAAATCTTAATTGATTGCTCCAATTGATCTAATCTAGAATGTACTGTGGGTGATATCTCATTATACAGTTTTTATATGTCGTAAGTAAAAATGCTATGAAGCTTACTGTAGCGTAATGGCACGCTGGTCCCACCATACAGGTTTGCCGAGAATTTTGTGGACGGGAACGGTGTGATCGAAGAAACCTCGATTTCTTCTGTTTTCCCTTGTGAAAATAAAATGTGGAGTGTAAGTCGTATGTAAAGGAAGGGTGATGCAAGCGTGAACAAACCGTCTAAGAATTGAAAATTGAAACACCGTAAAAGAAGCATAAAAAAATTTTAACGCTTTTTTTACGCTTCGGTGTTTCAATTTTCGCTTCCTAGACGTTTTGTTCACGCTTCTATCACCCTTCCTTTACATTTGACTTACGCTCCAAATTTTATTTTCACTAGTGTTTACACAAATTTGTTGAATCTCAGTAGCTGCCGTACACAATTATGACTCGAGTATTACAAAGCTTCACTTTCTTCAGTGGGTATTATAACGCGAGAGACAGATCTGAATCGCTTCCCGTTCTTGACGACAATGACCATCGCCTTCTTCTTCTTGTTACCCGCTAGTATTTTTACATCGCGTAGGGATACATCGCGTGAACCAATCACGAGGGCGGTAGAAACAGCAACTAGTCAGCTAACGTGCGTTGACAACGTGACCGACGGACAATTAACCGCGTGAATTAGACGAACAAAGGAACCCACAGAAAGTATATGGAAATCTGATCTCTGTCAATTTGGCTGAAACTTTGCTAAATGTTAGTTCTTGATACATAAATAAAAAATGTCTATGGGCATAAGCCCAGAAAAATTATATTTTCTAAGCTACAGACACTTAAAGTTAGAGATCGCACATACGCAGGGTAGTAGGGGCGTGTACAGTACCGCTCAAAAGTTCGGGAACGCTTCCTTAATTTTAGAGCGACAGAAGAATTGCAATATCTCCGTAAGAAATGGTTGTAAAGAAATTTAAAAAAAAAAGCATTTCAAAGTACGCAGAAAGAGTTTTCTAACTACTATATGTAGTTGAAACATTTTTTAAGATTTTTTAGTTAAAAATGAATTTAAAGTATTATATTTTTCAAATTTTTTGAAAATATGTTATGTCAAGTCAGTTTTTTAAATAATGACACTAAACATTTTTTTGGGATTTTATCTGAAAGTACTCAAAATAAACTTTCATTTGCTTGTTGCAAAATTTTTTTACGATTTTCTTTCGCGATGTTATAAGTTTGCAAAGTTGATATAGTATGGGTCATAGTATAGGAAATTGACATCATACATAAATAAATTAAATTACATACATAAATTAACAAAATTTCCATATAAATGTCAATTAGTATTAATCAAATGAAGTATAACAATATGATTTCATTCATTCATCTTCGACAGCAAAATTAATTTATTATACTATACATATACATATATATATATATATGTATACAGGGTGTCCCAGAATTGTGGAACAAAATTTCGTGAGCAGGTAGAGCGGACGAAACTGAATCGAAAAGTCCTTTACCATTTTGCAATTTTCGCAATAGTTAACAAGATATTAATGATTAAAAATCACCGTATTAGTCCGGCCCTCCGCCGAATATAAGCGCGCGGCGCGAGACGACCGCCCAGTGTTGCTAGGCACTCGAGGAATTGTTTACTACACGCGGCAATGCCTACGAGCGGCGGTTTTGAGCGGCGATTGTCCCCCTGTTTTTGTAGAAAACAACTCCTCCTTGGAAACAATGACGCTAGGCGGTCGTATCTCGCCACGATCTTATATTCGGCGGAGGGCCTGGCTAATACGGTGATTTTTAATCATAAATATCTCGTTAACTATCGGGAAAATTGCAAAATGGTAGAGGACTTTTCGACTCAGTTTCGTCCGCTATATCTGCTCAAGAAAATTTGTTCCACAATTCTGGGACACCCTGTATACACTGCTCAAAAAAAATATGGCATCAAAAAATTTATGCCAAAAATTACTAAAATTTAACAGATCATAACTCTGCAAGAAATAATCGTAGAGCAACAAACTTTTTTTTGAATTAAAGGTTAAAATCTCAGTTTTTAAATGGTGTATATATTTTTTTGATTAGGGACATTCATGCAACAGAAACCTCTTAAATTAAAGGGTATGTTTGAGATTTCAAAATTAGCCAAGATTGGAAGTGTGCACGGACTTGGATAATTTTTTTTCGAGCATGTGATATACATCAAATAAAAGCTTAATTCTTCCTCTTTAATTTGAGTGGTTGCTGATCGCTGTGCGATTTTTTTTAACCGAGTTATCAAGGTTTGAAGAAGAAATGGTCATTTTGTCTTTGATCACTTATTACTCGTAAACAAATCAACATATAGTACTCCGCAAAAAAGCATTAAAAAGCTGAAAGTTAGCTCTTTTATACGTTGTTATTGTTTTCTTCTGAGCTTTACTTTTTCTAATCAAAAATTAAATTCAAATATCATGTAAAAAATCACTTATTTTACGTTTCTTCTATAATTCAATATATTGTCATAAAAAAAGATCCAATCAAATCACTAAAGCAAAGTTTTGTAGTTCAAGTATACCACAATAAAAAACAATAACGTTTATCAGCTAAAACATTTTTATTCCATGTGTCCATCGTTCTTGAAATTATCTAAATTGCTAAAAACTAAAAACTAGCGATATTGCGTTAAAGTTAAAATTTTAAACTTGAAAATGCATGTTTAATTTCTTAAGCTGTTCTTTCTTCATTTACTATGGTAGCAGATCGATTCTTTTAATTTTCAACAATTTAAGTTAGATCTGCGATCAAAGTCAAAATGACCATTTCTTCTTCAAACCTTGATAACTCGGTAAAAAAAATCGCACAGCGATCAGCAACCGCTCAAATTAAAGGGGAAGAATTAGGCTTTCATTTGATGTATATCACATGCTTGAAAAAAAATTATCCAAGTCCGTGCACGCTTCCAAATTTGGCTAATTTTAAAATATCAAACATGCCCTTTAATTTAAGGGGATTCTGTTGCATGAATGTCCCTAACCAAAAAAATATATACACCATTTTAAAGCTGAGATTTTAACCTTTAATTCAAAAAAAAGTTTGTTGCTCTACGATTATTTCTCGCAGAGTTATGATTTGTTAAATTTTAATAATTTTTGGCATAAATTTTTTGATGCCATATTTTTTTTGAGCAGTGTATATATATATATATATATATATATATATATATATATATATATACAAGTAATATTAATAAACAGAAAAAATCCCGTCTGTTCAGTTAAGATACTTGTATTACTTTTTATGATCGCATAAACAATTAAATTCATTTTGTTATTATATGAAATGCTCTTAAATATGCAATATTAGGAAATAATATGTAATAATAAATAATTGCTAATAAATTTAATTAGGAAAAAGTTTCATTTTATATATTATATAACTAATTGATTTTTTTTATAAGATTAATTTGGAGGAAGAAACTTGAGGATTTTCAGGTCGAGTATTTTCTTCCAATTGTTGGAGTTTTTGGAGCAGGGAGAAAAGATCGATTCTCGAAGCAATAGCTCGTTTGATTTGGAATCTGATCCGTTTAATCTGAACTCGTCTACTTCCTCTTTTGTACATCTGTAAATTGCCTTACTTTCCGAAAATGAGTTAAGTAGTCGCTACTCTTCGGCAGCGACAATTAATCCGTTACAATCCTCGGCAGCATAAAGGCCAAGTCCACTTTCGGAGACGATAGATTGAAATTACGAGTATTGTCGATAAAGATTCGGATCACTTTCTAAATTTTCAAGCTCCTTTTAGTTCAAAATTTTAAGTTACTTAATGTTTATTTTATTTAATTTCGAATGAGTGGAGTTACAAACTGTACGGGATGTCCCAGAATTGTGGAACACATTTTCTTGAGCAGATAGGGCGAAACTGAGTTGAAAAGTCCTTTACCATTTTGCGTTGCTAGGCACTCGAGGAATTGTTTACTACACGCGGCAATGTCTACGAGCGGCGGTTTTGAGTTGCGTCCCCCTGTCCCCCTGGTTTTTGCCATTGTAGAAAACAACTCCTCCTTGGAAACAATGACGCTGGGCGGTCGTATCTCGCCGCGAGCTTATATTCGGCGGAGGGCTGAGCCAGTACGGTGATTTTTAATCATTAATATTTTGTTAACTATTGCGAAAATTGCAAAATGGTAAAGGACTTTTCGATTCAGTTTCGTCCGCTCTACCTGCTCAAATTTGTTCCACAATTCTGGGACACCCTGTAGATATCAAAACGGGAATAACGAATACGTAACGGACTTAGAAATATCGCGAGAGCACCTATTCGAGTAGGAATTCTAAGGCAGAGTTAGGCGGAGCGCCGGGACAGAGTTCTAGTCGGAGTACTTAACTGAAATGACGTTGTTCGGCGTTTTTCCGCCTTATTTACACCCAAATGGCTAGAACCTCTCCCGCGAGATTCCCACCACTTCATACGCATTTTCTTAAGTGAGAAGGGTTTTATTATTGTGTTTAGATAAGTTTTTTAAACTTTAGGACGGCAAAGCGACGTTCCTTGTCCTAGAGATTATTTTTCCCATATGCGTCTAGGATAAGCATTTTATGGCATTTTCCAGCTGTGTACTCTTGAACCGAACTTTTTCGATAATATATAGCTAAGGAGATAGAAATTAAGTACGTGACAGTTTATAATGTTAAATGGACGCCACTAATTTTATTGCGTTTTGTATTTGACTTCGAAAGATTTAGTTTTATAAGAATTTTTTGAGAACAAACTTACCCAAAATTATATTTGTTTCATTGAAACAGATGTACCTCCGTTTTCGATAGCGATTGTGTTTAGATAAGTTTTCGATGTTTGATACGCTACACGGAAAGACTTTTTCGTTATATTTTACCATGATATTCACTACAAATTTTAACATGTTTGGTGATAAGAGTGGGATAACTAGATAACTAAATAAAAATTTAAAAAAACCTACTAAATATTACCGAAAATGATAGAAATTTGTGAAATATGCAGAAATTTTATAAATTACATAATAAATTTTTATAAACTGCATGATAAAAATTACCAAGCAGATTGTAATATTAATCAAACAGATTTTATATTTTATTGTGATAGATATGAATAAATCAGAGAGAATTTATAATAAAAATCTTCGAAATATTAATTATCCCACGATTACCATGATTTTTAGGCTAAATTTTGAGAGAAAATACTTTTCGTGTATTAACTCTGATCTGATCAATAAATAGATGGATTACATATCCTAGTATAATTGTCTATAATAAATACAAAATAGCAACTTAACAATTTTAATGGCGAAGTCGGCAATAATAACAGTAAAAAGAAATATGTTAATATTAAATGTAAATTTATTTAAATAATAATATAATTAATGTTCAAGAATATTATATTCTCACTTAAAATGAAAGTAAAACTTTAAATAATCAAAATTAGAATAAAAATTAATTAAGATTAAATTTCAGAAATTTTAATGAAAACTATATAAAATCTTATTTTATGTTAGTGAAAAGGTAATTGAGAGAAAAGAAGCTATTGTCATTAATAATAATGCCTCTACGTTTTACTAATCGCTTGCAATGTACATAGAATCATTCTATCCTTATCGTTTATCAAGGATCAAATGATTCTACGAACGTCGCGAGCGACAAGTGAAACGTATTTTATATGATATTGATGAAAGTAAAACATTTCTTTCAGAGACAAGGGTTTAAATCAAAGAGATTGTATTTTTATAATTTTACATATATGATAATATTTTATAATCTATTGTATATCTTTCATATTGATTGATTACAATTTTGAAGTTAATTTAATTGAAAGTATACTTATATTGAAAACGAGTTTGGTTTAGTAGACAGCGCACTAATTTATTATACTAAAGATGCCGGATTCGGTTTCCGGCAAATATTCAGAGAAATTTTTCTTATACAAAGATTTGTTTGGAATAGGCGAACAAAATTATTTATTTGAAGAAACAAATACGATTATTTGATTTTCAAAAAACATTTTTTCTCCATTTGTTTATTTCATTCAAACAACATTATATTATACGAAATATTATCTTTACTGACTAGAAAAGTGTTTTGTTGTATTATATTTGTGAATGATACATGTTATTCAAAAATCAAATAATCGTACTTGTTTCTTCAAATAAACAGTTTTGTTGGACTGTTGCAAAGAAACATTTGTTTTTAATAAATTTTATTAAATTTAAAGAGATCTTTCTCTCTGTGTATGCTCCTCTCCTCTCGAAGATAATTTCCGAACCACCGAAAGTATCTTGCTATGAGAAGTTCTCTAAAGATCTACCGTTCGGAATCGGCATTAAAGGAGGACTCCACACCTGGCACCCAAAAATTCAGTCCTAACTTTGTGAATTTGTTGGGGGAAAATGAATAACTTGATTAAAAAACCAATTTTAGGGTTTTATGATACATCTTTTTTTTATTTGTTTACATGTGATGAAATTTCGTAACCTAATTTTTTACTATAAATAGCTAATCACAGTCATCACAGATAGTTGAAGTTTGTGATTATATTCGGTTTTGATTTTTTAAACAATATCGGTGGTATTGTCTCAAATGTAAATGATGGTCCGTAATACTCGAAATTCCTTTAATAGTACAAGCGACGCAGTATCTAGATTCTAGATTTAATTAAATAAAATATATTTATTATCAAATCCATTATATTATTATTCATACATGTATATACATATAATTATATGAATATATTTCACTTGAATTGTTCAACTACATTTATTTAACATCATAAATCATATATTTCGTGGAGATTATGGTATAATATGGAATTGAAAATAAATATATTTAATTTAATCAGGTCTAACAACTAAATATTTTATTTATGTAACAAAATGTTCATTAAAATGACTAAATTAATTTTCCATATAACATAATTTACGTTTATATACAATTCATTGGGTCTTAGAATAACTAAATATTTTATTCGGTTATGACAACAATTATTCCATCTGATAGAAATAATCATTTTAGATAAACATAAATAATATTGAATCAATCCAATAATTAATTTTATCATTTATTTTCTTTAGCATTATCGCTTATCTGAATTAACTGTTAAATGGATAATTGTAAGATAATAAGATATGTAATTCACTAAATTGAATATGTCAACAAAATCATATTGTTCCTTTTAATTATTGTGAATCAGTTAATAATATTGACATATATTTGACTTAAATATCTACAAATTTGAACGAAAAAAATTACAAGTAACTAAACGCGTTTAGTCATGTTAATATTTCTTTTTTTCTCAGTGTGTGTTTACTCACTTTTATGTCATCTTTTCCTTTTTTAACTTTCGAGTTTTCTGCGAGATACTTTTGGTACAATAGATTGCATTATATTAAGAAATAACCCATAAAACCCAATAAATCTGGTTACAACAGAAGAATCAACGTGTCTAATTATTAAGAAAATAGTAGAAAAAAAGTCATCAATACACACGCACGCACGCATACCCATATATGCAGAAAGTGTTGAAAAAGTTAGTACCAAATTTTAAGGCTCCTGGGCCCTTGCCGACCATATTGGAAATCGTGACGACAGAAGCGAGAAATTACACATTAAAAATTTTTGCAAATTACTATCAAATAAAAAGATATTTGAATGAAAACACACTGTAGATTGCTGTGGCATACATGTAAAATATACAGTAAACTAAGATTACCGAGGAATACACAACGTAGAAGACATATCTCTATCAAATCATGTGGGTCCGTCTGTTTGATTATGCACGTGACTACGCTCTGTATCATGTTCATTTTACATATAGTGTTTTTAAGAATAGTGTCCTGTATATTTTACAAGTGTGCTAAAGCGACCTACAGTGTGTTTCGTCCAAATATCTTTTTATTTGACAGTAATTTGCAAAGTAATTTTCGTTTAATTTCTCGCTTCTAACGTCACGATTTCCAACATGGGCGGCGAGGGCCCAGGAGCCTTAAGAGTAGTAAAATTCGTAGAAATAAACTAGAAAGTTTTAATACTTCAAATAATACTTAAAAAATTATTAATCTTCGAGTTATAATTTTTGCTGTAATAAATAGAACATGAATTTAATCTACAAGAGATGTTCAATGTACCCTCCGTTTTTTTCAATACATTTAATGTAAACATATATGATACATTTATACATATAGAACGTTCCATTTTGAATCATTCGTCTTTTACACTATTTTGGAATTGTCTAATCTGAATATTTACATTTGACATCTGTTATCTAAAAACATGAGAATTCCAATGTAAAGTTTTAAAACTCAAGAACGTATAAAATTCGTATAGAATTATTACAAAAATTAAAAACTAAACTTTTAAATTAAATTAAACTTTTTATGACTCAAATCGGAGAAATAGGTCTCTGGATACGTTTTTCAACAAGATGGAACTACATGCTGCGATAAAATGCTTAACATAAAATATCTTAATAAATACGTTTCTTATAAAATTTTAAACTTTTCTGTCAAATCATGGATAATAATTATTGTTTGTGTAATATGAATTAAATTTTATCAAATTCTTTTAACCTTCCCGCAAAATCATGCATTTTATCAAATGAGTTACCACTTCGCACTCGTTGGTTAAATCTTTAACTGAAACAGTACGAATATAATTATTATAGTAAGTTATATTAGATATATTAATGACGTAATGATTGTAGTAATATTGTAGTACAAAAAAATGAAGTTAAAAATCTGTATTTCGAACAAACTATTGCAATTAGTTTTACTAGCATAGATAATGTTATAATAGTTAATTTTAAATGAATTATAGTTTATAATTGTACATGAGGTTGATAATTACAATATGAAAGAAGTGATAAATTTGTTTAATTTCCTAGAAATTTATATTCTTTTTATTATATACTTAATTCATGTCTTTCTATAAATATTTACCTTCATCGATGCAAGTGTCCAATGTTTGTTTCAGTCTTTCAGGATTTGGATTGTTAAGACTCATGTCATTCTTTATCTTTTCTGCATTGAAATGCCTACCATCCATCTGGAAATTGTACGTAATAAATAAATAAATAAAAATAATGAAAATAAATTGTTTGTAACATTATAATGTTTTACCCATTCTTTTTTTTTAAACACACAAGCTAACGTACAGCCTACTCTTAAAGCTGAATTTTGTGTATCCGTGTCCCTGTCGTAGATTATTTGACCTACTGATAAACTTAATTTGTCTGTAAAATACAAATTTGATATGAATTAATTTAAGTTGTTAATCAAATATACGTAGTTATACGGCATAAAATAAGACAATTTATTAAACAAAACGAAATAGTTACAAAACAATTATTTTGTTCAAAGTATTAGGATGCAAATATTCGTTAATATGCAAGTTTTTATGCAAGTTTAATATGCAAATATTTGTTAATGATAATGATTGAATAACGATAGGTAGCAAAGCAAAAGATTCTTTTATTTCGAGACTTTCTCACGGAGAAAGTTATAATATTATAGTAGTTACATAGAGATTACATATAATAGATAGCGCCACCCAGTATACGAGCGCATCTTTTAAATGTTAGTATAAATGCATGTCAAACACTCATCAATATTAATATTGCAATTTCATCATTTAATTATAATTAAATACTAAGCCAGATTTAAACTATTACTTACATATGTATTATATTAAATGGAAGATATTAATTATGTATTCTATGTTACTTGGAAATATTTAATTTTATAAAAACTTTTGAGAACAGACTTACTCAAAGTTACATTTGTTTCAAGGAAACAAGTTTTTACATCCGTTATTGGTAGCGAAAATCTATTTGCTATTGTCTTTGAAATATCGTCAACCCAAGATCCTACTATAGTAGTCTACAATAAATGCGAAAGAGCAATGACAAAAATTTTAGAAAAGTTAATAGCAATAATAGTAAAAATAGATAATATGTTAATATTAAATGTTAATTTATTTAAATAATAATATAATATAACTAATACGCAAGAGTATTTTACTCCGGCTTTAATGAAGGTTAAAGTAAAAATAATACTTAAAATATTAGAATTAGAATAAAAATAAATTAAGATTAAATTTCCGAAGTTCTAATAAAAATAAAACAGAATAGTATGAAATGTTATAATCTTATAATATTAATATAATAATATACATTTATAATTATAGTATAATAATATAATGTGCACTTCCATTTTAAACTTGCTTTAACAAACATAAAATAAGAAATAAAGTTTTAAAAAATTGAAATTAAAATTTGAAAGAATTGAGATTAAATGTAAGAAATTTTAATTACAATAAAATAAAATTATCTTACTTAGAGAAAAGATGTCAGAGAGAAAAGAAAGCTATAGTCATTAATAATGATACTTTCAAGATAATATTTTATAAACATATCTTTTTCGTATTAGTAATAATTGTAGGTATAATGCTAAAATACTTACAATGGTGATATACAGCCATAGAAGAAATATCAATTGCTTCATGATTTTGAATTTCCTACAAGATCTATCGAAATCTCTATTGATTGTTCCAACTTGCCTTAACTTGCTCCAGTTGAGCTTCTAGAATATACTGCTGTTGATATCTCATTGCACAGTATTTATATGACGTAGGTTATAATACTGGGAACCTTACACATTACAAGGGTTATCGCATATTTACGCATATTTACGCATATTGACTTGAAGATTCAAGAGAATAATAAGCGTTTGAAAAATGTTGACATGTCGTTTTCACGATTAGAAACATTTCTTATGATTATTACATCGAATTAACATAATAATGGATAAATTGAAACTCCATTTCTAATTAATATTTAAGAAACGAGAAACTAGAAAATAATTTAACTAGATAATTTAGAAATGTCATAGAATTTATTTGCTATACAAAACAAACATGAGAATATTTGTACAATTTTATGTAAATCTTAATTAATAATTTTATTGTAAAGGACCCTATCAAATTCTTATGGTTATTGGAGCTCGGTTAATTTTCTGAGACTCCGCAAAATAATACTTTATGTGATGCTGATGAAAAGTTACCATTGCACCAACTCGATCTTATGACTATCCTAGTTTTTAGTTCTAGAGAAAATCGAAGGTGAGCAGGAAAATAACACTAAATTAACGCACGCCTGAAGACACATATACACACACGTAGGCACACACGCGTGCGCGCGTACACGTACACCTTCACGGCCAGCCATCTTCTCTTTTTTCAGTATATGAAGTGATCTGGAGTCCAAAACAAAAATCTTGCATGTTAGCAGAGTAACGTGTTATTTGTGATCTTTGACCTTCTCTAAAGCTAAGACTAGTCATAGGAATGAGTTAGTGCTGTTGAATTTTTTATTATTTGCAGTCGTGTTAAACAGACGAATACATGAAAAGAAATCAAATAAATTCGTTTATCAAAATATACGTGTATATTTGATATAGTTCAACACAGAATTAACATAGAAAACGATAAGAACACAATCTAACTCGCGTGCTACTCTTTCGCTTGACTGAAAGGATCTGGCGCAAGGCTCTGCTCCGAAAGTGCGCTCCAAACCAGATCCTCATGCTCATCGCGTGATCCTCGCGTGATCAACACCTGCTTTTCCACTCA
The DNA here is from genome assembly GCA_928718305.1 of Tetramorium bicarinatum. Taxonomy (NCBI): domain Eukaryota; kingdom Metazoa; phylum Arthropoda; class Insecta; order Hymenoptera; family Formicidae; genus Tetramorium; species Tetramorium bicarinatum. The sequence goes on along the minus strand of OV788329.1, from coordinate 17,647,238 downwards.
CAATCAATCGTAAGCATTCGCGCCATTTTTAAAAATTATTCTCCTCTTCTAATTTTTAATAAGTTTAGCAGTACAATATTTTTTTCGAAAGTTTGGTTTACAGAATTATATTAACAAAAAAAAACTATCTTAAATTGGTTTTCTATCCTCTAATTCTTTTATCACTGATTACATCTATGAACTTGCAAAATTTTACATTTACTGACAATTTCAATTTAACTTTACTGCATAAACGCTATTAATATTAATGCTGTTCAATTGAGTTTTCTTAGTTTGCTAATTTATTAAATTAATTTTGCACAGGTGAAACTTATTCTTTGTTCGGTACGATAAAACTGTCTAGCATACCTATCACACAAGTAATTCGCGGGCTGCTCTCCTCGCGATCGGGCGTGGTCGAGAGGGATCGTGTTCCTCTCTGGTTTTAAATTTTACTTTATCTTCCACGATTACGAGATCCGATACAAAACTTTTCGATACTTGTAACGACGTGCAGCTTGTTATGGCGACTCTACTCGAAGTAAGTGAAGAGGACGATCGCGCTCGCGCAGAAGAGAGCCCGAACTCTGTCGAATTAATGCGAAGTAGGACGAAATGATTCGCGAATCACGTCGATCGACGCGAGCGCGAGATTTGCTCGCAATAAAAAGCAGGAGAATTCAAAACTCCCCTTTGAGTACTATGCATTCTTATTTAATGTTTTCGTAAACAAATCTGCTAGATGTTTGTCGGTTGGACAATATTCTATTTAAACAATTTTCTGTTTTACTTTCGCATGAATAAAGCGATATTTGATGTCTATATGTTTTGATCTTCTATTCACTACTCTATCTTTTATTAATTTGATCGCGCTTTGATTGTCTATGTTTAGTTTTGCCGAAACTGGCTTTCTTAACGTTTCTTCTAACAATGATTTTATATACATAATTTCCTTGCAACAGTCTGCTGCCGCAATATATTCTGCCTCGAAGTAGCCACTATGGGTTGTTTCCTAGAACACCAGCTGATCGGACCACTAGAATAAAATATTACATATCTAGTGGTACTTTTTCTTGTCTGTGGATCGTTGGATCGCAATATGCTTGTATCTCTATTTCTTCAGGTACATTAGAGTAATTTATGCCCAGATCCGAAGTCCCATTCAGATACCTAAAAATTTGTTTAATGTCTGTTATTCCTTAGTCTGTAGGATTATTTACGTACCTACTAGAAAACCCCACGGCTTGCGCACGGTCAGATCGAGTCTTTGTCGTCAGATATAATAAACTTCCGATTGCTTCTCGATAGTCGAGTTTCCTTTTCGTTTCTTCTATCTTGCACAGTGATATATTGACGGGTCTGGATTTATCCATTCCAAATTTGTTCAAGAGGCTTCTGAAATAAGATTTTTGAGTTAGTTTTAGTTTTTCCTTTACGCGTCTGATTTCAATTCTTAAGAATGATTTTGGTTCCCTATCGACTGTCTTCTCATAGAAGTTACTGAGATTTTGGAGTGCATTTATTTCTTCTCTGTCATGTCCAATCCGTGTAAATATTCAACAAAAAGTGTGTCTATCGTATTGTTTTAACATCCATGAACGTGTCTATCTATAATAGCAGTACCATAAACAGAGAATCCGTTTGTACCAGCTACAACATAGTAAAGGGTAATTGCGGCACCTTTCATTCTTAAACGAAAAGCAGACCTGTATCACTGAAAAAAGAAAGATTGTACACCAAATATATCTTTTTCTTGGACATTTGCACCGATTGTTTGACATGTGAAGACAGACCCATATGGATATTTTTCGGACACCCTGTATAATTCGGGAGAAGTTTACCGGTGTACTTCTGACACCTATACCTATAAATATACATAGTTTGGAAATCCCCGTCTATCACCTCGTGCACCTCCCTAGTTAGATATTTTTTAAAAGATATTATTCTTCTTATCTGAGATACAGATAAAGATGCCATATACTTTAATTATATAGATAAAAGATAAAATAAACAATAAACATATCTAGACAAAAATGTAGATAATTTTATCGAGATAACAGAAAACTAATAACCATACATGGTCGTATTGAAGACCATCGCCCCACCAAGACGATACAATTAGCGACAGTATAAAAGAGCCGCCTAATTATGAGCACTAGGAGATCGCAATTAATAATCAAACCGAAATCATTGTCAGTCATTACTTTAAACTTATCACGATACGGTATCGTCACCAAACCACGAGTACGTAAAGTGTAATTGTGAGAATTATAAAAATAAATAAGTGTTTTAAAAAAGTAAGTGGTTTGAAGAGGTCACCTATCAGTGCTTCCTCCTTGAGTTCCTTCTTAATTTAGTACGCTTTATCTTGAATGGCCTAACGACTCTAAATATATTACAACATATAGCAAAACTAATGCATACAGTAATACACCCATGGACGATATCGTGTGTAGTCAGTTTATTATATGTAATTGTACATGCGCTTGTATTACATGTACAGCATCTCTTTACAATTTCATAGTGTAGAATATATTAAATGGAAATGTAGTGCTTGTTTTGAAAGTCTTAAACCGTTTAGACATAGCTATTTTAACGGACGATTTAAGAATAATTCATTATAAATTGTAAAATATTTCCCGCAGTTTCTCGGTTATATGAATATTATTTTCTTCTTACAATTAGTTCAACCTTAAATAAGGCAGCAAAACATGTTTTACAGGTTCCCGTTAAGGGTAAAAAATAGCGATTTTTGCACCCCCTCCTTTGATAAGAGTATGACACGACAGATGAATGCACGACTGACGGAGAAAAAAGAATTAACTAGTCGATAAAATAGGAAGTACGCAAATCACTTCCATAGAGATAATCGACATAGTAGATAACGATAAATGAATACAGAAAAAGGACAGGAAGGAAGAGCGACAATACAATAGGTGAAGAAGGAGAGAAAGGAGACGGAAAAAAAGGATAGAAATACAATTCTAAAGCACCTATTCAGACAAACATCGGGAAGTGTCGGATCCATTGATTTAAATTAATAATTGATCCATACTAAACAAAAGGAAAGAAGAAGAAGAGGACAGACGAAGAGGAAGCAGAAAGAAATCTTTTAAGAAAATTCAAAAAAACAAGAAGAGTAATCAGAACTCGATCTAAGAGGGAAACAACAGAATCTAACACAGAAGAAACGAAGAAGATGGAAAGAATACAGGTGCTAGAAAAGATGAAAGAAGAACTCAAAACTATAAGTGATAAGTTAGAAGAAATCTACAGGTTCGTAAACGAACAAGCGGAGCGAGAAAAGGAAAGAGCGGAGGTTCCGACGAACTCTCCTCTAGTGACAGAGACCACGGAAGCGAAGTTTGGAGATACAAAAGTAAGTAACACAAGCAGAGAATGAAAAAATAAATATATAATATAAAAAAATAAAAATAGGTTTTTGGAACGTTGGTGGGCTGAATAATAAGGAAGCAGAATTTTGGGAATACATAAACCAATTTGACATAATCGGAATGATAGAAACTTGGATAGAAGAAAAACATTGGGAAATAGTGCAAAAACTATCTGAAGCATTCGAATGGAAATATCAGTTTGCTAGGAGAGAAAACAAAATAGGAAGAGGTATCGGAGGAATCATCACAGGCATAAGAAAAGAAATTACAGAGGAAACAGAAGAAGCCAACAATACGGAACCAGAAGGAATACAAATAAGAAAAATAACGTTAGGAGAAGAAAACTGGAAGATAATAACAGTATACAACAGAGACAGAAAAGACATAAAGGAAATTATGGAAAAAATCAAAGAAATCATACCGAAAGAAAAAGAGGAAAACCTGGTGATAGGAGAGGATTTTAATATCAGAATAGGAGAAGAAAGAACGATTATAGGGGGAGACGAGATAAACAGAAAATCAAAGGACAAGAAAATATATCCCGAAGGAACGATATTTCTTGAAGAAGTAGAAGAAAGAGGATGGAATATACTGAACGGAAACATGAACGGAGACAAAGAAGGAGAATTCACTTATGTAGTGAAATCGGTAATAGATTATGTCTTAACAAACGCAGAAACAAGAGGGAAGATTGAGAAACTGGTCATCGAAAACAGAACGGAATCAAATCACAAACCACTCTGTGTATATCTACAAGAAAACGAGTGTAAACCAGTGGAAGATAGCCCCCAGCATAATACTCAAATTTAGATTGAAGAAAGTATTAAAAAATTCAGAAAACTGATGGAGGATTCAGAACCTGAATCTCACCAATCAGTACAAGAAGAAGCATGAAATAAATTAAAAGAAACGATAAAAAGAACAACCTAGAAGAGAAAAACGACCACATGGAAAAAAAAGGAATGGTCGAACAAAGAATGTTTAAATAGAAAGAGGAAATTGAGGCAAGTACTCAGAAGAACCAGAAGAAATGCAAGCGGCTTAGAAGAATATAGAAATAAAAGGAGGCAATACCAAAAGAAAGGAAAAAAGAATACAAAAAAACAGAGGAAGAAGAAATCAAGGAAATCAAGACAGAAACGGAAGCATGGAAATACATCGACAAAGAAAGAGAGAAGAAAATAGGTATATCAAAACGAATTACAGTAAAAGAATGGGAACAGCAATTTATGTAGCTACTACAAGGAAAAGGAGAAAAGGAAATAAAGTTAGAACAAAAAACATGGATAGAATAACCAGAAGAGAACATCGCATTAAAAGAGATAAAAAGACAAATAAAAAAATTATAAAGAAGGAAACAGCAGGAGAAGATAAAATAAATAATAAAGCTTGGCTATATAGTACGAAGAATATCAAACTCAAATTATTAAAAATCATGCAAAGCATATGGGACGGATGAAGGTTTCCCAAAGAGCTGGAGAAGAAGAGTAATTGTTCCGACATATAAAATAGAATACGAAGACAAAGTTGCAAATTATCATGGAATCACACTTTTGAATACTGCGTACAAAATCTACGTAATGATCTTAGAAGAAAAATTAAGAAAAGAAGTAGAAGAAAAAAGAATATTACTAGAAACATAAGCAGGATTCAGGAGCGGACGGGGAACACTGGGAAATATTTATATTTTAAACTACGCAATAGAAAGAGAAATTCAAAAGAAAGCAGGAAAGATTTTCGCATTCTTCGCGGATCTAAAGACTGTATTTGACAAAATAAATCGAAAGAATTGTGATCAATGATGAAAGAAAAAGAAATAAATGACCACTTAGTAAACGGAATTGAAGAAATTTATGAAGAAACAATCAACAGGGTATTAATAGAAGGGAAACATTCGAAAGATTTTTGGACAGAATCTGGAATGAGGCAAAGATGCCCGCTGAGCCCTACGCTATTTGAAATCTACATAGCAGACATTGAAGAAGTACTTAGAAAGGAACAGGCAAGAGGGATAGTGATAGGCACAAAGAAAGTGTGGAGTTTGTCGTAAGCGGATGACATGGTTTTATTTGCGAAGGATGCCGACGAGATGAAAAAAATGCTAAAAACTTTAGCAAGATTCCTAAAGGAAAGACACTTAAGTACCGAAAAATCAAAGATGATGACATTCAGAAGAGAAAGAAGAGAAAAGGAGTATTGGAGTTGGAACGAAGAGGAGATAGAAGAGATTTATCGATTTAAATATGTGGGTTATACACTACAAAGAAATAACAACATGAACAACTACATAAAGGAGATAGTAAGGGAGGCCATAAGTGCTATGAAACAGATATTGAGAATAGGTCAAAGAAAATTCGTAGGAGATTTTAACGGAAGGGTTTTGATGTTCGATTGTTTGATAAAAAGTATTCTAATGTACGGAGCGGAAATATGGGGATGGAGAGAATGCCAATCAGTGGAAAGATGTCAGGATAAGTAATAATAAAATGGTTAGAGTTAGACTGCAAACCTTTAAGTTGTATAAATAGGGAAAAAACAAGAAGATCGGCAATAAGAATAGAGTCAGAAAAAAGGGCATTGAAATTTGAAGAAAAAATAATGGGAGAGTCAAACAACAAACTACTTAAAGAATGCTTAGTAGAGAAGAAGAAAAATAAATCAGAACTAGGTGGGAAATAGAGAGAGAAATGTATTTCCGTAAAAATAGCATGTCAGGGATAGAAGTAAAAAAAAGGAGAGAAGAAGGGAATGATACTATAGGTAGTTTAATTAAAAGAGATATAGAAATTCAGAAATAGACACAATTTAATAGAATACAGAATTCGAGGTACGGAAAAAGGTATAAAGATTTATATTCGATATAGAACTCAGAATACTTAAGAAAACAGGGGAAAAAAGATTATCAAAAAAGAATCGCTAGGTTTAGATGCAGGAATGAGGAACTTAGTAATAAATTCTGGCAAAACGAGGAGAGAATTCTTTGTAGAATATTTCGTAAGGAGGAAGAGACTCTAGAACATCTCGCAATAAGATGCACAGAAGAAATAAGAAACCACATAGGTGTAGAACAAATATTATCGGAAAAAGGGGAGGGAATCAGCTAGATGAAAAAATCGTTATGAAGTTAAAAAAGAATACTGTTATAACATAATGTGTTAAAAGCGTCTTATATGTACATGTATAAATGTATAAAAAATTCTTTGTAAACCTCCTTTCAATGCCGAAAGGCACGAAAGTTTATCTATACAATGCTGGGAAATAATATATAATAAATAGTTATTAGATGATTTAATGAAAAAGAAGTTATTTTGTTAAAGTTTTGTTTTTTATTTAATAATGCTGCCATTCTGTAACTCTTAACTCTCCAAAATCATGCATTTCATCAGGTTAGGTATCACTTCGCACACGTTCAAGTTTTTAACTGGAACAGTATGAATATAATTATTATTCATTGTATATATAAATTATCATTGTATATATCATTATTATTGTATATATAAATATATATACAATAAGTTATATTAATGACGTAATGATTAATATTATAGTACAAAAAATAAAATAAAAAAAACTGTATTTTGATGAAATTATTACAACTGGTTTTACTAAAATAATTAATGTTGTAATAGTTAATTTTACATGAATTTTAATTTATAATTGTACATGAGGTTGATAATTACAATATGAAACAAGTACATATGTTTAATTTTCTATAAATTTATATTCTTTTTATTATATACTTAATTTCATATCTTTGCATATTTACCTTGATCGGTACAAATGTTCAATATTTGATTTTGTTTTTCAGGATTAGGATGATTAGGACCCAACTCACTCTTTAGCTTTTCTATATTAATATGCGTATCAACCATCTGAAAATTGTGTAATGCATGAAGAAAATGAAAAATAATGAAAATAAATTATTTTCAATATTGTAATATTTTACCCATTCTTTTTTCTTAAATATACAAGCGAACAAACAGCCTACTCTTAGAGCTGAATCTTTTATTTTCCTGTCTCCGTCGTTGAATATTCCATTCAATGCTAAATAATTTAAATCGACTGTAAAATACAAATTTGATATGAATTAATTTAAATTGTTGATGAAATGTAGTTATATGGCATAAGATAAGACAATTTATTGAATTTATTAAACAACAAAATACATATAAAATAATTATTTTGTTCAATCAAAGTATTAAAACAATTTAATGTTCAAATATTAAAGGGCCTCTTTAGTGTAAAATGGTTGAAGATAAAGTAATTTTTGGGAATCTTTTACATAATAATTACAACACAAATTAATCTAAAACTTTTTTGTGTGTATTGTACTATATTTGTAGAGTAGTAAAAAAATTTTGAAATGTCCAAGTATCAAATAGTTTGGCACTTTGAAAAAAGGATCTCCTCGGTTGATATGATATCAGATGTTGTAATTGTCAGAAATAAAAAAATCAAAATTCTTACCGGCATTAATAGTCAGTTCTTATTTCAAGACCGTCTTAAGTAATGTTTTAAGATGCTAATACGGCTCTGTGATTGGTTTAGAACCATATAAGACTGTACTTAAGATGATCTTAAATATAAGAACTGACTATAAATACCGGTAGAAATCTATATAAATGTGACTATAGTCGGAACTAAAATTATAAAAAAATATTGAAAATTATAAAATTTATAACGTTTTGAAAAAAAATTTCTTCAAAAGGCTATAAGTTAAGATTTAAGATTAAGCATCTTTTTGATTTTTGTTTCCAAAAACTACACCATCTGATATCATGTGAGTCGTGAAGACTCTTTTTTGGAGGTGCTCTTATAGAATCATTGTCATAGCCAAACTATTTGATATTTAAACATAAAAAAAAAATTTTTAATACGCTACAAATGTAGCATAATGCACACAAGAAAATTTTAGGTAAATGGGTGTTCTAGTTGTCATGTAAAAAATTCCCAAAGATCACTCTACTTTCTGCTTTTTTACACTAAGGGCCCATTAATATTGCAACGTCGTCATTTAATTATAATTAAATACTAAATCTGAATTAAACTATTATTTATATGTATATTATATTAATTGAAAGCCATTAATTATTATGTATTCTATGTTACTAGGAAAGATTTAATTTCATAAAAACTTTTGAGAACAGACTTACTTAAAGATATATTTGATTCAGTGAAACAATCCTTTACGTCTGTTTTTGGTAGCGAGAATGTATGTGCTAATCCCTCCGAGGCCTCGTCAACCCAAGATGCTACTACAGTAATCTATTATAAATGTGAAATAGCAATTAACCATGACAAAAATTTTAACTTTAGAAAAGTTGACAGCAATAAGTGTAAAAATAGATAATGTGTTATATTATTTAAATGTTAATTTATTTAAATAATATAATATAACTAATTATTTTACCCTTGCTTTAATGAACGTTAAAGAAAAAATAATACTTAAAATAGTAAAATTAGAAAAAAAATAAATTAAGATTAAATTTCCAAAATTCTAATGAAAATAAAACAAAATAGTATGAAATGTTAAGATATTAATATAATAATATAATTCTATAATTACTCATATAATAATTTAATGTGCAATAGGATTTTAAACTTGCTTTAACAAACATAAAATAACTTGCTTTAACAAACATAAAATAAGAAATAAAATTTTTAAAAATTGAAATTAAAATTTGAAAGAATTGAGATTAAATGTAAGAAATTTTAATTACAATAAAGTAAAATTATTTTATGTAGAGTAAAGATGACTGAGAGAAAAGAAGCTATAGTCATTAATAATAATGATGCTTTTAAGATAATGTTATATAAACATATATATCTTTTTTGTATTGGTATCAGTAATTTTAATTTAATTAAAAATAAATTTATATAATGCAAAAATACTTACAATTGTGATACACAGACATAGAAGAAATATCAATTGCTTCATGATTTTGAATTTCTTACAAGATCTATCAAAATCTCAATTGATTGCTTCAACTTGCCTTAACTTGCACTTATTGAGCTGCTAAAATATACTGCTATTGTTATTTCATTGTATAGTATTTATATGGCGGAAAATACCGTGAAGCTTACATAACAGACAGGTTCTCGCATAATACATTTAGAATTGCACATCAGGATTCCACAGCCGATGTATTCGAGGATAGAATCTTCTATCTCGATAATCTTGAAGGAATATTTCCGGATACAGAAGATTCGATGATTGATATGGAATATAATAAAGTCTTTCCTTCTTGTGGTCTCGGAAGACCGGCGGTGTAAACATATTTTAAACTTATTGAAACAACTAATTTTTCTTCTTTATTGCTTCATGATTTTGAATTTCTTACAAGATGTAACGAAATCTCAATTGATTGCTCCAACTTGCCTTAACTTGCTCCAGTTGAGCTGCTAGAATATACTGTCGTTGATATCTCATTGCACAGTATTTATATGTCATAGGTGAAAAAACTGTGAATCTTACATATAACAAGGGTTATCACATATTTACGTTGCCTTGAAGATTCGAGAGAATTATAAGCATTTGGTGAATGTTGACAATGCGTGTTCTCGATTTGAAAAATTTGTCATGATTAGTATCTACATCAAATTAACATAATATTGGATATATTGAAACTCCATTTCTAATTAATATTAAAGAAACAAGAAACTTGACTGTAATGTAACTAAACAATTTAGAAATGTTATAGAATTATTTTATTATACAAAACAAATTGAAAATATTTGTACAATTTAATATAAATCTTTATTAATAATTTTGTCGTAAATTTAAATGTTGTATGTATATTTTATCGAACAATGCGCCAAGTTTTTACGTAATAAAAATGTCAGCTGTAATGATTATAAAAGACCAGGTTGGACGCTCCGTTGTTGTTTAACAATTGTTTGAATCAGTCGATGTCAGTGTTTTTGTAAAAATGGAAAAACTCGAATTTCTTGCCGTGATTACATTTTTGGATTAAATTGGTGGAGTCCCCATAAATAGCGTCCATCTCGGCTTTAATTTGCGCAGCCGTATTGCCTTTCAAATGCCAAAATTTAATCACGGCACGATATTCGAATTTTTCCACTTTTGCAAAAACACTGATATCGACTGACACAAACAACTGTCAAACAACAACGGAGCGTCCGAAACGGCTGAAATTTTTAGAGGTATCTTTTGAGGGTAGTACAATTGTAATACTAGAATAGTTTTGACGGGTAATGCCAGCTTCATGTTGAGACTCAAAACTTTTCAGACTACCCTCGTATGTTTACATATGTATAGAAAAAAGTGATACCAAATTTTAGAAGTAATACACATGAAAATAAACCAAAACGTTTTAATAAACAATGCTTCAAGAATCATTTATTTCTGAGTTATAAAGCATTTTCTGTAATAAACAAAAAATGTATTCCATCAATAAATGTTTGATATCGCTGCCGTTCGGTTCAATATATTTGGTTTTACATTTATACATGCACATATATTTATTTATGTAGAATGTCCCGCTTTAAACTTGATGATTAGTTTTCTACACCACTTTAGAATTGTCATGTTTAGATATTGAGGAATTTAATTATGCAAAATTTTATAACTAAAGAATATAAATATTCTATTTATTATTAAAATTTATTGTAAAAATAAAAAATTACAAGAAACCCAAACTTTTAAATTTTTTACGGGTCAATTTGGAAGATTTCAACGATTGTTATATTTTGTTAAATTTTTTTCAAGGCAGAAAAAATTTTTACAGATAAAATTATTGAAATTAAGCTAAAAGTAGAAGCCAAAAATGTAATTCAAAATTTTTTCAAAAACGTGGCCTTTTGAAAAAAAATCGCTGGGAACATTTGGCAAATATAATTCTTCAAATACATATAATTTTTATATTTCTAATGAAAAACTCGTTTTCTAAAAATTTGATTATTATTAAAATAAATAGAATCTTAAGTTTAAAATAGAGCATCCTTTATATACGTGTAATACTATATATATAAATATTATTTATTACAAGGATCGATTACGATTGAATGAGATATATTTGTATTACGTCTTATAGTGTTATATTTACATAAACAATCAAATTCATTTGTCATCATATAAGGCTGTTAAATATATAATACAATGCTAGGAAATAATATATAATGATAAATAGTTATTACATAATCAAAGAAAAAGAAGATATTTCGTTATATTCGTTAAAGTTTTATTTCATATTTAATATTAATTAATTTTGAGACGAAATGTCGTAAAAAGATTATCATCCTATTTTTAACCCTTTTGTTTCTACGAGGCCTATATGAGCTTTTTATCTTTCGACGGTATTTAGAACGAATCTATGTAACCTTAGTCAATAACTAAGCTATTATTACATTTATATTAGTAATGTTAAAAGAATACGTATAAGTATTTTCACTGTACTCTTAATATCTTTTTTCAATCACAAAAAATTTTTTTTTCTTGCTTAGGAAAATTATTCGGGAACAAAAGGATTAATAAAAAGTCTAATTTTTCAAATAGTCTAATAATCTAATAATCTAATTTATGCCCAAATACATTCTTTATATAAAATTCTAAACTTTCTTTTTAAATCATGGATAATTATAATTTTTGTGTTATATTAATTTTATCTTATTATATATGTTATCCTTTCCGTCTCTGGCTGAGGTAGTGTTTCATTTGCTCCGTAATACATGTTATCATTTTAAGAATCACTGCGCATTCGTTAGGGATATTTGTAACTGAAACAATATGTATGCTAATATAATTATTACAGTATGCTATATTAAATGTTATATTTATGATATAATAATAAATTGTAATACTAAAATTAAAAACTATTTCCGATAAGCTATAGTAATTAGTTTTACTAACGTAGATATTGTTATAATAGTTCATTTTCAATGAATTTTAATTCTGTAATATTGTGATAATTGTATGAAATTGATAATTTTAAATTAAGAAAAGTAATGAATTATTTTAATTTTCCAGAAACTTATATTCTATTCATTATATACACTTAATTTCATGTATTTTTAGATATTTACCTTGACCAGTACAGTGGTCCAATACTCGATTTCGTAGAGCGGTATCTTCAGGGCTTGAGGGCACCTTAGTATCAAATTCTTCTTTTATTTTTTCTATATTAATATGCGTATCAATCATCTGAAAATTGTACAATACATGAGCAAGAACATAAAAGAATTAATGAATACATACGTATTATGTACATATACAAGTAATATATGGACATAGTGCATATTTATATATTAAATATACAGAGTGTTCTAAAACTACCGTATATCCTTTTAATAAAATGTTCTAAAGATTAGATTCTTTAAAACATTTTAAGACAAAAATCCTAATACAAAAATGTCGAAGCTATAATAGTTTTTAAAAGGAAAGCGATTATATTTCACAAATGACAAGGTTGAGATTTGCGTGCTTAGGCACGGTGACATGGCAAGTAGTATAATATTACATATCATCTTCATGATATGTAATATTGATTGACTTTTGACAGCTGAAATTGAAACATGTCATAAATTTTTATTTGGATTATTTTTAGATATCTTTTATTCTTACATTTATAAGTTGTAAAAGAATGTATTAATGCAATGCGGGAAAACAACATTATTGTAAAATTATACAATAATCATAATATCATAAACAAGGGCGACATTCATGGGAGCACTTTTATCACGTGTCATGTCGCCGTGCCTGAGGGCGCGAAATCTCACAATCAGCCTTGTCATTCGTGAAATATAATCGCTTCCCTTTTAAAAACTATTATACCCTCAACATTTTTTTATTAGGATTTTTGTCTTGAAATGTTCTAAGGAATCTGCTACTAAGAGGATACGGTAGTTTTAGGCACCCTACATATAATGTATATAGTATATATATTATTACTATATAATATATATAATATAAAAGGAGAGATAATTGATGTAAAAAGCATTTTTTTAATTTAACTTTTAAAGGACAAAGTTCAATTAAAAAAAATTCTATAAAAAAGAAATTGTATAAAATCAAAGCTCTGAAAGATTTTAATGTGCATTTCGTCAATAATTTCAAAGTTCACTTCACCTCTAAAAAATTGTTAAATTACATAAACAGAAACCTATTAAAAGAAAAATTGACAAATTAGAAGCAAAACAACTTTTGGGGTAATTTGCAGTATTTTCCTGCAAAGAATAATTCTTGAAAATTAAAAAGATGCTATTAAATCGTTCCTAACATCATAAAATTTTACCAATTCTTTTTTTTGCAGCAGACAGGCAATTAAACAGCTTGCTTTTAAAGCTGAATTTCTAATAACCGGTGTGTCCATCCCTTCATCTATTAGTTTGTTCAGCCTCATTAAATCTTCTGTCAAATACAAATTTCTTATGAATTAGTTTACGTTACTGAAATATTATTAGTTGTTATATGATCTGTTATATGATAATGATAATTTAATAACGTAATAAGTAGAAAAAAACAATTATTTCAATAAAAATATGAAAACAATTAAATAACATACAAATATTAATTTCATAATTTACTTGTAAGTAAATACGATGCCATAATTTGATATATTATTATTTAAATGTATATGTATAATATATATAACGTTAAATAAAAGCCACTAAGTATGATGTATTGACAAATATTTACCTAAATTTACATTTGTTTTATTGAAACAAGTCTGTACTTCCGTTTTTGACATCGATAATGTATCCGCTAGCCTGTCTGTGACGTCGTCTAATGAACCTACTGTCTATAATAAACACAAAGTAACAATTGATAATAAACAAAATTTTAATGAGAAAATAAACTGTGATAATTGCAATACAATAGATAATACGTTAATGTTAAATGTTTACATATTAATGGCGTTATTAATGTACAACAGAATTTTGTTTTAACAAAAATAAAATTTAAAAAATTAGAATTAATTTAAGAAAAGATATTAATTTTAAATTGAAAAAATTTTCATTTAAACAAAATGAAATCTTATTATCTAATTATCTTATATAAAAAAGATGAAGGAGAAGAATCTATATTAATAATAATAATGTTTCTACATGAGATTGATGAAAATGAAACATTTCTTTGAGAGAAAAGAGTTTAGACAGAAGAGATTGTATTTTTGTAATTTTATCTGCGATAATATTTTATAATCTTATGTATCCTTCGTGTTGATAAAAATAATTTCATATTAATTTAATTAAATGTTTATACATATAATGTTAAATTACTTACAACGGCGATACACAGATATAGAATAAATATCAATCGCTTCATGATTTCAAAGTCCAAAATCGTTCGAGGTTTTAATTGATTACTTCAACTTGCTTTAACTTGTTCCAATTGATCAATGCACTGCAGTCTATATCTTGTTATATAGTATTTATATAGATGAAACTATTGTAAAGGTTACATATATCAAAGGTTATCGCTCAGAATATTTACGTTAATTTCTCTTGAGTCAAGAAAATTGTAAGTGTTCTGGGAATATTAACATATTGTGTTCACGATTCGAAAATTTGTCACGTCTGTTACGGTGAATTAATGCAATAATAAATTTATTAAAATTCCATTTCTAATTAATGTTTACTAAATAGGGAGTTGAAAATAATGTAACTATATAACTTAGAAACGTTTTAGAAGATATTTTGCTGCAGAAAAATTAATTTTAAAATATTAAAAAATTTAACTTTAAACAAAGAACATTATTAATATAAAAAATATGTTGCAATTATTAAATTTTTTTTTAAAGAAAGTTGAATCAACTAAAATAAAAGTTATGTAGGGGAAGGTGGGGTAAAACGGACTCCTTAAGCAACAATAGCTATATTTTCTGTTTTAATTGCAGAAAATGTTTTTAGTTTTGCATGTGAAAACTTAAAAATGTTTATTATAAGCTTGTAATTCCAAATTTTTTAAACTTACAAATGTTTCACTATTATAGAACCTTTTACAAAACTTAACTTTGGTCCATTTTACCTCATCTGCGAAATAAAACGGACCATTCCTTGGGGTAAAATGGACCAAGTAATAATTTAACAAATTAGTTTGAAAAAAAATTTCGTATTATTTACAAAAAAGAAACTAATTATAAGTAAAATAAAACATTTTATTTCTGCATAGCTTTCAAGGCTTTATGTAAGTTTTCCTCACTCTATTTGCATCGTTCGGATTTTCTGTTATAACTTCTAGGCATTTTTAGGAACTAGAAATATAAAGAAAAAATAAAAAATAATTAAAAAAGAAAAGTGCAAATGAAACGCAGTCTTGAGCTAAAGGTAAAATTGTACAATCCCAATTAAATTTTTGGATATCAAATTTAATAATTACGATACTGATATGTATTATTTTAAATAGGGAAACTGTGTGTGTTGCGAACTAAAACAAATATTTATTTAAAAACGTGAAATATAATGTGTATCTAAGTTCATCCGTTTTACCACATGTTCAGTGGTCCTTCTTACTCCACATGACAACTGTAAAGTTATATAAAAATTTTTATGTAAATTTAATTTACATTAAAATTTTTATATAACTTATCATGAAATATTACTTTCAGATATCCAGGAAAGAGAAACTTAGACAGAAATTCAAAATTTTTAACTTCTGTACAGTTAGTCACTCAAATTGTAATATTATAAATTAGATCATAATATCGTGCATACAAAATTTGACGTTTGTTTATCAATAATTCATGATATATTCTTGATTACGATTCAACTTTGGACAGTTGAAAGGCATCAAAGAGGATTTCAATTTTATGTTTATACCACAAATGGGGCGATTATTTATCAATATCTAGCAACTGGTCCATTTTACCCCGTACAGGCCGTTTTTTTACCTCACCTTCCCCTACATAATAAAATCTTTTAATTATCATACTTTGATATTAAAAATTATATATCTAATGAAATTATATAAAATTCTTTTTTTATATAATGTAATAACTTTTTCTTTTTATTGTAACATCATTTCAGGTAAAATCAGTTTATTTTTTTAATAAAATGGATATCGTGGGAAATGTTTTTGTACTTGGAGAGAATTTGTCGTTCTATATTATCGTAAAATTCAACATGTTTGGTGATAAGAGTGGGATAACTAGACAATTAAAGAAAAATAAAAACCTACTAAATATTACTGAAAATAATAGAAATTTGTGAAATATACAACAGAAATTTTATGAACTATATAAACTACATAATAAAAATTATCATGCAAATTGTAATATTAATAAACCGATTATATTTTATTGTGATATGAATAAATCAGAGAGAATTTATAAAAATCTTCGAAATATTAGTTATTCCACAATTATTATGATTTTTAGGCTAAATTTTTAGAGAAAATTCTCTCCCTGTAGAAATTCCTAAAGGCAACTAAATATTTCACTAGGAACTATATAAAAAAATTAAAGATACTAAAACAAAATTGTTATTAAAATAATGAAGTCATTATTAGAAAGAAACTGTTGTAAAAAACGCTATTCTAAACTAATGATAAAATTTGTTCATTTTAATTTATGTTTTAATTATTTATCTTAATTTTATCTTATTTAATAATTTTTTAATATTTTTTAAATAATTTTTTAATTATGTAATAATTTTATTGTAAATTTAAATGTATATACATTTGTGTGCACATTTCATCTAACAATATCATATTTTTATATATATGTATAATAGAAATGTTAACTGTAACAATTGTATACACGGTGATTCATCACTGTTTTGCTAAATGTTAATAGGATAAAAGAAATCAAATATTTGGGAAAATAATTTTTGTCTTGTAAACATGAGTTTGGCAATATTGCGTAATTACGGAGGTATCATTTCTAGAACTCATTCAGAGCTGCTGTCGTACAAATTGCCTAATCTACATCGACTGAATGTAACACGATGATAGCTCCGCATGCATTTCCGGATGTTTATAGGACAAAAAATCTTCTCTATATGTTGTTAACCTTTGGTACTAATGATGAGTCATTCTGTATAAACCTATTACACAAATTCAATAGATGCAGATATTATTAATTGAGATACGATGATTGAGGTATCATATTTTCAAATTACCGTTTTGTAAAGATATACGGTCTGTCTCATAATTACATATGAACTTTTCACAAAACGCGACTGTATCTTTCCATTTGCTTTAAGCGTTGTTGTCTTCCACAAAAATAACTTGGACTTTATTGCTGGGTATACTAATCTCTGAAACGTAAGAAATAAAATATTTTTGAAATTTTCTTATATAGACACGTAAGGGTTAACAAATAATACTTCAAGAATCGTTTATTTTCAACTTATAAAGCATTTTCTGCTGTAAATAAATAAAAAATACATTCAATCTACAACAAATGTTCGATTTGGCTTGTTTCAATATATTTAATTTTACATTGATACATGTAAATATATTTGTATAGAATATCCCGTTTTGAACTTGAGAATTTGTTTTCTACATTACTTTAGAATTGTTATCTTCAGATACTGAGGAATTTAATTCTGAAACATTTTATAACTAAAGAACATAAGTAATATTATGTTTATTATAAGCAGAAATGTAAAAGGAGTAGGGCCCCTAAGGCCTATATTCGGCCCCCTTGGAATTTTAATGTAAATGAATAAAATTTATTTCTTGACAAAGAAAAAGTATATTTTTAATGATTATAAGTGAAACGAGTGTGTTTTGGTAAATTAACCCTTTGATTGGTGAGGTTTTTTTTAAATACAACGACTAAAAAAAATTCTAAAAAATATTTTCAAATTCTCACGTAATTTGCTTAAAACTCTTTACTCGGAGGGTTTTTGGGGTCGCTGAATACGAATTTGAAGTCAGATTGCAAAAATTCAAAATGGCGGATCCAATATGGCGGACGAATTTTTAAAAAATGAACGAATTCACTTGAAACTCGTTACTTAGGTGGAATCGCTGATTAGGAATGGAAACCATATTTTTGAAATCATATTTCAAAAACTCAATAGGCAAATGATGTCTAATCTTACAGTTATCCAGAAACAACGACGTGGACGTGGTAGATATTGTTCCCATCGGGATGCTTAATTAACGTGAATCCCTTGCCTCTCACTCAGATTTCAAAATCTTCGTATTTCTTACCGATATTTTTAAGTGAATTCGTTCATTTTTTAAAAATTCGTCCGCCATTTTGAATTTTTGAAATCTGACTTCAGATTCGTATTTAGCGATTCCAAAAACCCCCGAGTAACGAGTTGTAAGCAAATTACGTGAGAATTTGAAAATATTTTTTAGAACTTTTTTAGCCATTATATTTAAAAAAACCCCACCAATCAAAGGGTTAATTTGCCAAAACACGCTCGTTTCACTTAAAATCATTAAAAATATACTTTTTCTTTGTCAAGAAATAGATTTGATTCATTTACATTAAAATTCCAAGGGGGCCGAATATAGGCCTTAAGGGCTCTCCTCCTTTATTGTAAAAATGAAAAATTACAAGAAACTCAAATTTTTTTAACCAAATTTTTTATGGATCGATTTAAAAAGTTTCAACGATCAATATATTCCATTAAATTTTTTCAAGACACAAAATTTTTGCAGATAAAATTGCTGTAATTAAGTTGCTAGTAGAAGCTGAAAAAGCAATTAAAAAATTTTTCACAAACGTGACCCTTTGCAAAAAGAATCGCTGAGAACATTTGGCATTTATAGTATTTCAAATACATATAATTTCTGTATTTCTAATGAAATAAAAAACTCGTTTGTTTTTTAAAAATTGTGAATATTATAAAAATAAGAACCTCAAGTTCAAAATGAAGCTCTCTGTCCTTTATATACATATAAGGTAGAGGCACGCAATATGGAACATCGCGATATCTCGAGAAATAAGTGGCGATATTTATCGGACATTATATAAATTACTTTTGTGTAAACAAAAGACTGTCATATTGTGTTTTGAATATTAATCAACAATCTGTCGCTTAAAGAAAAGCATTTCTGTCTTTCAAGATTAAGAAAATATTTTGAAAGCTGATTAAAATAGTTAGTTATTTCAGACAATATAAGTTCAATAATATTTTTGCTGCATAATTTATCGTTGAATATCTTTGTTTGTTAATGGTCAGTACTAGTTTGCCATTAATTTATCTTGTTCTTATTACAAATGTAACTTTTCCATCGAAGTAAACACGCAATATGGAACATGTTTCATACGTTGTATACATTGCGTGCATTTTGCATATTATACATACATATAATACAGTGTAGCATTACATCATATTATTATTGAATATTATTAAATTATAATATATTATGTCCAATATGTAAAGATTGATGCAAAAATTAGTGTGAAAACATGAAAGGTATTTGTTTCTTTTGTAAAAATTCTTTACTTTCAACTTTGTACGTTTCTTTGTACTTTTGAATTAAATAGCTATACATTTTTAATATAAAAATAAAGTTTCTTCGTGTTTTTAAACAAATTCCTTAAGTATTCCATATTAGATACTATTTTTTCAAATCGACGATCTTGCTACTTTTTTCTTTTTTTAGTATAACTTGAAAGTTTTTTAACATTGATAAGTGATCGATATCACATATGAATCTTGTTGACTATGACATTTTCTATGTATACAAGTACACCTGCGCAACGGATAAGGTATTAATTGAGCCTTTATACGGTACGATTATGATATATTCTCTTACGAACTCATAACTTTTATAACATACAGAACAGAAGCACTATCAAAAGAACCTATACCATAGACTACATAAATGCTTAGTTACAAACGAAAAGATTTATTATGACGTCCTGTTTCTAGTAACTCACTATGTAATTATCGTATATAATTAATAATTACGCAAACATGTTATAGAGTGTATCAAATATTTATCAAATCTTAAGTAATTTTGTCATAATTTGACGTTTTATTCGGAAAAACCTATTCCTCCATTTTTAACAATTTTTAAAAATTAAGTATTACATATTACGTGTCTTTAATACCTAATACTGTAAATATTATTTATTACAAGTATCGATTCTGATTGGATGAGATACATTTGTGTTACTTATAATGTTACTTATAATGTTATATTTACATAAACAGTCAAATTCATTTGTCATTGTATAATGCTGTTAAATATACAATGCTAGGAAATAATATAATGATAACTAGTTATTACATGATTTAAATATAATGATAACTAGTTATTACATGATTTAATGAGAAAAAGAAGATATTTTGTTAAAGTTTTATTTTATATTTAATATTAATTGATGTGTAACGAAATGTCATAAAACGAATATAATCCTATTTTTAACCCTTTCGTTCCCACGAGGCCCATATATGAGCTTCTAATCTTTCGACGGTATTTAGAACGAATCTACGTAACTTTAGTCAATAATTAAGCTATTATTACATTTATATTAGTAATATTAAAAGTACGTATAAGTATTTTTGCTGTACCTTTAATACTTTCTTTCAACCATAAAAAAATTTTTTTTCTTGCTTAGGAAAATTATTCGAGAACGAAAAGGTTAATAAAAAAAGTCTAATTTATCAAATAGTCTAATAATCTAATAATCTAATTTGTGCCCAAATACGTTTTTTATATAAAATTTTAAACTTTTTTGTCAAATCATGGATAATTATAATTTTTTGTGTTACATTAATTTTATCTTATTACATATATTATCCTTTCCGCCTCTGGCTTTGGTAGTAATTTATTTGCTCCACAATACATGTTATCATTTTAAGAATCACTGCGCATTCGTTAGGGATATTTGTAACTGAAACAATACGTATGCGAATATAATTACTACAGAATGCTATATTAAATGTTATATTTATGATGTAATAATAAATTGTAATACTGAAATTAAAAACTATTTCAGATAATCTATAGGAATTAGTTTTACTAACATAGATATTAATAGTTATAATAGTTCATTTTCAATGAATTTTAATTCTGTAATATTGTGATAATTGTATGAAATTGGTAATTTTAAATTAAGAAAAGCAATGAATTATTTTAATTTCCCAGAAACTTATATTCTATTCATCACATATTTATATTCTATTCATACACTTAATTTCATGTATTTTTAGATATTTACCTTGATCAATACAGTGGTCCAATACTCGTTTTCCTAGAGCAGCATCTTCAGGGCTTGAGGGCTTAGAATCTAATTCTTCTTTTACCTTTTCTATATTAATATTTGTACCAACCATCTGAAAATTGTATACAATTCATGAGCAAAAACATAAAAGAATTAATAAATACATACGTTACATATGTACATATACAAGTAATATATGAACATAGCACTTATTTATATATTATATATACAGAGGGTCCTACCGTATAAACTATCATATAAGCTATTATATTTCACGAATGACAAGGCTGAGATTTTGCGTCGTGCCTGAGGGCGCAAAATCTCAGCCTTGTCATTCTTGAAATATAATAGCTTCCCTTTTAAAAACTATTATAGCCTCAACATTTTTTTATTAGGAATTTTGTCTTGAAATGTATAAGGAATCAAGTATTAAGAGGATATGCGGTAGTTTTAGGACACCCTGTATATATGATATAGAGGGAGAGATAATTAATATAAAAAGCATTTTTTTAAATTTAACTTTTAAAGGACAAAGTTTAATTTTTTAAAAAATTCTATAAAAAGGAAATTGTATAAAGTCAAAGCTCTGAAAGATTTTAATGTGTTTCATCAATAAGTTCAAAGTTCACTTCACCTCTAAAAAATATTTAAATTTTACATAAACAGAAACCTATTAAAAGAAAAATTAACAAATTAGAAGCGAAACAACTTTTGGGGTAATTTGCAATATTTTCCTGCAAAGAATAATTGTTGAGAATCAAAAGATATTATTTTTGTTTTTAATTGTTTTTAACATTATAAAATTTTACCAATTCTTTTTTCTGCAGCAGACAGGCAATTAAACAGCTTGCTTTTAAAGCTGAATTTCTAATAACCGGTGTGTCCACCCCTTCATCTATTAGTTCGTTCAGCCTCATTATATCTTCTGTCAAATATAAATTTCTTATGAATTAGTTTACGTTACTGAAATATTGTTAGTTGTTATATAATAATGATAATTTAACAACATAATAAATAGAAAAAAACAATTATTTTAATAAAAATATTAAAACAATTAAATAACATTCAAATTTTAATTTCATAATTTAATTGTAAGTAAATACAATGCCATAATTTGATATATTATTATTTATAATTGTATGTGTATAATGTTAAATACAAGCCACTAAGTATGATGTATTGACAAATGTGTTTTGAAGAGGTATAATTTTACAACTTTTGCTGAACAAATTTACCTAAATTTACATTTGTTTTGTTGATACAAGTCTGTACTTCCATTTTTGTCATCGATGTTGTTTCCGCTATCTTATTTGTGAAGTCGTCAAATGAGCCTACTGTCTATAATAAACACAAAGTAACAATTGATAATAAACAAAATGAGGAATAAACATTTAATGAGGAAATAAACTGTGATAATTGCTATACAATAGATAATACATTAATGTTAAATGTTTACATATTAATGGCGTTATTAATGTACAACAGAATTTTCATTTTAACAAAAATGAAATTTAAAAAATTAGAATTAAATTAAGAAAAAATATTAATATTAAATATTTATTATATTTATTATATAATATTTATAAATAATATAATATTTAAAATTAAATAATAATAAATTGAAGAAATTTTTATTTAACTAAAATAAAATCTTATTACCTAATTATCTTATATAAAAAAAGATGAAGGAGAAGAATCGATATTAATAATAATGTTTCTACATGAGATTGATGAAAATGAAACATTTCTTTGAGAGAAAAGAGTTTAAACAGAAGAGATTGTATTTTTGTAATTTTACTTGCGATAATATTTTATAATCTTATATATCCTTCGGTTGATAAAAATAATTTTGATATTAATTTAATTAATATTTATATATATAATGTTAAATTACTTACAAGGGCGATACATAGATATAGAACAAATATCAATCGCTTCATGATTGCGGAGTCCAAAATCGTTCAAGGTTTTAATTAATTACTCCAACTTGCTTTAACTTGTTCCAATTGATCAATGCACTGCTGTCTATATCTTGTTATATAGTATTTATACAGATGAAACTATTGTGAAGGTTACATATGTCAAAGGTTATCGCTCAGAACATTTGCGTTAATTTCTCTTGAATCAAGAAAATTGTAAGTGTTCTGGGAATATTAGCATATTGTGTTCACGATTCGAAAATTTATCACGTTACGGTGAATTAGTGCAATGATAAATTTATTAAAATTCCATTTCTAATTAATGTTTACTAAATAGGGAGCTGAAAATAATGTAGCTATATAAGAAATATAGCTATAGAAACGTTTTAGAAGATATTTTGCTGCAGAAAAATTAGTTTTAAAATATTAAAAAACTTAACTTTAAACAAAGAATATTATTAATATTAGAAATATGTTGCAATTGTTACATTTTTTTTCTAAAGAAAGTTGAATCAACTAAAATAAAAGTTATGTAGGGGAAGGTGGGGTAAAACGGATTCCTTAAGCAACAATAGCTATATCTTCTATTTTAATTGCAGAAAATGTTTTCAGTTTTGCATATGGAAACTTAAAAATGTTTATTATAAGCTTATAATTCCAAATTTTTTAAACTTACAAACGTTTCACTATTATAAAGCTTTTTGTAAAACTTAACTTTGGTCCATTTTACCCCATCTGCGGGCTAAAACGGACCATTTCTTAGGGTAAAATGGACCAAGTAATAATTTAATAAATTAATTTGAAAAAAACTTCGTATTATTTATAAAAGAGAAACTAATTATAAATGAAATAAAACATTTTGTTATTACATAGCTTTCAAGGCTTTATATAAGTTTTCCTCATTCCATTTGTATTGTTCGGATTTTCTTTTATAATTTCTGCGTATTTTTAGGAACAAAAAATATAAAGAAAAAACAGAAAATTATTAAAAAAGGAAAGTGTAAATAAAGCGCAGTCTCGAGCTAAAGCTAGAATTATACAAGCCTAATTAAATTTTTGGATATCAAATTTAATAATTACAATACTAATATGTATTATTTTAAATAGGGAAACTGTGTATGTTGCGAACCAAAACAAATATTCATTTAAAAATGTGAAATATAATGTGTATTTAAGTTGGTCCGGTTTACCCCACGTTTTACCCCAAGTGGTCCTTTTTACCCCACATAACTATATAATCTTTTTATTATCATACTTTGATATTAAAAATTATATATCTAATGAAATTATATAAAATTCTTTTTTTATATAAATAATGTAACATTTATTTCTTTTTATTGTAACATTATTTCAGAAAAAATCAGTTATTTTTTAATAAAATTGATGACGCGGGAAATATTTTCGTACACGGAGAGAATTTTTCGTTATATATTACCGTAAAATTCACTATAAATTTTAATATGTTTGGTGATAAGAGTGGGATAACTAGACAACTAAAGAAAAATAAAAACCCACTAAATATTATCAAAAATGATAGGAATTTGTGAAATATACAACAAAAATTTTATAAATTACATAATAAAAATTACCAAGCAGATTGTAATATTAATTAAACAGATTTTATATTTTATTGTGATAGATATGAATAAATCAGAGTGAATTTATAAAAATCTTCAAAATATTAGTTATTTCACGATTATTATGATTTTTAGGCGAAATTTTTAGAGAAAATTCTCTCCGTGTAGAAATTATTAATGACAACTAAACATTTCACTAAGAACAAAGGCTATATAAAAAAATTAATGGTATCAAAACAAAATTGTTATTAAAATAATGAAGTTATTATTATAAAAAACTATTGTAAAAAACGCTATTCTAAAATAACAGTAAAATTTGTTCATTTTAAATTATATCTTAATTATCTATCTTAATTTTATCTTATTTTAATAATTTTTTTGTAAATTTATATGTATATACATTTGTGTGCACATTTCATCTAACAGCATCACATCTTTATATACAGGGTGTCCCATAATTGTCGCGCCAATTTTTGTGGGCAGGTAGAGCGGACGAATCTGAGTAGAAAAGTCCTCTACCATTTTGCGATTTACGCAATAGGTAACGAGAAAGTAATTGTTAAAAATTGCCGTATTAGGCCGGCGCTCCGCCGAATACAAGCGCGCGGCGAGATACGACCGCCCCACTTTTTAAAAGACATCTGTGTTTATGTTTGTACATGCCTCTCGAATACTCTCTTTCATGTTTTCTGCTGTTGTAGGCTCTTCCGTATAAACTTTTTGTTTTATGTATCCCCAAAATTAAAAATCGAAAGGGTTTTAAGTAGGTGATCTTGGTGGCCATTCGTGAGTCCAACTATCCATTCCAATCCATCTATTTTGGAATTTATTATTTAAAAAATTTGTAACATTTCAGGACCTGTGAGCTGGTGCTCCATCCTGCTGAAACCACATTCGGTTGAGCAAGTCATTATTAATATATCTCAAAAGATTGGGCAGGTCATTCTGAAGAAATACAAAATAGTTTTCCGCGTTCACATGCTGTTAAAAAAAATATGGACCTATGATGTTATTTCCAAGAATACCTGTCCAAATTAATAGACCATGATCTTTGAAATTCTTGACTTCTCTGCCAATGAGGATTTGATCGTAGTAATAATGATAATTATGTCTATTAATGTCTCTCTCTATTACCGAACGTGGCTTCATTAGAAAAGAGCATCTCTGCAATAAAATCTGGGTTTCTTTGAATTTGATTCAAGGCCCAATTACAAAATTGCAAGCGTCGCTCAAAATCCCTCGATTCAAATTGATGGATTAGATGGATATGGTAAGGATGGAATCTATTTATTTTAAGAATACGATTTGCTGTCGATTTTGATATGTCGTGTTGTCTCTCGATGGGACTGGTGGAAATTCAATACAGCTGCACTCAAGACAACCAATGAATCTGCTGCATTTGGCCCCAATTATTGTCATATTCTTTTTAAACTACCCTGCTGTGTTCTCTCGGTGAGTCTTCTGATGGTCTTCTTACACGGATGATGTCTGTTAGGATACCTTTTAGCATACAGCCTTTTCGCTATACTATAATTACTTCCAGCCTTACCCAAAATACGAATCATATCGACTATTTCGTTTGGCAGCCATAATTACAAGACTATAAATAAATTTTGTAAAAATGTTAAAAATATTACATTTGCCAAGACAATATCGATTTAATAAGCTCCTTGACAGGCGTATGAGCTGCCAAGAATAAAGTGTTAAAGTTCTGCGAGTTCTACGTAACGTGCGTTAAAATAAGAAAATATTTTTTTACGCCAACAAAACTTTTTTAGATCATAAATTGGATATTTATTTAAGGCATTTACTTGCGTTGTAAAATTCCTTTTCCCGGTCAATCTGCAGATTATTCAGGCATTGTCCACTGTCTTGAATTATCTTTGCGACTGCGATAGAGATTTCATAAGTTAATGGTGGTATTTTCGAATATTTACAAAAATTGAGTACACATACACTGATCTTGCATTAAAGCTTAAGAATTACTTAACGAAAAGATACTTAAGGAGTACGTGTATACACGTACTGAAGAAAAATTTAATAACAATTGAATAAATTAATGGATTTTCATAAAACTTGGTAGACTCTCGGACGGAATAGCCTACAAGTATGAAGTTGGCCGTATTCAGAGTTTATTTTTCTCCTTCTACTGCCTTTCACATTGAAAAAAAAAAGACAAATTCTGCCAACTTCATACTTGTAGGCTATTCCGTCCAAGAGTGGGGGTTTTAGGGATCGCTGAATATAAATTTGAGATTAAAATTATAGAATTCAAAATGGTGCATTCAATATGGCCAAACAAAATTCTGAAAAATTAAAATAACTTCTAAATTTTCTAGTGAGAGAAAGGCAAGTAGAAGTAAAAATATTTTCCTGCGATACAATGAAAACAAACAAAAACGAAGCGCACGCTCCCATATAAATCCATACATCCCATATTTGTCCGCCCTGCTGCACATGTGCAAGATCTCTAATTTCAAGTGTCTGTAGCTCGAAAAATATAATTTTTCAGGACTTGTGCCCATGAACATTTTTTATCTACGTATTAAGAACTAACATTTGGCAAAGTTTCAGCCAAATTGACCGAGATCGGATATATTTTCTGCGGGGTTCTTTTCAGCCGTCATATTGAATCCGCCATTTAAAATTTTCTAATTTTGACCTCAAATTTGTGTTCAGTGATATCAACAACTATACATAAAGTTTCATGAAAAATCATCCATTAGAATGCCCTGCACATTTAAGACCACTTTGGTGAATTTGCTCTCCACAATGAAGGGGTTAATTATAATGTTTTAGAAAATCTTCGAGATGAGCTACAAGAATGTGCTATAAAAAGTAGGGGATTCTATTTAAGAAATTGAAGGTAACCTTTACATGATCTTCAAGCAACTATTTAAGGTCAAACTAATGACATCATCTTATGCCCTCTTCGAAGCCATACAACTTTTGTCTGAAAGATTTTTTTCTAAGATCAAAAATAAAAGTGATTTCGGGTGGGACATTAAAATAGAACATCCTGTATAATAATAAATAGCTTTTATACATGATTTAATACATGATTTAGTAAGAAAAAGAAGCGAAATATCGTAAAAGGTTATAAGGCTATTTTTAATTAAAAAAAGTCTAATCGTCTAATTTGTCAAATAGTTTAATAGTCTAATAATCTAATTTGTGATAAAATACATTTTTTATATAAAATTTTAAACTTTTCTGTCAAATTATGGATAATTATATTTTTTTGTGATACATTAATTTTATCTTATTATATATTTTATCCTCTCAGCCACTGATGCTTCTGGTTGCGTTTTATTTGTTTAGTAAGACATATAACCATTTTAAGAATCACTTCACATTCGTTAGGCTCGTTTATAACTGAAACAACATTTATGCGAACATAATTATTAAAGCTATATTAAATGTTATATTTATGATGTAATAATAAATTGTAATACTAAAAATCAAATTGTAGTATTGAAATTAAAAACTATTTCACATAAGCGATAGCAATTAGTTTTACTAGCATAGATAATTTTATAGTAGTTAATTTTCAGTGAATTTTAATTTATAATTATAATAAAATGAAGAAAGCGATAAATTTTTTAATTTTCCAGAAACTTATGTTCTTTTCATAATATACATTTTTATGCCTTTTTATATATTTACCTTGATCAACACAGTTGTCCAATATTTGATTTCGTAGAGCGATTTCTTGGCTTGAGAGCTTGAAGGCTTCAGGGCTTGAGCGCTCCATAATATCTAATTCTTCTTTTACTTTTTCTATATTAATATGTGCACCAACCATCTGAAAATTGTACACAATTCATGAGCAAAAACATTAAAATATTAATAAATAAATACGTATTATGTACAAATACAGTAATGTATGTACATAATACATTTTTATGTATTAAATATGTAGTACATATATGTATATACAGAGTGTTTCTTAAAGACCGCCCACTAATGACATAACGTTACTCCTTATAAAAAATTGAGTCAATAGTCCTGAACCATTTCTGTTTTATCTACATTTTTTATTTTAAAAATTTATCAAATTAGCTTTACAGAATACAAAATCCTTTTACAGGGTTAAAGTACGCGCAAAAATGAACTCCGAGTGTATCAATCATATAAAAAACAAAAAAAAATTAAAAATATTACTGCCACCTGACAATAATATTTAA
Source organism: Tetramorium bicarinatum (assembly GCA_928718305.1). Lineage (NCBI taxonomy): Eukaryota > Metazoa > Arthropoda > Insecta > Hymenoptera > Formicidae > Tetramorium > Tetramorium bicarinatum. The sequence goes on along the minus strand of OV788329.1, from coordinate 17,618,086 downwards.
TGAAACACAAAAATTCTACAATTTATATATGCAAAATGAGATATTGGCGGAGTAGAGACAACATGCTTGAACAATATTGTAATTGAAACTAAGATTAGAAGGCTAGAAGAAAAGATTTTTTTAAATGAAATTTTACAAGTATTTAATAGTTTTAATTTGACTTTTAATCAACAAAGTTAAGTTTTTCAAAAATTTCTACAAAAAACTGTATAAATATAAATAAAATCAAAGCTCTGAAAGTTAGTTCATCTCCCAAAAATATTTAAATCACATAAACAGAAATCTATTGAAAAAAATTTAACAAGAAAAAATTAACAAATTAAAGGCGAAACTACTTTTTTTTAATAATTTACAGTGTTTTCTTACGAAGAACAATTATTGAGAATCAAAAGATACAACTAAATCGTTTTTAACTGAATAAAATTTTACCATTTCTTTTTTCTGCAAGTATACAGGCATATAAACAGCCTACTTTCAGAGCTGAATTTCTAATGTCCGGTGTGTCCACATCATCTATCAGTTCTTGCATCCTCATTAAATCTTCTGCAAAAAATTTCTTACAAAGGTATAGTCGGATAAGGGGTCAATTTGAGCCCAGAACGGAAATCGGACCAGACCAATACTACCTCTTATTTGATATGAAAAATCGGGCCTTCTCACCAAGTTTTAACTCCCAAAACACATTTCTTTGCGACATAACTTAAAAAAAAAAAAACATTTTTTTGGATTTTTTTCACTTTTTTCGCTCTAACTTGATCAAGAATGAATCTTTTCTAATGAAACTTTATCACTGGAAAGAAAATGCTACTGAAATCAATTGTTTCCGACCACTTTCGTACTAATACTGCTTTTTTCTGCGCCTTTTTCTAAACGGAAAATTTAGAGAGTGAGAGGAGGTTTAAATACAATTTCTGAGAATTTGTTTTTTTAGAAAGAATGTATTAAGATTAATGATGAAATACTGCAATTATTCGATTTTTGTTATCCTATTAATTGCTGTCCTATCTTCTTGCTTTGCTCTACTACATATCGACATTATTATTGCAAATGAGTAACTTTTCATGTATAAAACTGATACAAGAGGGTTTTAAAATTATTAGTAAATATGAGAACATTCAAAGTCTTCAATAATATGATACGAACATCTGACATGTCGGGCACGAAATTCATGAAAATACGTATACGTATATACATATATGTAAAAATTACGTTTTCTTTGAGCGTGTCGAGACAAACACACTATTGAAAATTGGTTGAAGGTGTATTCTTTTCGCGATTTTTTACGAGAAATGAAATAGAAGTCATTAGATATTTCCCAGGAGCTGTCGAATGCTCGTTCGACGTAAAACACGTGCAAAGAAAATAAAAATTGCATCTTTTTAAACTTACTGGAGCTGGCGCACCACATTAATTCGATTCGAAAAGGCATATTCTTACATAATTTTTGACAAGGAATTGAATGAAAGTGGTTAAAAGTTTTCAAATTTAATGCTTCATACCGAAAAATTGAAAAAATTAGCACAAAATTCCTTTTCTGTTTAAAAAAAGGCCCATGAAAAAGCAGTATTAGTTCGAAAGTGGTCGGAAACAATTGATTTCAATAGCATTTCTTTCCAGTGATAAAGTTTCATTAGAAAAGATTCATTCTTGTTAGTCAAGTTAGAGCAAAAAGAGTAAAAATGTCCAAAAAAGGTCCTTTTGAAGTTATGTCGCAAAGAAACGAGTTTTGGGAGCTAAAACTTGGTGAAAAGGCTCGATTTTTCATATCAAATAAGATAGTATTTGGTTAGGTCCGATTTCCGTTCTGGATCCAAATTGACCTCTTATCTGGCTATACCTTTTACGTTGTTAATGAGATGTAGTTAGTTGTCATATAATAATCATAGAATAGCTTAAACAACATAATAAATACAATAGAACAATTATTTTAATAAAAATATTAAAACAATTTAATAACATGCAAATATTAATTTTATAATTTATTTTTAAGTAAATACGATGCCATAATTTGATGAACTATTATTTATATATATATGTTAATAATATATATAATGTTAAATAGAAGTCACTAAGTATGATGTATTGAGTGTGTTTTGAAGAGATATGATTATACAATTTTGGCTGAACAGACTTACCTAAATTTACGTTTGTTTTATTAATACAAGTCTGTGCGTTCATTTTTGACATCGGAATGCATCCGCTACCAAGTCTGTGATGTCGTCAGGTAAACCTATACCTACTGTCTATAATAAACACAAAGTAGCAATTGATAATGAACAAAATTTTAATGAGGAAATGAACTGTGATAATTGCAATATAATAGATAATACGTTAATGTTAAATGTTAACATATTAATTTATTAATGTACAACAGAATTTTGTTTTAACAAAAATGGAATTAAAATTGAAATTTAAAAAATTAGAATTAAATTAAGAAAAAGTATTAATATTAAATTGAAGAAATTTTAATTTAAATAAAATAAAATCTTATTATCTTATCTTATATGTATAAAAGAAAAAATGAGGGAGAAGAATCTGTATTAGTAATAATGTTTTTACATGAGATTGATGAAACTGAAACCTTTTTTTGAAAGACAAGAGTAGATAAAAAAGATTATATTTCTGGATTTTACTTGCGATAATATTTTATAATCTTATATACCATTCGTATTGATGATAATAATTTTGATATTAATATAACTAATTAAATTTATTTCTTCAAATTAATTTAATTAATAGTTTATTTATACATATTTATACATATAATGTGGAATTACTTACAACGACGACACACATATATAACGATATAAATATCAATCGCTTCATAATTTCGAAGTCCAAAATTCTTCGAGGTTTTAATTGATTATTCTAATTTGCTTTAACTTGTTCCAATTGATTAATGTGCTGCTATATCTTATTATGCAGTATTTATATAGATGAAGCTATTGTGAAGGTTACATATGTCAAAGGTTATCGCACAGCTAGAATATTTACGTTAATTTCTCTTGAGTCAAGAAAATTATAAGTGTTCTGGAAATATTAACATATTGTGTTCACGATTCGAAAATTTATCACGTCCGTCACGGCGAATTAATACAATAATAACTATATTAAAACTCCATTTCTAATTAATATTTATTAAACAGAGACTTGAAAATGATGTAGCTAGATAATTTAGAAATATTCATAAAGAAATTTAGCCAAATAAAGTGAATTTAAAGATATTAAAAAACAAAACTTAATTTTAAGCAAAGTATATTATTAATGTGAAAATAAGTATATTGCAATTATTTAAATCTTTTTTTTTAAAGAAAGATGTGTCAACTAAAATAAAAAATATATATGTACATTATACAATAATCGTTTTATGATCACACTTTGATATTAAAAAAGAAATTGTATATTTAATAAATTAATATAATTCTCTTTTTTACTGGAACATCATTTCAAGTTGAAATCAGATGATTTCTTAAGAAAATTGAAATCGCGGGATGTTTTCATAAGAAAACAATTCGATATATTATAGATTCTTTGAATAAAAAGAGTTTAGATAAAAAAGATTATATTTCTGTAATTTTACTTGCAATAATATGTTATAATCTTATATATCATTTATATTGATGATAATAATTTTGATATTAATTTAATTAATTAAATTTAACTATAATAGGCTATATAAACAAAATTAGAAAAGACCGGGGCTACTTGTTACATGGAGTATGTTATCATACGTAACATTGTTGCAAAATGACAAAGAGTAAAAATCTATAAGAAATATAATATTTCGTCAAGAACATTGCGATAATGTTTTAGTTAGTTATTTCAGACTGTATAACATATTATCATAAATAAAAAAAATTTTTAGTTTTGTATAACCAAAAGTAAAATAAATCAGCAATTTATTAAGTGTTATATTTAGAAATCTAGTTATTCGTAATTTTAATTATTTCTTAAAAATTTTTATTTTAAAAATAATAACTGTTAGGTAGTTACTACTGATGTCTTGAAACATGTTTTTGTTTAAGCGATAATTAAAATATCTAAATATGGCAGATCGAGATTGGTTGTGAGAGAGTAGGTTGTTTCTGCTGTTTGTTTGTCACAAATGATATTTATTACGTTCCGTTTTTCCTTGATGCAATATAATATTTTTATTTCTTTATTACTATAATTTGTGAAAAAAAAACCAATCAAAGAAAAATATAATTTAAGTTTATGTTTATTTTGATAAAATATTGTTTTATTGTTTAATGTACATTTAACAGACTTTATTAATAAAAATTGTGTGTTGTACATATTTTTCTTCAATTTTTATTTGAGAAATGTATTAAGTATGTAGCACACGAAGCTTTTTTTCTTAGTAGATTGCTAGCTGGCTTGTGTGCTTGCTATCATGTAAGCAATTGTGTTGGAAATTGTATGTCTGATTGTCACGCTGTTGACTGAGCTGCTGGATTTCCATGATAGAACATGTGCTATTTTTCTTGCCTGGTTTTGTACTGGTTCATTGCGAGAGCCAGTCAAACCACAGCTTGATTAGGATCAGATTAAATAAAAAAGTTTGACACATTTTGACGTTTCATGTAATAAGTATTTTCTCGTCGATGATGTTGCTTTCATCATAATTTATCAATAATTAGGAATAAAGCAATTGCATTTCTTCGATGTTGTATCGCAGTAACAATGGCCTGCTCCATATTTATTTACCGATTGACAGCTCATACACAAAGTATGAGCCAGTACAAAAGCCCGTACCGGCTGAAGCCAAGCTAGCAACACAATCAGCAGCCACTGCCAGTAATGCTACTCACACGGTAGCAAGTACGCAATCTAGCTAGCAAAATTTAAAAAATGAAGATGACCTTGGTATCTCCAAAGCGCCTCCACCTGGACAAAAATTATTATCGCCATATGATAGCCCCCTTCGTATTGTGCAATTTTTGTTACACAAATCTTCCTCTGAGCCTCATAGATTCAAAGATATTTAAGGTCCTAATAGTTATTGCCCCACCCTGTATATGTATAGTGTTATATTTTTATATATAATTTACATGAAGAATAAATATGTTTTGAAAATATGGTTTTAGAATAAGATATCTTTGTACATCTTATTCTCAAGTTCCAACTCTAGCTGAAAAAGCAATTAAAAAGTTTTTCAAAAACGTGACCATTTGCAAAAAGAATCGCTGGGGACATTTGGAAAATACAGTATTTCAAATACATATAATTTCTGTATTTCTAATAAAATAAAAAACTCGTTTGTTTTCTAAAAATTGTGATTATTATTAAAATAAGAACTTCAAGTTCAAAATGGAGCACCCTTTATATACATACACTACAATACTATAAATATTATTTATTACAAAAATCGATTTCGATTGGATGAGATATATTTGTATTACTAGTGTTATATTTACATAAACAATCAAATTCATCTGTCATCGTATAATACTGTTAAATAAGCATACAATGCTAGGAAATAACATATAATAAAAAATAGTTATTACATGGTTTAATGAGAAAAAGAAGATATTTTGTTAAAGTTATATTTTATATTTAATATTGATTGATTTTCTGAAGAAATGTCGTAAAAAGACTATAATAATATTTTAATAAAAAAAAATCTAATTGTCTAATTTGTCAAATAGACAAATAATCTAATAATCTAATTTGTCATAAAATATATACTTTATATAAAATTCTAAATTTTTTTGACAAATTATGAATATAATTTATAATATATGTGGATATATTATTATAATTTTTTGTGTTACATTAATTTTATCTTATTATACATATATACACACATATATATATATATATACACACACACTGCTAAAAAAAAATATGGCATTAAAAAATTTATGCCAAAAATTACCGAAATTTAACAGATAATAACTCTGCGAGAAATAATCGTAGAGCAATAAACTTTTCTTTAAATTAAAAGTTAAAATCTCAGCGTTAAAAAGGTGTACATATTTTTTTTATTAGGGACATTTATGCAACAGAAACCCCTTAAATTAGGGGGCATGTTTGATATTTTAAAATAAGCCTAATTTGAAAGCGTGCACGGACTTGGATAATTTTTTTCGAGCGTATTATATACATCAAATGAAAGCCTAATTCTTCTCCTTTAATTTGAGTGGTTGCTGATAGCTGTGCGATTTTTTTTTACCGAGTTATCAAGGTTTGAAGAAGAAATGGTCATTTTGACTTTGATCGCAGATCTAACTTAAATTGTTGAAAATTAAGAGAACGATCTGCTTTACCATAATAAATGAATAAAGAACGTCTGAAGAAATTAAACATGCATTATTCAAACTTAAAATTTTAACTACAACGCAATATCGATAGTTTTTTAGTTTTTAGCAATTTAGACAATTTCAAGAACGATGGACACATGGAATAAAAATGTTTTAGCTGATAAACGTTATTGTTTTTCATTCATGGTATACTTGAACTACAAAACTTTGCTTTAGTGATTTAATTGGATCTTTTTTCATGACAATATATTGAATTAAAGAAGAAACGTAAAATATGTGATTTTTTTACATGACATTTGAACTTAATTTTTTATTAGAAAAAGTAAGGCTAAGAAGAAAACAATAACAGCGTTTAAAAGAGCTAACTTTCAGCTTTTTAATGCTTCTTCGCGGAGTACTGTATGTTGATATAGAAGATTTGTTTACGAGTAATAAGTGATCAAAGGCAGAATGACCATTTCTTCTTCAAACCTTGATAACTCAGTGAAAAAAAATCTCACAGCGATCAGCAACCACTCAAATTAAAGGAGAAGAATTACGCTTTCATTTGATGTATATAACATGCTCGAAAAAAATTATCCAAGTCCATGCACGCTTTTAAATTAAGCTAATTTTAAAATATCAAACATGCCCTCTAATTTAAGGGGTTTCTGTTGCATAAATGTCCCTAATCAAAAAAATATGTACATACACCATTTTAAAGCTGAGATTTTAACCTTTAATTAAAAAAAAAGTTTATTGCTCTACGATTATTTCTCGCAGAGTTATGATCTGTTAAATTTCGGTAATTTTTGGCATAAATTTTTTGATGCCATATTTTTTTTTAGCAGTATATATATATATAATAGATAAAATTATTTATATATAATAAAAAAAAATATATAAATATATTATCTTCTCGACGTTTTCCTCTCATAGTAATTTAGTTGCTCAGTAACACATGTAATCATTTTAAGAACCACTGCGCACGTGTTTATAACTGAAAGAATATATATGCGACTATAATTATTACCGTATGCTATATTAAATGTTATGTATTTATGATGTAATGATAAATTGTAATACGGAAATTAAAAACTATTTCAGATAATCCACAGCAATTAGTTTTATTAATATAGATAAAGTTATAGTAGTTAATTTTCAATAAATTTTTAATTTATAATTGTATGAGATTGATAATTATAACATAAAGAGAAAGTAATAAATTTTTTTAATTCTTTAGAAATTTATATTCTTTTTATTTTATAGATATTTATCTTGACCAATACAGTTGTGCAATATTCAATTTCGTATAGCGGATCTTTTAGAGCTTAAACGCGCCTTAATATCTAATTCTTCTTTTACATATTGATATGCGTATGAAATTTTCCATTCAGTTTATCACATTCTATCTGTACACAAGTATTATTGACACGAACATTATTAAACATTCTACATATATGTATATACATGTACAAAATGTTGAAAAAGGTGCTTTCAAATTTTGGAAGTAGTACTCATAAAAATAAACCAAATGGTACTTCAAAAATTAGATTTTCCGTTATAAAATTATAAAGCTTTTTCTGCTATAATAAATAAAAAAATAAATTAAATTTACATCAAACGTTTGTTGCATCCTCTGTTTATTTCAGTATTTGGTTTTTTCACATAGATTTATATAGTGTTGTTCCATTTTGAATTTGAGGATTTGTTTTCAATATCATTTTGAAATTGTTTAACCCAGAATGTTTATTTTTAATCTGTCATCTAGAAATATGGGAATTTAATTATGCAACTCAATTTTACGACTGAAATACATATAGAAATTTTGTAAACTTGTTAAAATAAAAAAAAATATTTTAAGATTAATTTTGGAGAATATGGATCTCTGGATATTTTTTTAATAACAAGATAGAGCGACATACTATCTGCGAGAAAACCAATGACTTCCCACATAACATTAAACATTCTATGTACATGCATTTTTTCTCCATTATGTGAAAATAATATCCTGTATGTAGAATGAATGTACATTTCATATGCTTGGTTTGAATCTACATTATGGTACATTATACGTATATTTATTAACGTATTTCATACGTATATACAGTGCACAACATTTAGTGTATATACATTACATATATACATATAAGCAAAAATATAAAATCTTCTTTAAAGATTTTGATAATCTTAAACAGAAACAAAATTTCTTTATATGAGTAAGTTATTGTCTGTTTAAGATTACCAAAATCTTTAAAAAAAAAGAAGATTCTATATTTTTGCTTATATATAAGAATATTATTGTTGATTTGAAATTAACGTTTTTTTCTGTGTACTATTTCAGAATTGTCATCTTCAAATATTGAGGAATTTAATTATTCGAAATGTTATAACTTAAGAACATAAACATTGTGTTTATTATTAAAATATAAATATAAAACTTATAGTAAAAATAAAAAATTACAAGAAACTCAAAGTTTTAAACCAAAATTTTTATGAATCAATTTGGAAGATTTTAACAATCAATATATTCTTTTAAATTTTTTCAAGACAGATGAAATTTTTGCAGATAAAATTATTAAAATTAAGTTAGAAGTAGAAGCTGAAAATGCAATTAAAAATTTTTTCAAACACGTGGCCTTTTACAAAAAGAATCGCTGAGAATATTTGGCAAATATAGTATTTCAAATATAATTTCTGTATCTCTAATAAAATAAAAACTTTTTTTCTAAAAATCGTGATTATTATTAAAATAAATAAAACCTCAAGTTCAAAATGAGGCCTTTATATACACATAATACTCTTAATATTATTCAGCACAAAGATAAAGTTCGATTGGATGAGATATATTTTTTGAAATATTTGTGTTATATTTACATAAACAATCAAAATTATTTGTCATCATATAAAGTTTTCATTATATAAATATACAATGCTAGGAAATAATATATAACAGTAAATAACTATTATATGATTTAATGAGAAAAAAAGTTATTCTGTTAAAGTTTTATTTTATATTTATTATTAATTGATTTTCTGACGAAATAACGTAAAAAGATTATAATCCTATTTTAATTTTTAAAAAGTCTAATCGTCTAATTTGTCAAATAGACTAATAGTCCAATAATCTAATTTGTGACAAAATGCATTCTTTATATAAAATTTTACATTTCTCTGTCAAATCACGGATAATTTTTTGTGTTACTTTTTATATTATTATATGTATATATTATCCTCTTCGCCTCTCGTAGTCATTTATTTGCTCAACAACACATGTAACCATTTGAAGAACAGCTGCGCATTCGTTAGACGTGTTTGTAACTGAAACAACGTGTGTGTAATGATTACAGTATGCTATATTAAATGTTATATTTATATGATGTAATAGTAAATTGTAATATTGAAATTAAAAACTATTTCAGCTGTAATATAAGCTGTAGCAATTAATTTTATTAACATGGACAATTTTATAATAGTTAATTTTCAATGAATTTTAATTTTTAATTTTATGAAATTAATATATATTATGAAATAATTATAATATGAAAAAGGCAATGAATTTTTTTATTTCCTAGAAATTTATATTCTTTTCATTATGTACACTTAATTTCATGCCTTCTTATAGTAGATATTTACCTTGATTAATACAGCGGTCCAATATTCGATCTCGTATAGCGGATCTTTCAGGGCTTAAACGCGCCTTAATATTTAATTCTTTTTTAATTTTTTCTATATTGATATGCGAGCCAACCATCTAAAAATTGTACATAATTCATAAACAAATATAAAAATATTAATAGATAAATATGTACCATACATATACAGAAATGATGTGCTGATGTGCTGATATAAATGTAATTAAGATGCAAATTAATTTTGAAACATTATTCAGAGATTTGATTAATTTTTCTATTTGGATTACTTCCATATTCACGTTTGAATAATCTTGTTGTTGTACGGAATAATTTTTTAAATCTTTTGTAAGTATTCCTACATAATAATAGATATTTAAATAGAGCAATAATGTATTATATATAAGAAGCATTTTTTTTAGAAATTTGACTTTTAAAGAACAAAGTTTATTTTTTTAATTTCTATGAAAAGAAAATTATATAAAATCGAAGTTCTGAAAATTACATAAACATAAAACTATTAAAAGAAAATTTAACGAAGAAAGGTAAACAAATTAGAAGCGAAACTACTTTTGTAATAATTTACAGTATTTTCCTACAAACGATGTTAAAAACGATTAAGAAGTATCTTTTGATTTTCAATAATTACACAGCTCCACAAAAAAAAAGTGGTCTGTCCGACGGACTAGACCAGTATATCCTTATGTATTTTGACCCGCTGAATCCGAATCCGAAGTCAAAATTGTTATAGAGGCTTTTTTTCACCCCTACAACCTAATTAACCTAACCTTTAAAAAAAGTTAGGTGATAGAAATGAAAAAAAAAAAGCCTTAAAAAAGCTCTATAACAATTCTGACTTCGGATTCAGCGGGTCAAAATACATAAGGATATACTGGTCTAGTCCGTCGGACAGACCACTTTTTTTGTGAGGCTGTGTAATTATTGAAAATCAAAAGATATTTCTTAATCGTTTTTAACATCTTAAAATTTTACCAATTCTTTTTTCTGCAGCAAACAGGCAAATAAACAGCCTACTTTTAAAGCTGAATTTCTAATAACCGGTGTGTCCACCCCGTCATTTATTAGTTCGTCCATTCTCGCTAAATCTTCTGTAAAATAAAAATTTCTTATAAATTTACGTTGTTAATAAGATGTATTTAGTTGTTATATGATAATTATAATTTAACTTAAACGATATAATAAGGACAAAAAAACATTTATTTTAATCAAAATATTAAAACAATTTAGTAACATGCAAATATTAATTTTATAATTTACTTGTAAATAAATACGATGCCATAATTTCATAAATTATTATTTATGATACATGTGTCTAATGTGTAAAATGTTAAATAGAATACATCATTATTACTATTAATTATGATGTATTGAGTGTAATTTAAAGAGATATAATTTTACAACTTTGCTCAACAGACTTACCTAAATTTACATTTGTATTATTGAAACAAGTCTGTACTTCCGTTTTTGACATCGATAATGTATCCGCTATTCTGTCTGTGATGTCGTCAAGAAAGCCTACTGTCTATAATAAACACAAAGTACAATTGATAATGAAAAATTTAATGAAGAACTTGTCAGTAATAATGGCAATAGAATAGATAATACGTTAATATTAAATGCTAACGTATTAATATCGTTAGTATTAATTTAAAAATTTTAAATTTTCAATTGAAACAGTAGAATTTTGATTTAACAAAAATGAAATTAAAACTAAAATTAAAGAAATTAGAATTAAATTAAGAAAAAATATTAAAATTAAGTTGAAAAAATTCTAATTTATACAAAATAAAATTTGATTATCTTATTAGCTTATGTTAAAGAAGACATGAGAGAGATGTTTCTATATTAATTATGATGCTTCTATATGAGATTAATAAAAATAAAATATTTCTTTGAAAGAAAAGTGTTTAAACAAATGAGGTTATATTTTAGTAATTTTACTTGTGATAATATTTTATAATCTTATAGATCTTTTGTATTGACGATAATAATTTTTATATTAATTTAATTAAATTTGTATTTATACATACAATGTGAAATTACTTACAGCGGCGACACACAGAACAAGTATCATTCGCTTCATGATTTTGAAGTCTAAAATTGTTCAAAGTTTTAATTGATTGCTCCAACTTGTTTTAACTCGTTCCAATTGATCAATAAATGCAGTACTGCTGTCTAGATCTTGTTATATAGTATTTATATAGATGAAACTATTATTAAGGTTATACATATATGGTAAAGGTTATCGCACAGGATTTTTACATTAACTTCTCTTGATTCATGAAAATTGTGAGTGTTCGAGGAATATTAGCATATTGTGTTTACGATTCGAAAATTTATCACGTCTGTTGCAGCGAATTAACACAATGATAAATATATTTAACTCCATTTCTAATTAATGTTTATTAAACAGAAACTTGGAGATTATGTAGCTGTATAACTTAGAAATGTTGTGGAAAAAGTTTTGCCATACAAAACTGAATTTAAAGATATTAAAGAACGAAATTTAATTTTAAGCAAAGAATATTATTAATGTGAAAAATGTATTGTAATTGTTTAAATCTTTTTTTTAAAGAAAGTTGTCAACTAAAATAAAAGTTATATACATTGTACAATAACCGTTTTATTATTACACTTTGATATTTAAAAATTATTTAAAAAAATTGTATATTTATTAAAATAATACTCTTCTTTCTATATACATACAATATAATTCTCTTTTTTTTTATTGGAACATCATTTTAAGTTGAAATAGGTTGATTTCTTAAGAAAATTGAAATTGCGGGATGTTTACATGAGAAATTTTTTAATACAATTAGATATATTGTGTAGCTTCACTATAATAGAAGGTTATATAAAAAAATTAATGATAACATAAGTATTATAGTATTATTTTCAGAAAGTAACGTCTTTCTAAGACATACAAAGTAGAGAAAAATTGGGAGATCTTTTGAATATTCTAACAGAATTTTAAGATTTATATAAGAATTCCAAGTTCTATATAATATAAAGTTATAGAATATAAATATAATAATGAAATAAACGTATAAGAATAAAATATTACAGAATTTTTTAAGAGCATTTTATTGATTCACAATACGATACTTTACAATGCAGTCATTTAATTGAAAAAAAAACCTTTGTTAATATAGAAAGAATAGGAATTTTTTATATCATTTTATGTTGAAAGAATAATAGATTTATTCATTATTTAGATGAAGTCCTTCCACATGCACGTGATGAGATCAAGAGACTTGTCGCACATGTCTGATTTTGTTTTAACTAAAATAATCATATAAAATAATTATTATTGAATATCATTTTTATTTATAATTTTATCAAGTTATATCAAGTTATACCAAGAGACGCGGTAACGTTTTCCACTAATTATTTTTTAAAGCTAGAAGCTAGCTTATTTTCTATATCTTTTTACATATGGAAGTGTATATACATGCACTTACCTTGTTCAACGCAACGGTCCACAGTTATATATATTTTAGCTTGAGTAGCGGGATTTAGGTGACTATGTGCCGATTTGCCATAGAGCTTGTCCTTCTGAATCTCCGAGTCGACAATCTAGAATTGTAAATAAAAATAATAATTATGACATTTATAATTCTTGTATATACCAGATAACATTTTAAAATTAAAAGGAAGATTATTATTAAACAGAAATACATTAAAATACAATTTTGTCATGGATCCGTAAAATCACTTGGTTGCAAAATTATTTTGACGTATGTAATGATAACGCAAGTGTTACGTGAAATTGAACATAAACATTTACTATGCATCACAAATATTTACGTTTATCAACCTAAGTAATCTTGATTTATAATATCATTATTATTACAATATTATGTAACACATTATTACAATATTAAATAACAATAATATTATTATTATTATAATTATATATTCCTTAAAGTAGATATTCGAATTTTTCGAAATCTACTAATTCGAAAATTAATTTTTTACTATTTTCATTCTGGTGTAACATGTATACGTATTGTGTTTTGCGCGACTTCGTAATAGTATCGACGGACTTCTTAGATCATATTGTTTACCCAGACATGAAAACTTCTTATCGCGGCTGAATGTACATATTAACGTTATAAATAGGCTTTGTAATCGCTAATTCAATGTCATGTACTTATATACAACATTTGCAAACGAAAGGAAATGTTTACGTATTGCATATATGTCGGTCAAAGTTAAAGAATTAATACGATAATGTAATTTATTAATCAATGATGAAACATTATCAAGTAAATATCTTTGTTGAAAATTTAGAAGCAATTCAGAATGCTATTTTATCGATGATTAGTAAATCATTGTTGTATTAATGTTAATTGATAACTAGTTCAAACACCTATTCTAAGAAAATTCATAAATAATATGTTCTTTATTTTTAATAATTAATTTTAAATTTTTATCAAAAATTTATAAATTAATTAATTGCAATGTATTAGTTGCGATACTTACTTGTCCCCGTTTTTCTAATATGCACAATGTAAAGCAACCGTTTCTTTTTGCCTTTGCTTGATTTTCTGGATTCTTATAAGATCCACTCTTTATTTCCTCATATGTAATCAAATCAGCTAGAAAATAAATAATTATTGTTATCGTAAATTTTTATTGTAAAAAATTAATATTTAGTTTGATGTAGTTTATTTTTATTTTAATGAAATTATTATTATAAATTTATTATTATCATAAATTCTTTCTAAATTAAATTTCTTTATAAACTTTTCAAAGTTATTTATTTTAACTTATCGTAAAAAAAATATTTGTCGAATATCAAAAATAATCCAGTTAGCCATGTATCAAATAGCGAAGTATTTTTAAATAAATATGTAAATAAATTTAAACAAATAGATAAAGAAATTAATTCAAGAGATTTTACATTCCGCTAGATTCGCGCTGTCATAACATTTTTTCAAATCCTCCTGGGCTAATGGTCCGCCATGTAAAGCTAAGTTCTCAATAGTGTCTGTAGCATAGGCCACAATCTAAAATCAATATTGTTTTATTTATTATAAAGCAATAGAAATATAGTCTATATATACAATAAAAGTCACATATAATAATATTCAAAATATTAAACGGTAATGAAAATACGTAATTATTTATATCGTACTTAAATAAATAGGTACTATAAATATTTTTAATACATATATGTAAATCTACTACCGTTTAAAAATTTAAAGAAGCAGTACGGAAACGAAATTCGATAAAACAAACAATTTCTGAAAAATGTGCTTGCAAAGAAAAACACTTTCTCTAATACTTTGATAAGTTTAGTGAAACGCACCATTATCTTCTACTTGTCAAATTAAAAATGTTTACAAGAAATTTATGAAACGTTATAAAAACAAGAAATGTTAGTACGTGACAACGGAATGACTTAAAAGTAAAGATAAGCAAATCATTCGCGTTCAATTACTTATATTTTAATATTTTTTTTCTTTTATTAAATTTCTCTTAATGTTAACTTGATAGAAAAATATTTTAAATTATATCAAGAGCATTTATGATTGATTGTAAAATAAAACATCCATGATTGATTGTAAAATAAAACAATTTGCTAATGTACCAATAACTCGATTATAAATCTTTAATTTTCTTGATTGAATAATTTAATACTTCATATTTCAATTTTAATAAAGTAGCAGTAATTCAATACAAATATTTAATGTAAACAATGTTATTTTATTATAACTAATAATTAATCGTAATTACTTACAGCGGTCGTCATCAGGCAGACGAATAGTGTGAGGAATCTCATGATTTTTTCTTCACTGATAAAACACTTTCGTCGCGCAGTGTCTCGTGAACTGATGATGGTACCCCGATGCAAACCTCTACTTATATCTCCCATGCGAACGCTAAATATGGCAATCGATGACCAAGAGAAAACGCTATAGGAAACTTACCGCCGATAATCATTTGACATGCGCGCAAAGAAGGTATAACAGGAAAAACCTTGTCTATATCGCGCGGTCGATGCACGAATCAAGGAAGACGAGTGTTTATTGGGAATTTACGCCGCAATTTGCGTCACTTGATCGTTTTAAAATATTTCAATTTTTTTTATAAAAACGATGAAAGTGTGATTTTTATAATAATATATTCAAAGATATTCAAAGTTTGATATTTCAGGATGATTTAAAGATCGGAGGTGGACATTTACGTAATTTACGTTTCTTTGTTTCAACATTTTAGATAGCATTAAATTGATGCACATTTGAAAACATTTTTATTTTATTATTTTCCAAACTCTTTCAGTTGGAAGTATTTACAAATTTCTGTGTTTTATCTCGAAGAATTTTTTATTTCAAAAAGTTTGAAGATTTTGAAGATTATGAAGTGTTGATTGCAAATTGTGATGCAAGAGTTAAAATTCAGTGATTGACATTTATCCTTAAAATAATTTCAAATTGGTTTTCAAAAATTTCAAATTTATTTATTTGAAGAATTTAAGCTCCTAAGTTGGGTTTTTAATTGTAAGGTTTTAATTGTAAATATTCTCTTGATCTGATTTATATTATATAACAATCTATAAAAATTGAATAAAAGTGTTCACATATCTGTCATGATGAAGCAAACATCATGATTATCTTCGGAATGAATTACCGGGACTTCCCTCAGTTTTAAATCCTGATTAAACAACTGCTAATGACCCTGTTTATAACTGAGTCATGATAACTCTGATCTTAACTGTTTGAACGCTTCCATCTAAACAATACATACATATCTGCAATTCATAAAATATCATTTCGCAACAAAGCTTGATTACAGACTCAAATTTTGAAAAATTATGCATTTATTCTTTTTATCAACTAAATTATTATCAGATAAACATATAATATAATTTTTATTAAATTTTTAATAAAAGTAACTTTACTATTTATTGAATAAATTATTTTTGATGATTAATTATTAAATTATTCTATTATTGATATTAATTTTATTAATATTTATTAATTATATGATAATATAATTTATTATTTAATTATTATAAATTATTTATTTATTAATTAATGATTAGATATAATTGTTTCATAAAGTATACATACAAAATGGGATGAATATTGACATTTTAAAAATTAGCACAAATATTACGTAAATAAAAAAAATATATAATATTTTTTTAATATATAATAAAATTTAATATATAATAAAATTTTTAATATATAAATTTAATATATAAATTAAATATTTTTGTTTTTTATATTATTACTATGTTAATATATTACACGTTAGGTTATATAAATAAATTATCGAAATTATTGAACTAATTAATTTTATTTAACAATATTAATAATATTAACATAAGCAAAAAATTTTACTAAATTTATAGAAACGATATTTTATTTCGTTTAAACCCCGATATTAGAAATTTCTCTTATACTATCACTACGTATAATAATAAGTATATTGTATATATATATATATATATATATATATATATATATATATATATATATAATGTATATATAGGAAGTATTGTAATCCAGACGACGTAATGTATTGTACAAATCTTATTTTACTTTTTTTCTTCACCCATACTGTTGGCTATACAAAGCATTAAACCAAAAACTCTTTCTTCCCGAGTCATGTCGCTTTCGTTCACTGGAATAATTAAAACAATTATTAATAACATTATACAAAAATTTTTCATAAACTGTGCACATTACATGATATAGAGCGAAAACGTTATGCGTAAATTGTCATGAAAATATTAAATGTCGTAAGAATATATTAAAAAATACATATGCACACACTGATTTAAGAGATAAATATTAAAATTTCATAGAAAAACCTTATAAAGGTAATACATTTAAAAGTATATATATTATTAAATAAAAAATTAACTTTAAAGTAGACGAAATGAATTTAATTGTATGTATGTAACTCTTTCTCTCCTCCTTCTCCTTTTCCCCCTTATCTGTCTCTCTCGATTGAATCATCAGTAATTACTGTCTGCGTGCATATCAATGTTCACTTATATTGCATAATTTTAATAATATTGTCATTGTCAAAGTCCTTTAACAGACAATCGCTTCCAATGTGAGCAAGGACTGATATTGAAACGCAAAAAAATCATTTTTTGCGTAATAGATCTCGAGATCCTGGGATCTATTACGATCGCACAATTTTATTCGGATTAATCGTAGTAGAAAGCTTACATTGAAAGCTTACATTAAGTATGCAAACGCGCCTTTAAATTTTGAATTTTGATTTAGTGCCTGAGATATTTTATTTTGAAAATTCTAAGTAAAAATTCCGAATTAGCTTGATAACTACCGGATGTTTATATAATTTTAAAAGGAAAAATTGAGATAAAAAGAATTGAGACAGAGAAAAAGTTTGTAAGTATGTTAAGTTTACTTACGTGAATTCATGCATTTCTTTAAACTTTCTTTATCTGGCATCTTTTCCACATCCTTGTCTTTTTCTATACTTTCAAGTAGCTTGTCTACAACCAACTTTGTATCTACTAACTAAAATAGAAAAAAAATATTACATTATAACCATTCTATATTGTCTAACATAAACTTAATTAAAATTGACTAGACTAATGGCAATAATTAATTTGTGAAATGTAAACTATTTATGAATTGCATGTTTACATATAAAAATATTAACTATTGTTGTTGTTCTATTCAATTTTGACCAATTCTTTGGATAATACATTTTATTATTTGTTACAATATAACACATGTAATATTTTCATATTATCATGCATTAATATTATCAAAATTTTATTATTTATCGAGAATTTATTATTATTTTAATGAAAAATATTTTAATGGTAAAATAGCGATTTAACGATTGTGTCAGCTTCGTTAAAATTGCTCAGAATTTCATATGTCTAATAATTACATATTAGTATAATGATTATTGGAAATTATTACCATTCCATTTTTCTCTAATATACAAGCCAGGAAAAGATTGTATTTTACAAGATTTTGTTTAAGCTCTTCATTCATGTCATCGTTCCCCGTAGTACTTCTCCATATCTCAACAAAATTATGTACCTCCTCTATAAAATTATAAAAAAATTATCTTGATTATATAAAATTCAATAATATAATTTTGAAAATTTGTATAAAAAGCAAAAATCTTAATATTAAAATGTAGAATTTTATTGTATTATATTATTTAATAGTTTTTTCTAAATTTACTTTGCAAAAATGATATATTAATAGATTCTAGATTTTTAAAGTTATCTTTCTTTATAAATTTAAAATTACAAATTATAAAGGAATTTTTAATATAATTCAAAACTCAAAGTTTTATAATAACAAAAAGAAAAATAGTAATAATAAAATAATAGTAATATCAATTATACCTATATGTAAATTTATTTATGTATTTTTGCATGATTTACCTATTTTTATTTCAACTTCATCTAGACATACTTGTAATGTTGGTACGTCGGTATCGAACTTTTTTGCTATATCATCTAGATTTTCTTCTGCAATTGCCTAAAATATAATTATATTACATTTTACTTTATTAATATGATAATTTCATTATTATCGATAGCAATTAGGGGAAATATGGACAAAATGATATATACGGGTAAAATCACATACTAGTGATATCTCAAGTACGATACATAGTATGGTGATAGACAAAAATTGCATACATGACGCTAGTATCGTGCTTTGACCTGCGTAAGCATCATCTGTCAGTCTCAATGTGGTTTATGTGAGATACGCATTGTAATATTTTTGCCTGAGCAATATATTAAGATATCGAAGAATCTATTGAGTCTCAGGTAATTTAACGAAGTATTTTCCTGTATTCTATATTTTAATCGGAACATGTTGTATTAATATACGACATAAACAGTTATTACAATATAGTTTTGCTTTTATTCTGTCATTTAGGTTATAACAAATATGTAGTACAATTTGGACAAAATGACATAGAGCCTGATTGGACAAAATAATATATTATGGAAATTAAAAAAAAAACAGCACTGAAAGAACCAGCTGAAAAAAAGGAAGAAAACAGTACGAAAGAAATTGTTCTAAGTCATAAAAAATGTCGAAGTGAACAATTTAAATTTTAAAGAAGCGGATAACGACGACTGTCCCTGTATTTATTGCAATGACTTATATTCTCAATCTAATACCGAAAAATGCTGTCGTCGATGATGTAAAATGTGGAAAATGGGTTCACGCGACTTGTACTGGCAAGTCAAAGAAAACCAAAATATTTATTTGCAAACTGTGTAATGAAAATATATTGCATGTCATTTTGTCCATATGGTATGGACAAAATGAATTTTCATTGATGTTTTTTTAAAAAAATTATATCTCCGTTATTTTTTAGTTTGATTAAAAAGTAATTATTTTTGTTTTTAGAGAACATACTAAGGAAAAATTACATGTGATGTTAAAGTTCCTATCTTCATAAATTAAAAAGTAATATTGTAAAAACAAAACCCTTTGTCGTTTTGTCCATACTTTCCCTACACATAAAATAATTACATTGCATGAAAATTAAATATCGGCTGAAGAGAAAAACTGATTGCGCTTTTGTAACTTTTTTTAGAATCTATTGACTCAGTCAGTTTTTTTCAACAGTTAGTATTTCATAATTTTTTGCATAATTCATTTCTGTAATGTAGTGTTTTTTTAATATCGGAAGTAATTTTTCACACTTTGATTGTATTTCCAATTATTATTTTTTGCTAATTTTACTGACTTAATCACGGGTTTTAATGAGTTAATAACAAAATTTAATATTCCGATTATTTTCAAATATACCTTTCACTATGTAGAAACTTTAATAACATTTTCGTAACCAAGTTTTAAGAACAGTATTTGAGTTACAAAATTACTTTAATAAATTTCTAAATTAATTTTAAATTTATTATAATAAATTGTTAATTTGAAGCTTGATTATAAAAATATATACTATTTAAAATTAAAAAGATGTTATTAATAATGACGTCCCTCTATGTATTCGCTAAAAAAAAGTGCAATGTTCGACTGAAACTTGCACTGAAAAAAATTCTGATTAAAAACGGATGATCAGAAAAATCTTGTAGGATTGTTCAAATATTCTGGTTACTATAATAGAAATTCTGGTTATTATAAGTTATAAAGTATTGAATTCTATTATAATAATCAGAATTTCTATTAAAATGACCAGAATATTTGATCAATCCTACAAGATTGTCTGATACATCCGTTTTTACCAGAATTTTTTTTCAGTGTGGTTACGAAAAAGTTATTAAAAAATTTTTTTTCTACATTTAATGGAAGGTGTACTTGAAAATAATCAGAATATTAAATTTTGTTATTAACTCATTAAAGCCCGTGATTAGATCAGTAAGATTAACAAAAAACAATAATTCAAAATAGAATCGAAGCGTGAAAAATTACTTCTGACGTAAGAAACCAATTTCAAAAATGAATTTTGCAACAAATTATTAATTAAATATTGTCTCTTGAAAAAAAAACTGGTTAAGTCAAAGTATTTTAAAAAAAGTTACAAACCACAGCTAGTTTTTTTTTTCATTTTTTCCCCCCTTACTTTAAATATGCAAGAATCAATCAGTATTTGAATGCTTCATTTTGCTTTTTTATTTGAACGAAATAAAGAAAAGAAGTAATATGCATATGCGGACGAAGACAAATTGCACTTACGACAACAACGAGTGCAAAGACAAAAAGCGCGACTCTCTTCATCTTTCTGCGTTTTTTTCTTTGCGATAGAAATGAACAACTTGCACCGACTTAACGACAACTCCGACAACTGGGCATTGTATGTCTATGGCACATATTTATATTGTCCGTAGCGTTGTATATCTTACATCATCGACATTCGAGAGGCAATTCTGCATACATGTGTATGCGCGCGCGCGCGTGTATGCGCGCGGATTTGCGGAAGCGCGATTGGTATAATTGGCCGGCATATCAGATTTGCATAAGTTTCGATGGCGTCGTGATACTACACGACTACAATACTATAATTGTTTCGCGTGCTGCATGTGTGTGCGGATCAAATTAGATATATTTCATTGTGCGACATTGGTTACATTCAGAAAATTGCGGCGATTGTACGCAAAGCTGCTATTCAATTGAAATGCTTAACAAGTAATGTAATATAAATAATATTACAAATGCGGCAGTTACGTATTATCAGTGCACATTGTATAAATAGAAATATGTGGAAAAAAAGAGAAAAATAATTTTATTCTTAAGTTATTGATATAATTATTTGATATTTAGTAATATGATATATTATTTTTATTTAATATATTTTTATATAATATATATTTATATAATATTAGTTTTATGTAGAAAGTATAGTTAAAATAAATAATTAATAATTGCAATTTAATACTAAAAAAACATTGCGTATATATTAATAATTGCATTTATTACCATATTTATTACCATAAAATTATGTTTTGAAATATTAATATAATGGATGCAATAAATATTCTTATTAAACAATGTATTGAAATAAAGAACAATACTGCACATTCGGTGAGCAATAGATAACGAATAAAGAAAAAAAGAGAATTATGATGGAATGAGAATAATGAGAAGATAAAAATGATAGTGGCAAATTACGATGATAATAAGTGATAAAAATAATGACGGTAATTACCGCTCAAGGTCACAACAATTGTTTTATTGCGGTGTGCAATAGACAAATTCAAACTTCAATTTGGTTTTGCCTATTGTCAGTTACATTTAACGTTTCCGCGAAAGCGAAATCTTTCTGGCCTTGTTACCGGCTTCGGAATTGGCTGTTGGATAATAAAATGTAGCACTGGAGTTACAGACGACATTTCTGCATCCGTAATAAACAATCAATTTTATCTTTTTCCAGGACAAAATTATATTTTAATGTGTATTGTTATACTTTACGCGATTTCAATTCAATCATATTACGCCGTACTAATAAAATAATATTATATCATTTTTATTGACTTTTATTTCAGGAATATTTTGGAAATATTAATTTATATATTTTTAAATTTATAATGTATGTAATTTTATTTTTATTTTTAATAGAATTTATAGAAAAAAATAGGAAGAGCAAATTTAATTTTTGTATTCTTTCCAAAATATTGTTATATTTTCAAATTTAATAGAATTTAAATGAAACATTTTAATTTATATATATAATAGGAAGCTTGGTTATCGTACAATTTATTGCAAAAGTTGTCCCAATTTTTAGATTTAAAAAGTGCGTTTGCTAGACGATAATCGCTCTTAAAGCCGGCTATTTACCACGGCATCTAAAATGTCACCCTCTCCAGCACCTTGTTCGAACCCTTGTCCCGTCCAGGGCTCTACAATTTTATGCGACGCTGCATATACGAACTAACTTCTACCATTACCGAATGCCATTATAACCGGCGACGTGAGTCGCTTACGCGATCTCCATCTTCGCCTTTTACACGTACACAAGTGCGCGTATATAGGCATGCGGTCGCCGCATATTGCGTTTGCAGTGGCTGGCCGTTAAAACGTTGCGCTTTATCACCGTCGCGCGACACTAAATAATTCACGGCGCGTTAAGGTTGCTTTGTTTATTCATAAGTTTGCGCACAGGTGCACGAGATGCAGCATAATCCACGAAATGTTTGAGATTTCAAGATGTAACAAAGAGAAAGAGAAATCGGAATAAGAATAAAAAATAACTATCTGAATTTTTTTAAATCTATCGATTGTTTATCGAATGATTGTATTATAATAAAAAATAAATTATAACGTAAATAATAATACAATACATAGAAAATATGATAAATATGTAAATAAATAATTACAATGAGAAATAATGGTATGCGATTACAACTACTCAATTTTTTTATTTATATTTTATTATAATGTTATTGATATTATCGCATTGGTACAAATCATACTCTCAGTATTTTTCTATATTGTGCAATAACTCTCTTCTTTTTACAATTTTACAACTTTACGGATGTTAACTTTATAACTTTTATATAACGCTTTATAATAATTTTATAATTTCACTTTTATAAGAGTTTTTGTAAATAATATAATTGAAATAAGAAGATTGCATTTTTTATAACAATTTTATTATACATATATTGCAAGGATGGATATAAGTAGAATATTTTTAAAATGTTTTGAATAAAACAAATGTTATATTTTATTGCATTGTTAGTACAAACAACAACAAATCAGTTACAATTTAAAAAATAAAGTAAAGATTATTAATGCAGAATGCACAACCTGCTATTATCTTTTTTTATTGAAAAAAAGAGCTTTAAGTAAAGAAGAGAACGTATTTCTTTTTTCCATTAGAGTTTGTCGATCATATCGTACACAGGCATTGAACACGTGGCGCCCTTCTTCGTTTGCTCTGCATTCATCTCTGGTTTGTCTGTATATTCAACTGTGACGAGAAAAGATTATTTAAAAAACTGGTTTCGAGATATTAAATAATTATAATGTTTATTGATATAGTAAATTAGAAAAATAATTATGTGTATTATATACATAACTGTAATGTAATGAATCTAATTGTAAATTACACACTCACATCTTTTATTCTCTATAGGCATAAGATTAATCGAATGATACATACAGAGAGAAATATAGTTATTTTTGGCCTCGACCATAATTTTATAATATTTCTAACAATAAATATGATTAACTTAACTATATGCATCACTATGTAACCATAAATATTGTTAGAAATATTATAAAATTGTTGTTGGGTCAAGTATAAATATATTTTTCTTTCAGTGTACAACTCATATAATCGTTGTTTCTCATAAATTTACTATTACATCGTACAATGAAATAGATAAAATACATTAACTATTTATTATATCGCGCTTATTTTCATAATTTTTTTTTTACTAAAAAATATTAGTTTTCAAAAAATTTTTATATGAAACAATACATATGTATATATATCATGTACAATTTTTCTAAAAGTTTTATATTATTTATTTTATTTTATATCACATATGTTTAATAATTGTCTCGATACCTGCAGAAAATAAAAAAACATAAAAAGTATACCTATGCGATTTAAATTTAAATTTATACAAAGTTCAGTCTGTACACGCTTTTATGCACATGTGCATGTGTATAATCATAGATGTTAACGTATACGTAATACGAAATAATAATAATAACATAATAATAAATAAAATAATAAAATAATAATGAAATAATGAAATATAAATAATGAAAAAGTTTATTACGGCTGGAATAGCATTTGCGCACGATTTCCTTCGCTTCATTTCTTTTGGCTTCGTCGGTTATAATTTGATCCAAGTGTTCCGAGCTCTTTTCTATTACGTATTTATTCTGTCCATCGAGCTGAAATGAATAAATTCGTAATTAAAATGATCTTTTAGCATAAAAAGCGTAAAAGCGGAAATATTAGAATTTCAATTTTTATAAAAGTCGTTTAGATTGTATTATACATCTCATTAATACAATTTACAAATTAAGTTTTTTAATTTTTAGAAATATAGTTTTTCTTTTATATTCCGTCTATTATAATATGCAATTATAATATGTTAGTAACGATTTGTTAGAAAATATTAATATTACTTTATATTAAAATTAGTAAACTAATACTAGTTACTAATACTATCGCATCATATCATGCTATGAGTTAAATAAAACATATTAACTATTCATTTTTTGATATCTGTGCGAATTACATATTTGGTTAGTAAACTATTTTTAAATTTAGTGAAAAATATTATTCAATTATCATACGCAATTGTGTGCAATATTTAGAATAATAGAACGCTCAGCTCGCAAAGCATATTATTATTTATATTTGTCTGTATTTTCTGATAAACAAGTGAGTGAGAAGCGCGAGTCGGTCCTGAGCAACACAGAATAAGGTAAGAATGCTTATTCGTTAACTTCAACCTGCTCTCCTGCCAATACTATTGTCGCAATTTTGCTAAAGGAAAAAGTTGTTTCTCTTAGCATAAAGTATTACGTCTTGTACATCGAATGCGTGAATTTCCGCACACCCTGTATATTGTACTACGTTTTGTGCAACAAATATGTAAATACATACCAAGTTTTGCTTAATAGCAATGCATAAGAGTGTGTCGGGGTTAGGCGCTGAAAAAAATTATGGATTTGACAATTATATTTATACTGATTTGATCATTATGTTTACAGATTTCAATTATTACAGTCAGTCAAGTAAGAGCGTGGTGAGATTAATTTATAGAAAAATATATTTAAAAAATTTTTCAAACACATGTATGCATTGTACTTGACCTGAACAAAGATGCAATTATTGTGTTAATGTTAATAAGTCGTCCAGTCATCACCGATGTCAATAATTGCCTGGCATCTCTGAGGCATGCTTTTGACCAAATTGATGGCGTATTCTAGCGACAAGGATCTCCAAATCCGATGAATCTCGCGAGATAACTGCTTCAAAGTGTAAATGTGTGGGCACACATTAAGCACAAGCTTTGTTGAAAATGCATGTACACTTTGAAGCAGTTATCTCGCGAGATTCATCGGATTTGGAGATCCTTGTCGCTAGAATACGCCGTCAATTTAATCAAAAGCATGCCTCAGAGATGCCAGACAAATATTGACACCGGTGATGACTGGACGACTTATTAACATTAACACAATAATTGCATCTTTGTTCAGGTCAAGTATAATGCATACATGTGTTTGAAAAATTTTTTAAATACATTTTTCTATAAATTAACCCCACCACGCTCTTACTTGACTGACTGTAATTGCAACCTCTATTATCATTGATCAAGTTCAAAGCTATTATCAGAAATTAACGCTACTCTTGTATTAACTATCACACTAGTTTTAATTTAATTGTTGCTCGAATAATTTAACAGAAAAGGTCTAACTTGACATTAATATTAAATTTTGCCATTTTATTATATTAGAGAAAATATAGTAATTATGTAAATCAACTCGATATATTATTGTTTTGCAAATGTAATATCGTTTAAAAAATAACAATATTTACTAATAAGAGATGTGTATTGTTTTTTAATTTTAATAGGCTTTAGTTGTATATCTTATTTCAACGTTCGTCACATTGTTTGTTATTTAAACTTTTTGCAATGTACATGTATCATGCAATGTATGTCTTGCTCGTTTAATTAGCCCATTTTTATCTTCTTGTTTGGAATTTATTGAACCTTTAACTGTCATTTTTAAAATTAATATTTAATTATAATATTTAACATTTACGGGGTTTGCTTGTTTCCTGAGTGCACTTTGAAACATCGTTATGCCAACTTTCTACTGCTTGGCGGTTAGCGCAGTAGACCACTCCCTGAAATTTGAAAAACTCGTTTAGATATTCTGAATATAGATTTACGCAAAATGTTTTGAACAAACGTTATGTATAATGTGAGAATAAAGCTGTTTATTGCTGGAATAATCTTGCAACGAGATGACGAGAGATATAAAAAAGTACAACTTTGTATTGCACATGTCTAACTGTAAGTAAATGAAAAAAAAAGAGTAAATGACTATGTAATCACACAAGTGAGAAAACTGTGCTGTTGTTTCAATATACACTCCCGTCAGAAAGTTTAAGACCAAAGTAATTTGTAAATTTAATTTACGATTTCTTCTAAAAAAATAATGTAAACTTTTTATTTTTATGTAATATAATCTCATAGTTATTTAAAAGCTATTCTGTAATTAATTAAAAAAGGAACAACCCGC
Organism: Tetramorium bicarinatum; assembly: GCA_928718305.1. Lineage (NCBI taxonomy): Eukaryota > Metazoa > Arthropoda > Insecta > Hymenoptera > Formicidae > Tetramorium > Tetramorium bicarinatum. Next base: position 17,590,480 of record OV788329.1, on the reverse strand, counting down.
AAAATGTCACGTTTCAGTAAAAATATATTATTCTCTTTTAAAACTTATTTTGGATGAGCTCGAGCGAAGGGTTTGAAGATATTGTCCAATTTCACAGAAATCTTTATAGAAGATATTAAAGAGGGAATGGAACACTATAGGCAGTGAAACGATAAAAAAATCATCGATAGGATGTCTAGACCTTGAATAAAAGTTATAAAGAAAAAGGGTGGATTTTTCGATGAGAAGAAGTTTAATAATTTTTCATAAATTAAAAACTGTTATTTCTTTACAAATAAATATTAATTTGTTTATAATTTGAACCATTTCTATTTTGTATTTTCATTTGTGATCTTTATTTATTAGTTTAGTCTTAAACTTTCTGACGGGAGTGTACATATAGTTAGAATATAATGGTCTCATATACTAGTATATATCTTACACATTATTTTGTATTAAATGTCAACAACTGCAGTATTTGTAACAAGGATGATATTAAAATTCAAAAATTTTATTTATAAAACAGCATCTATATATATAAAAGTCAATTGTACGAAAAAAAAAGTAAAAAATGATTTAAATTTAAATCGATCTTCGATGTGAAAGATGTAAATATAGGTAGTCTTATTGTCTTGTCTTTTTTTCGCAACTGTACATGATTTCTTTCCTATGAGAGCAAAAAATTAAATTTGATTTTTAGATGTAATTCTGTATTGTAAGTACAATACGTATTAAACTGGAACTTTTCCCTAAATTTAATATTAAAGGAATAATTGAGTGTGCTAAATTTTTTGAATTATTATGATGATTAAAACTGTAATGAAGCTGTTATGATTAACAGAATTTTTATAATTAATATAAAGTAAATTAAACAACGCTTTCAGAGCCACAGATAGTGCTTACTCTGATTATAATACATTCTAAATAATATTACGTACAAAAGTTTTTCGGCGCAATCGGCGTACAAAGGTTTCGGCCATCTTCATTTCACTTAATTTTTTTATTATTTTATCCTATAACTTAATTTTAGGCTTTCATTAATTTTTCTATAATATTTACAGTCCTACACTGTTGTAAAATGACTGCCATCATCGTAACGACGAACGATAGGATAAACTGCACACTTTGTCTTAAAATTTGACAAGTATGTTAATCTCGTTTCATAGAATTTTAACTGTCGCTTAAAACTATTGATTCTAATTCTTTTCATTTTATTTTAATTATTTACAAAGCTCACTTCATAAGATTGTAAATTCACACTGAAACATATCATCAAATGTAATTACGGACATAATTCTTTGCAAATTTATGTAATTGTGTTGATTTGTACATTGGCCGAGACGTTTATACGTAATATTATTTAGATTATATTAAAATGCGAGCAATGACTACTAGCTTTGGCTCTGAAAGCGTTGTTTAATTTACTTTATATTAAGTGTATACATTAATTACGAGCCTGTTATAGTTCAATTTGAATTTTTATAATTATTAGAAAAAAGTGAGAAGCTTTTATAAAACTAATATGATGGAAACTCTAGTATCAATATTTTATTCTTGTGAACTTGGCACACCATACTTAAAAATCTAATGGTTTTTTTAGAGTTCTAGCATTCTTTTGAATAGTTTTAATGTTCGATATAAGAATTTTCAATAGTTTCGTTGATTAAATATAAAAAACCAAATTTGAAAATATGGTGTGCTAAGTTCCACGCAGCGCACTAAATCATTAAAATCAATTATTTATTGAAAGTTCTAGTTTATTTTACAATAGTTCTACAGTTCTATGTTAAATATATTATTAGTTCTAGCGATTAAAAGCAAATAATCGAGTTTTGAAAACCCAGAGCCTAAAAAGAATTAAATACTACGTAAAGCAAGGTCCAGCCGACTTTATGGAATTTTCTGATATTTCTGCAACAGTTCCAAAGCTTTCTATGGGTTTCGTCAGCAGTTCCGGCCTTTACGTACTTTCAAACAATTTTTTACTTTGACCGCTGACACACCATGACAAGAGTAAAGTACTACTTTACAATACCATGAAAAATTGTTTAAAAATACGTAAAGGCCGGAATTATCTACGAAACCCATAAAAAGGTTTGGAACTATTGCAAAACTATCAGAAAATTCCATAAAATCGGCTGGAAGTTGCTGTAAAGTAGTATTTTACTCTTGTCATGATGTGCCAGCGGTCGAAGTAAAAAATTGTTTAAAAATACGTAAAGGCCGAAACTGTCGACGAAACTCATAGAAACTTCGGAACTGTTGCAAAACTATCGGAAAATACCATAAAGTCTGCTGGAACTAGCTGTAACGTAATACTTTATTCTTTTTAGCCTCTGGATTTTCAAGACTCGATTATTTGCTTTTAATCGCTAGAACTATTAATACATTTAACATAAAACTGTAGAACTATTGTAAAATAAACCAGAACTTTTAATAAATAATTGATTTTAAAAATTAGATGTGCTGCGTGAACTTAGCACATCATATTTTCAAATTCGGTCTTTTTATACTTTTTTTATACTTAATCGACGGAACTATTGAAAATTCTTATGTAGAACTCCAAAATTTCAAAAGAATGGCAGAACTCTAAAAAAAACTATTAGATTTTTAAATATGGTATGTCGAGTTCACGAGAGTCAATATTTTCTATTGGCGAAAATCTGACATTTTTTATGCATTAACCTAATATTTTACAAATTCATATTTAAATTGTCTTTTTATTGTGTTTAATGAAGTTCTCGGATACTATCTTAAAATTACGAATGAGTAAAAGTATAAGTACAATTTTTGTCGTAAAATTAGTGAATATAAATGTGAATATGAGAAGTCAGGAAAAAATTAGAAGTGCTTAAATATTATTAGACCATTTGATGGCGTGAAGAAACACATAAAAGAACTTTCTTTCATTATATATAACTTACAAGCAGACATGCGATGAGTGCCAGAGTCTTCATTCTGACGTTCTCCAGGAATACTTTGTAATTCACTGATTCTGATAAACGTTTTCCTTGCACTATAACGCGTCAACATATCGACTGCGTATTTATACTTATAGATTGATGATGTAATATGATTTATTACGTAGATGTTACATATATTTTGTGGAAACAGGATCTAACTGATTTACCTTACATCTAAGATAATATTCTAATATACTTGGGATTTTTTAAATCTGAGTCCATAATTTTAATGATAATTGAGATGCAAACATGAAAAACAGGAATCACCTGAGAAACATTATTTTTAATAAAGTTGAACAAGAAAATGACATATAATAAGTTTATTCCATGAGTTGTATGTATAATTTATATAAATTTATGTAAATGTAGAATTGTCATTAAAGATTATTAATAAGATTATTAATAAAAAATTACTGTTATTACTGTTAATTAATGCAGATATAATAAAAATAATAATATAGAAATAAATGAAGTTAAAGAATAAAAAATAATCAATATGATTCGCAAAAGATAGAGAATAAATAGTAAAACGTGTACGTGAAAAGAGAAATAATGAAGATAAAGAATAAAAAATAAAATATAAGAAACGATGAATGAAGAATAAAGATTGAAGATTTGAGATACAAGAGGGAAGAATGACAAATGAAGAAAGTGAGAAATAAAAAATAAATATGATAAGCCTTTTGTGCTCCTATAATCTCCCAAGATTCGCGAAAATTATTATTATTTTAAAAAAGAATTTATTTATTACTTTTCTTATTTTCTTAAATTTCTTAAAATTTAACTTTATATTAATATTGCGCAAATTTTGATATAATTATGAGTTTCTTTGTTACTTTTTGCAATAAAAGTGCAACATAAATTCCTTTATTCTTTTATAACATTATCATTTATTAAATTCGTATTTTAATTCATGATGCTTGTTTTAGTATGAATTTATCCTTTTCACTTGATATTACTTTTTTTTGCTCGATTATTTATGAAGCAATATTTTTCTTCAATATTCATTTCGATTTCAATTTTAAGTTGTGGTTAAAATAAATTAATGTGACTTGCCTACAGTGCACGTAATGTTTGAAGTTTTTTCTTGGAATAAACTTTAATCTTTAATTATTAATAGATCATGCGGAAAAACTCTGTTTTTCTCGTTAGGAGTAGTTACATTGACGCATACTTATTATGCATATACTTAATCTCTTGGATTATTAAATCGATTGGCTTTTCATCTACTATATAATTAACATTCTATTATCGTTTTTTAAGAACAGACAGATGTAATTTTTTACTCGATGATTGAGAATTTATATCGTTGTAATTGATGTGAAAAAGTTTTCACGGTTTATTGCTTCTATGACGAATACAATTTTGCATTTATTCATTTTAATAATGTAAACGTCAAATATAAAAATAAACTATCAAGTAAATTACCTGAAATATTTATATCACGCGTACTTTCGATTAAAATAACTCAATAAAAGCGTATAAAAAAATAATTTCAAGAGAATATACTTGAGTTATTATAAAGAAATAATGTACAGAAATGAGTAAAAATTAAAGTTTTGTTAACTTCAAGGAAAAACAATAATTATTATTACTTTTAATGTTATTTTTTTCAACATTTTTATTTTTACAATTTCATTAAAACAAAAAAGATATTCAAGAAAGTATTTACTAATTTGCAATTAATGAAGTGAATCAAGTGAACGCAACGTCTAACATTTTTTCTTGTTTCTTTCTTCGCATTCACGTAAAAACTTTTGTAGGAGCCACGAATTTAAATTACTTATATTTGCACTGAAAAAAAAATATTTGTTAAAAAACGCAAAATATATTTCATTTAACTAAAATATTTAGTCCGATACTGTTTGGTATCAATTAAATAATTTAGTTTCCCGCGTAATAGTTTTTTGCTCTAAGTTGGTCATGACACGATCGCACTATGTGATAAGCGCACTTTTCGGCTGAATTCGTCTCGGCTCGCTCTCTCTCATATACAACCATTCGCGCCAAGCAGATTCGTTGAGATCGCGCCGTTTTTCTGAATCGTCTCTGTATTTGGACCTCGAAACCGTAGATTGCCAATAAACTTATAATCAAACTAAGAGAAAACTCTGTTATTTCTCGACCACGCCTGGATCGCGAGGAACGACACCCGACGGACAGGAGAAACGTGAAGGCTCTCCTGCGTAGAATCGTAGCGCAGTATCATTACGAAAAGAAACAGATACGTTCAATTAAATATTATTAGAATGATATTGAATATTATATGAATAAGCTATACTTTTTTTAGTGCAACTAAGAAAAACTAAAATTGTTGAATCAACTATTGGTTTAAACAATTATACAAATTTAGTTCGTACAAACAACTTTTTTTTTTCAATGTGATTGCAATGGTCAGTTTCATTCCAGTGTTCTTAGTTCTTGTGTTAGAAAAATCACATAGAAGTCTTATCTGTCTAACAATAAGTTCATTACATAAGTCTAACAATAAGTCCTCTTTCTTTAAAATGTTGACTTTTTTCTGATTGGCGTTTATATCATTTAATTTCCGATGAGTGCAAAATAATCGGACTTGTCGGCTTTGACCGTTATCGATGGTAAAATTCCCAGTGTTAAGATAACGGAACTGACATATTTTTTAGGATTTATAAGAGTGGCTGGGCGGTAAGTGGCGTTGCATACGCTTGAAGCGACTGCGTTATTGATGCCGAAAGGTAGCCCTTCCACATCAGTTCGTATTTAGCGACTTTCAGAGAGTATTCCAGGGATTTTGAGATTGACACAAAGTCCTCCTTGTGATTCTCTATAAGTTTTTCGAATTTGTCCACTGAGGCGGTTGTAGAGAGATGCTGCGACGCTCCGTCGAGGATCATGGCTATTCTGTTCTGTCTTCCGTAGCTAAAAAGAAAATAGTGCACTTGTAAATTAAAAGAAAACGACCTTTTTATATTCACTTGATATCGTCTATTTAATTAACATTTTGTATAATCCAAAAGAATTTAAAGAAATATATTTTCGCAATTACGCGTAATACTAATTATTATTTATATAAATTAATAATTAATATTAATATTATATATATATATATATATATATTAATAATTACTAATATCTTGCATTTATTTATAAATTTGATCCGACTGTTAATTGTATTTTGCCGCTTTTTGAAAATTAATATTGATATATCGCATAATTACGGTAACTTATTATTCTTCCATTACTTTGTGATGCTTGTCGAGAAAGTCAATAATATATGTGGCGCCCACCAGGCCAGAGTTCAATTTTTTTTTAATTTACGCGGAAAAGTCTAAATTTTTTGATAGTTGTAATAACATTTGCGAAAAAAATTTATTCGAGCACGTGAAGTGCATCAAACTATGCAAATTTTTGGAAATAAAACACGTCCTTACTTATGAAGAGATGCCTCAAAGGGAGAAAGATAAAGTCAAAAGGTCTTAACTGCTTTTTAAAGTAGAGACTTTAAGCTTCAAAACAAAAAAAAATTTTTAAGATACGACCACTTTTGACGGAGTTACGCTTATTTGAAATCATGCGAAATTTTGGCATGGAATTACATGTGCGTTAATTTTGATCGCCAGTGTATATAATAATATGGAATACTGAGATTATTAGTAGTATTATTTTGGACAAGTACTTCTAGTACTTTATAATTACTTATTGTTAGCAATACTATAATAGTGCTAAATATTTCTGAAGTACTGGAATTATTTCGCCAAAATAACATTATCGTATTTATAGTATTTAATTACTAAATATTTTTTAGTAATCTCAGTACTACTTTTCTATAAGGGTATATAGTGCAGTAACTCTCTTCTTTAAATTTTACAATTTTACGGATGTTAATCTTATAACTTTTATGTAATGCTTTACAATAATTTTATAATTTCACTTTTATAAGAGTTTTTGTAAATAATATAATTTAAATAAAAAGATTGCATTTTTTATAACAATTTTATTATACATATATTGCAGGGATGGATATAAATAAGTAGGATATTTTTAAAATGTTTTGAAGAAAACAAATGTTATATTTTATTGCATTGTTAGCACAAAAAACAACAAATCGGTTACAATTTAAGAAATAAAGTAATGATTATTAATGCAGAATGCACAATCTGCTATTATTTTTTTTATAGAAAAAGAGAGCTTTAATTAAAGAAGAGAACGTATTTCCTTCTTCTATTAGAGTTTGTCGATCATAGCAAACACAGGCAACGAACACGTGATGCCCTTCTTCGTCTGCTGTACATTAGTTTCTGGTTTGTCTGCTATATATCCAACTGTGACAAGAAAAGATTATTTAAAAATGGTTTCGAAATATTACATAATTATATTGTTTATACATATAGTAAATTAGAAAAATAATTATGTGTATTATATACATAACTATAATGTAATAAATCTAATTGTGAATTAACATCTTTTATTCTTTATAGGCATCAGATTAATCGAATGATACACTCTAAGAGAGAAATATAGTTACTTTTGGCCTCAACCATAATTTTATAATATTTCTAACAATAAATATGATTAACTTAACTATATGCATCATCATTAACCATAAGTATTGTTAGAAATATTATAAAATTGTGGTTGGGCCAAATATAACTATGTTTTTCTTTCAGTGTACAACTCATATAATCGTTGGTCTGATAAATTTATTATCATATTGTATAATGAGATAGATAAAATACATTAACTATTTATTATGTCGCTCTTATTTTTTTAATTTTTTTCTTTTAGTAAAAAATATTTGTTTTCAAAAAATTTTTAAATGTATGTATATTATGTACAATTTTTCTAAAAGTTTTATATATAAAAGTTTTATATTATTTTATTTTATATCACATATATTTAATAATTGGCTTGATGCCTGCAGAAAATAAAAAACATAAAAAGTATACTTGTGCGATTTAAAATTAAAATTTGTACAGAGTCGAGTATGTACACGCTTTTATGCACATGTACGTGTGTATAATCATATAGTCGTAAATGTTAACGTATATGTAATACGATATAATAATAACAATACACATAATATTATATGTAAAAAAATATAATAATAAATAAATAAAATAATAAAATAATAATGAAATAATGAAACATAAATAATGAAAAAGTTTATTACCTTCGTAAAAGCATTTGCTCGCGATTTCCTTCGCTTGATTTCTTTTGGCTTCGTCACTTACAATTTGATCCAAGTTTACCGAGCCCTTTTCTAGTACGTATTTACCCTGTCCATCGAGCTAAAGTGAAAAAATTCGTAATTAAAATTATTTTTTAGCCTAAAAAGCGTAAAGGTAAAAATATTAGAATTTCAATTTTTATAAAAGTCGTTTAGACTGTATTATACGTTTCATTAATACGATTTGCAAATTAAGTTTTTTAATTTTTAGAAATATAATTTTTCTTTTATTCCGCCTATTTTAATATGCAATTATAATATGTTAATAATGATTTGTTAGAGAATATTAAGCTAATATTAGTTGTTAATACTATCGCGTAATATCATGCTACGAGGTAAATAAAACACATTAACTATTCATTTTTCCGTATTTGTGCGAGTTACGTATTTCATTAGTAAACTATTTTTAAGTTTAGTGATAAATATTATTTAATTACCATACGCAATTGTGTGCAATATTTAGAGTAATAGAACGCTCAGCTCGCAAAGCATATTACTATTTGTATTTGTATTTATTTTCAGATAAACAAGTGAGTGAGTAGCGCGAGTCAGTCCTGAGCACCACAGAATATAGTAAGAACACTTATTCGTTAACTTCAACCTGTTCTCCTGCGAATATTATTGTCGCAATTTTGCTAAAAGAAAAAGTTGTTCCTTTTAGCATAAAGTATTACGTCTTGTACATCGTATGCGTGAATTTCCGGATACCCTGTATATTGTATTATGTTTTTTGTGCAACACATATATAAATACATACCAAGTTTTGCTTGCCAAGAACGCAATAGAGTGTGTCGGGGTCAGTCGCTGAAAAAAATTATGGATTTGACAATTTTATTTATAATGATTTGATAATTATGTTTATAGATTTCAATTATTAATTGCAGTCTTTATTATCATTAAGCAAGTTCAAAGGTGTTAAAATAACTCGTTGTTGACCGTATAATTCTTTATGCTTTTGGGTAGAAAACTGAATATTATCGATTTTCTCTTAATAACTTATCTTTATTGCCCTGTTTTACAAAAGGACCTTTCGTGGCGAGATCTGAGCGATAACTGCTAACTAACTGCTAACTAACATACTGGTAGGAATTCCAATTTAAAGAAAACGCAACTGACTGCGACGCCACTGTGACGGTAAACGAAAAACACGAAGCCAAAGAGGGCACCAAATACAAAACAAAATAACTAACTTAACAGACTCATTAATCTAAACAGGTGGTCATAAATTAGCGTTATTACTGTATTAACTATCACACTAGTTTTAATTTTGTTGCTCGAATCATTTAACAGAAAAGGTCTAACTTGACATTAATATTAAATTTTGCCATTTTATCATATTGTAGAAAATATAATAATTATGTAAATCAACTCGATATACTATCGTTTTGCAAATGTAATATCGTTTAAAAAATTACAATATTTGCTAATAAAAGATATATATTGTTTTTTAATTTTAATGGGCTTTAGTCGTATAACTTATTTCAACGTTCGTCACATTGTTTGTTATTTAAACTTTTTACAATGTACATGTATCATGCAATGTATGTCTTGCTCGGTTAATTAGCCCATTATCTTGTAGTTTGAAAATTATTGAACCTATAATTGTCACTTTTTAAAATTAATATTTAATTATAATATTTAATATTTACCCGGTTTGCTTGTTTCCTGAGTACACTTTGTAACATCGTTATGCCAACTTTCTACTGCTTGGCGATTAGCGCAGTAGACCACTCCCTGAAATTTAAAAAACTCGTTTAGATATTCTGAATACAGATTTATGCAAAATGTTTTGAACAAACGTTATACACAATGTGAGAATATAGCGGTTTATTTACTGGAATATTCTTGCAACGAGATGATGAGAGAGATAAAAAAGTACAACTTTGTATTGCACATGTCTAACTGTAAGTAAATGAAAAAAAAAGAGTAAATGACTATGTAATCACACAGATGAGAAAACTGTGCTGTTGTTTCCAATATACACTCCCGTCAAAAAGTTTAAGACCAACGTAATTTGTAAATTTAATTTACGATTTTTTCTAAAAAAATAATGTAAACTATTTTTATTTTTATGTAATATAATTCCATAGTTATTTAAAAGTTATTCTGTAATTAATTAAAAAAGGAACAACCCGCAAAATGTCATATTTCAGTAAAAATATAAAGGAGAAGGTGGTATTATGGACACCTTTTTGTTTTTTACATAAAAACCTTATTAATAATTAATATTTTAAATTGAAACTTGACGATTGTATTCCTTAAAATATTGTTTAAGAGTTTCTAGACTTAAAATTACAAAATATTTATTACATAGCTTACTATTTATAAAAATATAAAACCTTGCAAAATGAATCGAAGAGAAACGGGGGGGGGGGGGTAATATGGTCCGCTACAAAAATAAATTTTAAAATTTGATTTTGTTGAAAAAACATTGTATTTTATTGCAACATTATATTTTATTGCATAGATAAATTGCCAAGATGACAGTTTTTACAAAATAAACTTAAAATTTAATTAGATTTCAAAATTACAAATTAAAATAAAACTTTAAAAAATTGTAGTCTTATAAACTCTCTTATAGACTTTTACAGAAAATAAAAAAAGCTATTTGCAATAATCACATATGTGCATTACATTTTATTGACGAACTGCTACACTAGAGGACTATATTAGCGAAACACTATGCTATTCATTAACTATGCATAACTCAAAATATATACAATCGGATAAAAAGTTAATAAACAAAAAAAACTCAAGTGTACAAACATTCATGCAGTAACACACTTAAAAAAGTGAACAGACATTGATTTTTAGACGTAATTCTGGATTTTACATACAATACATATTAAACATGAACTTTTCTCTAAATTTAATATTAAAAGAATAATTGATTGTGTTGAATAATTATTATGATGATTAAAACTGTAATCAAGCCGTTATGATTAACAGAATTTTTATAATTAATATGAAATAAATTAAACAACGCTTTCAGAGCCGGAGATAGTGATTACTCTAATTTTAATACATTCTAAATAATATTACGTACAAAAGGCGCACTGGTTTCGGCTATCTTCATTTCATTTTATTTTTTTATTATTTTGGCCTATAACTTAATTTTAGCCTTTTATTAATTTTTCTATAATATTTACAGTCCTACACTGTAATAAAATGACTGCCATCATCGTAACAACGGACGATAGGATTAAACTGCATACTTTGTCATAAAATTTGACAAGTATGATAATTTCGTTCCACAGAATTTTAACTGTCGCTTAAAACTATTGATTCCAATTCTTTTCATTTTATTTTAGTTGGCTGTTCAAAGGTTGTAAATTTACACTGAAACATATTACCGAGTATAATTACGGTCATGATTCTCTGCAAATTTATGTAGGTAATTGTATTGATTTGTACATTAGCCGAGACATTTGTACATAATTTTACTTAGAATATATTTAAAAAAGAGCAATTACTAACTAGCTTTGGCTCAGAAAACGTTGTTTAATTTACTTCATATTAAGTGTGTACACTAATTAAGAGTCTGCTATAGTTCTATTGGAATTTTTATAATTATTGGAAAAAAGTGAGAAGCTTTTATAAAACTAATACGATTGAAACTTTGGTATCAATATTTTCTATTGGCGAAAATCCGACATTTTATATGCATTAACTTAATATTTTACAAATCCATATTTAAATTGTCTTTTTATTGTGTTTAATCAAATTTTCAGATATTATCTGAAAAGTACGATAATGAGTAAAAGTACAGGTGCAATTTTTGTCGCAAAATTAGTAAATATAAATGTGAATATGAGAAGTCAGGAAGAAATCATAAGTGCTTAAATATTAGTCTATTTGATGACATGAAGAAACACATAAAAGAACTTTCTTTCATTGTATATAACAACTTACAAGCAGACATGCGATGAGTGCCAGAATCTTCATTCTGACTTTCTCCGGGAATACTTTGTAATTTACTGATTCTGATAAACGTTTTCCTGCACTATAACGTGTCAACATATCGACTGCGTATTTATACTTAGAGTTGATGATGTAATATGATTTATTGGGTGGATGTTACATATATCTTGTGGAAACAGGATCTAACTGATTTACATTACATCTAAGATAATATTCTAATATACTTGGGATTTTTTAAATCTCAGTTCATTATTGTTAATGAAAATTGAGATGCAAACAAGGAAAACCGGAATCACCTGAGAAACATTATTTTTAATAAAGTTGAAAAAGAAAATGACATATAATAAATTTATTCCATGAGTTGCATGTATAATTTATACAAATTTATGCAAATGTAGAATATTGTTATTAAATATTGTTAATAAATAATAAATTACTGTTGTTACTGTTAATTAATGCAGATATAATAAGAGTTATATTAGAGAAATAAATGAAGTTAAAGAATAAAAAATCATCAATATAATTCACAAAAGATAAAGAATAAAGAGTAAAATATGTATTTGAAAAGAGAGGTAATAAAGATAGGTAATAAAGAATAAAAAATAAAATATAAAAAACGATAAATGAAGGATAAAGTTTGAAGAATTGAGATACAAGAGGGAAGGCTGACACGTGAAGAAGGTGAGAAATAAAAGAAATATATAGTAAGTCTTTTGTACTCATATAATCTCCCAAGATTCGCGAAAATTATTATTATTCCAAAAAAGAATTTATTTATTACTTTTTATTTTCTTAAATTTCTTAAAATTTAACTTTATACTAATATTGCGCAAATTTAGATGATATAATTATGAGTTTCTTTGTTACTTTTTGCAATATAAGCGCAGTATAAATTCCTTTATTTATTTATAACATTATCATTTTTTAAATTCGTATTTTAATTCATGATGCTCATTTTAGTATCAATTTATCCTTTTTACTTGATACTTCTATTTTTTGCTCGATTATTTATGAAGCAATATTTTTTTTGAATATTCATTTCTATTTCAATTTTAAATTGTGGTTAAAATAAAGTAATGTAACTTGCCTACAGTGCACGTAACGTTTGAAGTTTTTTTCTTGGAATAAACTTTAATCTTTAATTATTAATAGATCATGCGGAAAAACTCTGTTTTTCTCGTCAGGAGTTACATTAACTGCATACTTATTATGCATACATTTAATCTCCTAGATTATTAAATCGATTGGCTTTTTATCTACTTTTCGTTTTTTCATCTACTTAACGTCCTATCATCGTTTTTTAGGAACAGATAGATGTAATTTTTTACACGATGATTGAAGATTTATATTGTTGTAATTGATTTGAAAAAGTTTTCACGGTTTGTTGCTTCTATGTCGAATACAATTTTGCGTTTATTTATTTTAATAATGTAACCGACGAATGTGAAAATAAACTATAAGTGGCTTATCTAAAATCTTTATATCAAGCGTACTTTCGATTAAAATGTATCATAAACTAAAAAAAATAAATATTTTTGTATTATAATATTAACACAAACTTTGGATTGAAACTAGTTCGAATAAAATTAATATTGTCAATCACGAGATTTCGAAATCTGTTCCGTGAAAAGTGAGTATTTCTCTCGATTTCATGTGCGTATCCTATTGACTTTTTATTTCAATTTTTTAATCTCACATATATATGTTATATTAAATATTCTTCTAGATACATTTACACCGTATATGTATGCGAATAAATAAATAAATAGATAATAAAAGCGTACAAGTAAAATAATTTCAAGAGAACATATTTAAGTTATTATAAAAAAACAATATATAAAGATGAATAAAAAACTAAAATTTTATTAACTTCAAGGAAAAACAATAATTGTTATTACTTCTAATAATATTTATAATCTGTGAAAATGCAAACCATTTAATACTTTAAGTATTTCACGTTTAATCTTTAATGTGAAAATTTTATAAATAAAAAAAATAATTAGATCATAATTAAAAATAATTGTTATTTAAAAATAAATAGTAAAAAATATTTTTTCACTATACTTTTTATATCTTATCTCCATTTATTTTACATAAATTTCTTAATAAATTGGCAATTTAACATTTAAGATGGAATTATTATTAAAACATTGTTATGAAATTAATGTTTTAGAAATTTTTTCAACATTTTTATTTTTACAATTTTTTTAAAACAGAAAAGATATTCAAGAAAGTAATTTGCCATTAATTAAGTGAATCAAGTGAACGCAACGTCTAACATTTCTTCTCGTTTCTCTCTTCTCATTCACGTAAAAACTTTTGTAGGAGCCACAAATTTAAGTTACTATATTTGCACTAAGAAAAAAATATTTGTTGAAAAACACCAAATATATATCATCTAACTAAAATATTTAGTCCGATGCGTTCAATTAAATATTATTACAATGACATAAAATATTATATGAATAAACTATACTTCTTTTAGTGCAACTAAGAAAAACTAAAATTGTTGGATCAACAATTGGATTAAATAATTATACAAGTTTATTTTGTACAAACAATTTTTTTTCTCAATGTGATTGCAATGGTCAGTTTCATTCCAGTGATTAGATCTTGTGTTAGAAAAATTACATAGAAGTCTTATCTCTCTAACAATAAGTCCATTATCTCTTTCTTTAAAATGTTGACTTTTTTCTGATTGGTGTTTATATCATTTAATTTCTGACGAGTGCAAAATTATCGTACTTGTCGGTTTTGATGGTCATTATCGATGGTAAAATTACCAGTGTCAAGATAAGGTGTAATGAAACTGACATATTTTTTAGGATTTATAAGAGTTGCTGGGCGATAAGTGGCGTTGTATACGCTTGAAGCAACTGCGTTATTGATGCCGAAAGGGAATCCTTCCACATCAACTCATGTTTAGCGACTTTCAGAGAGTACTCCAGGGATTTTAGGATCGATGCAAAGTCCTCTTTATGATTTTCTATGAGTTTTTCGAATTTGTCCACTGAGGCGACTGTAGAGAGATGCTGCGACGCTCCGTCAAGGATCGTGGCTATTGTGTTCTGTCCTCCGTAGCTAAAAAGGAAATAGTGAACTTGTAAATTAAAAGAGAAATGACCTTTTTACATGCACTCGTCGATATCGACTATTTAAATAACATTTCGTATAAACCAAAAGAATTTAAAAAAATATATTTTATGCAATTACGCATAATACTAATTATTAATTATATAAATTAGTAATTAATTAGTAATTAATTAGTAAGTAATATTGTATATACATGTATTAATAATTACTAATATCTTGTATTTATTTATAAATGTTATTCAGCTGTTAATTGTATTTTGCCTCTTTTTGGGAATTAATATTGATACATCACTTAATTACGGTAACTTACTATTCTTCCATTTCTTTGTGATGCTTATCGACAAAGTCTATAATATATGTTGCGCCCACTAGGCCAGAGTTGTAGACAGCGGCGAAGACGTTAGTGCTGTCCTGTTTGCGAATTCTACTTGTTTCAAAATCGGTAATAGCGCGTGTCAGATATCTGCACAAAAACAATAATAATTAATTTTATTATGTAGCACGTACAATGATTATGTTGCACTCTGATTTTCCTCTGTCTAAATTATAATTACAATTATACGGGCCAAATTAACCATCAAGAGTTGTTAAAAGGTTTCATTAATTTATAAATACATCATGGAAGTAAATATATTTTTTCTAATTATACACTGCTCAAAAAAAATATGGCATCAAAAAATTTATGCCTAAAATTATTAAAATTTAACAGATCATAACTCTGCAAGAAATAATCGTAGAGCAACAAACTTTTTTTTGAATTAAAGGTTAAAATCTCAGCTTTAAAATGGTGTATATATTTTTTTGATTAGGGACATTCATGCAACAGAAACCCCTTAAATTAAAGGGCATGTTTGATATTTTAAAATTTGGAAGTGTGCACGGACTTGGATAATATTTTTTCGAGCATGTGATATACATCAAATGAAAGCCTAATTCTTCCCCTTTAATTTGAGTGGTTGCTGATTGCTGTGCGATTTTTTTTACCAAGTTATCAAGGTTTGAAGAAGAAATGATCATTTTGACTTTGATCGCAGATCTAACTTAAATTGTTGAAAATTAAAAGAATCGATCTGCTTTACCATAGTAAATGAAGAAAGAACGGCTTAAGAAATTAAACATGCATTTTCAAGTTTAAAATTTTAACTTTAACGCAATATCGATAATTTTTTAGTTTTTAGCAATTTAGACAATTTCAAGAACGATGGACACATGGAATAAAAATGTTTTAGCTGATAAACGTTATTGTTTTTTATTGTGGTATACTTGAACTACAAAACTTTGTTTTAGTATTTGATTGTATCTTTTTTCATGACAATATATGGAATTAAAGAACAAACGTAAAATAAGTGATTTTTTACATATTTGAATTTAATTTTTGGTTAGAAAAAGTAAAGCTAAGAAAAAAACAATAACAGCGTATAAAAGAGCTAACTTTCAGCTTTTTAATGCTTTTTTGCAGAGTACTGTATGTTGATTTGTTTACGAGTAATAAGTGATCAAAGACAAAATGACCATTTCTTCTTCAAACCTTGATAACTCGGTTAAAAAAAATCGCACAGCGATCAGCAACCACTCAAATTAAAGAGGAAGAATTAGGCTTTTATTTGATGTATATCACATGCTCGAAAAAAAATTATCCAAGTCCGTGCATACTTCCAATCTTGGCTAATTTTAAAATCTCAAACATACCCTTTAATTTAAGAGGTTTCTGTTGCATGAATGTCCCTAATAAAAAAAATATATACACCATTTTAAAGCTGAGATTTTAACCTTTAATTCAAAAAAAAGTTTGTTGCTTACGATTATTTCTTGCAGAGTTATGATCTGTTAAATTTTAGTAATTTTTGGCATAAATTTTTTGATGCCATATTTTTTTTGAGCAGTATATGTATATATCAAATAATTTAAAAATGTTTAAATTACTCCTACATAGTTTATTATCTGCAACAAGTAATGTGTCTTCATTTTATTGTTTTGTAACAATAGTACGTTTTATATATTAAATATATTCTTATATTTATTATTTACATTTATTATTTTCATTGCCACATATAGCAAAACTTACTCTTCTAAGATGGTGGTATTCTGACTGCATCCCAAAGCGTTCCGCATCACTGTTTGATCGGTTGCGGTACTAGAGTTGTGAAACGTTTTGATATATTCCAGGAATAAAAAGGCACAGTCATCAGGAGTTCCATGTCTTATGGCTGTGCAGTACGCTGTGGATCTCTCATTCGGCTCGATACTGTTGAATATTAAGCAATCTGACTTTAGCTAGCCATATATAATGAAATTATTTTTTAAAAATTATAATAATTTTTTTTTTAATTATATGAAAAAGCTGGAATTTTAATTTTTTCTATAAGATATATGGATGCAAATAGTTTACACTATATATATGTGTGTGTGTGTGTGTAATGTTGAATTTTACTATCATGTAATATGTGTATACATTGGAGATGAATAGAAATAAGACAATGCTTGTATATTCTTACCGAGCATTAGCATCTTCTCTCCACTGTTTAAATTTATCCGTGTAACGCGTTACACACTCTTCATTGTCTAATATACAGAGAAAATTATTCACTTCTTGTCGTAACAAAATCGTTGACCAGTCATCATTTTCACGAGGATCATAGCCTAAATCCGCATGTATATTGTAGACAAGAGACAAGGCAAACGTCTAGAAATGTAAAATGAATAATTAAATAAAGCGTTATGAAATTACGTTTAACGGATTTGCTACTTTTTAATACTCAATTTGATATAAATATCTTGAAATTTTTAATTCCTTAGATATGTAGGTATTTGAACATTTTTATAAAAATAAAAAAAGTATAAATTGTTAATTACATAAAAAAAATTATATGACAGTCAATGTAAATAGTTGTAATATAAAATTGTTTGCTTCGTTAATTTCGTATAAATTTGTGTTTCCTACATAATTGATGAAAGCAAACCTTGAATAAGAAGTGTTCCGAATTTCCAGAAAATCGCTTATTTAGATATTCCAAACCCTTGAATGCTGCTTTAAAGGGCAGGTAATGCTTTTCATTTATAAGATAGCGCAATCCATCAAAAACCATATCGTAGCTTTGATAGCCTGCTCTAGCCAGATTTAACAGATCGTCTACAATGGCGGCTCTATTCAGTACATGAATTTTATTCAAGTTTTCGGTGGTCTTCAAGCCATTTAAAATGTTCTGCCATCCGCGCTTATCGTAATTTACACGATAAAAACCTGTAATAAAAAGATTAAAGTTTTTTTTTTAGCAGCTTTTATATAAAATATTTATTGATATAAATTATTTTATTGAATCACAATTATTTTAGAAATTGTCTCATAAATTATTCATAATAATAATTCTAAAAATTTTGTTTAATATTTTTAGCAACATGTATGCAAAATTACCGTTTTATTAAAATATTTCTTTCTTTCAATATAATTTGTTCTATCAATTAATAGCAATTTAATAATTAACATTACTGTGTTTAATAATATTATAGATATTATTGTTATTATTATATACAGTTCTGTAAATTATCCTAAAAATACTGTTTGGTACCAACCTGATGATTGAATGTTGAATATAACCCATTCTTTCGGATTAATCGCTTCGAACTTTGCTACGCTTTTATCGGTAGACAGCCAATACTTCGGGATCGTGTTTTCGAAATCTAGTTCGCTTTGTGTAGTAAACGTGAGCGGAACTGCCCAAGTCATGTCCGTAGAGCTGTTATCTATATTTCTTAGAAGGAAGCGTTTCTGAGTAACTTGCAATTCACCGTTTTCATTAATGGTGACTGATATAAGCGGGTATCCCGCTTTTGTGGTCCAAGTATCCATTGTTGTTTTTACATCAATGTTTAACCTTGGATCTGCTGATTCGTTATCTATTTGATCTTGTATCGCTGCCCATAAATTATCTGGATGACTCACTCCTTTTTCTTTGCTAAAAAATGTACTATGTGTGTAATATAAGCACTCAATGCGTTGAGAAAAAGACATAATTTTGTATAAAAATATCAGTAATTTTAAATGTCTAGTATCTTTAAAATTCAAATAGTTTACTGTAACATTTACTTGTTTTGTATGTAACTGCGTAATGCGTCCTCGAAAATTTGGTTTCCGAATACGAGACTCATCATACGGACAATACTGGCTCCTTTATTATAGGTAATGAGATCTCCTATTCCTGCAAGTTGCGATTTATCAGAAACCTTTCGAGTCATCGGAAGAGAAGATTCAAGACCGTCCACCATTAATGCAGATTGCTGTTGATCCACTACAAATTGCTCTTCCATATTCCAATCTTTCTCGATCTAATGAAACAAAAATATAAGAATACACAAGCAAAATCTATTAATAAAACTTTTGCGAAGATGAAAAAAAATGTTAAAAATATTTTTTTTAATTTCTTAATATTGCTGCCGACATCAAAGTGAATAAAATAATTATTTATAATGAAATTAATAATTAAACTAATTAATAATTTAATTTAATAATTAATAATTTAATTATAAATACTTATTTTTTAAATTTAATTAATAAAATTATAAAAATATTAATGTATATAATTTACGATTACATTTAATAATGAATCGTGAAAAGTTAAAGCTGTAAAAAAAATTATTCAAATTTAATATTTAATTTATTATTTAAATTTAATTTAATATTTAATGTTCTTAAAATTACATTTTTATTTTATGTTACATGATGTCTATAATGATAAAAGTCTTAAATGTGACTCTTACTTCCGCGGTACCAAAGTACTCAAAATATCTGGCGAATGCTTCGCTTATCCAAAAGTAGCCCCACCACTCCGGTGTCACGAGATTCCCGAACCACATGTGCGCGAGCTCGTGTGCGATCACGGAGGCCACGGTCTGCCGTGCTATCGCCGACGATTCCTTCTCGTGGTACAGCATTCGACTTTCGCGATACGTCACCAAACCCCAATTTTCCATGGCCCCGGCCGCGAAGTCAGGTACTGCCACCATGTCCATTTTTGGAAGTGGGAATTTTTCGTTGAATTTATTTTCATACAGCTCCAGAATTTTAGGGCCAATCTCCAAAGCGTAATTAGCCTGATCAATAATAGATGGTTTGGACCATACTTTAAATGTACCATCTCCGAGAGAATTGAAGTCCGAAATGACAAAGGCCAGTAGGTACGTAGACATTGGAATGCTCTCCTCATAAATGTCCCAGATCTTTCCCGGTTGCCTTAAAAGCAAATATATCATGAAAATAATAATAAAAAAATATAATAATACCAAATAATATTAATATTAAATGTAAAAAATAATATGAAATAGTAATAATAATAAGAATACAAATAAAAATAAAAATAATAATAAAAGTAAATGCATGAAAGAGAAGAAGCTCATTTGGAAGTGAAGCACATCAATAGCCAGACAATTTTTTGACACTTACAATTCTAGAGACTCTTTCAATGGCATATTACTGAGAGTCTTATACGTGTTGTCCCTTTCTATACGGATCGTGAATTTTGCCTTAAAACTCGGCTCGTCGAAGCACGGGAAGACATGTCTCGCGTGTGCTGGCTGCAGTTGTGTTGCAGCTAACCACCTATTTTAAATAAAAATTTGTATTTGGTGCCGTCATGACATTGACTGATGATTATAATATATTTATTGCATATATTTCTTATTTTTTTGTTGTGAAAAAGATTATCGATCACTTACCTAAACTCTCCAGCTTCGTTGATGTAACGACTTTTATAAAATCCAGTCATGTCGCCAGATAAGACTCCACTGTACGTACTGCTAATTATTACATTCTTACCCTGTTTGAGGGTTTTGGGGAGAGCAATAGTGTATTGTTCAGTAACGCTGTTATACGAAGTCGAAAACTGAGGATTCAGCTCGTATGTTAAAATATTTATTGTTTCGATTTTGATGTTCCCCACGTGTAATGTAATATTGCTGGTTGGCTCTTCTACCTTAGCGTTAATAGTTACGTAGCCCTTGAATGTGAAGTCATCTTGTAACCGCGGAATCAGCTTGATATCGTATGAAATGGGCCTAATGGTTTTTGGCAATCTGTAGTTGACGCGGTCATCATCATGTGAGGAAATCTCATTTTGCGTAAGTTGACCTGGAGAATATGTTACGTAAATTGTCTATAGTTGATAATAAGTGCATTCAATACTACAATAGTGTAAGTAGCAATTAAATGTGATTAGCTCCAAAATAACAAATGTTAGAAATGTACAAAAGCATATATAACAAATATAAGATATAATTATAATTACCATCATAAACGGGAAATTTAGCTGTCACGTTTCTACCGAGTAATGTGATTAGAGTACAAAGTAACAAACATTCCCGCAAAATCCTCATCTGAAAAATAATTGTATAATCTTTCTTGATTTTAACTACATAGAAAGATATTAATTATGAGCACGTGTAGATTATTTTTTTTATTTAATTAACAATCGGCTAACTATACCGTATTAATATTCATATTGTATCATGTCTAGATGCATTAATTTTTATAAATAATTAATTAAATAGGTAATTATTTACCGCAAAAGAGAAAACTTACGCCTAAAAGATTAAAATATTTTTATTGAACCAAAAGAAGAATATTACCCCCAAGATTCGACGCATTAAAAAAATTTTTTATTGATACGACATTCGTAAAAAATTAAAGAATATTTAGAAATTAATTGCACTTACCTTTGCTAAAGATTTTATCACATTTATTAATATTAGCGTTTTCTTAGACTTTATTTCACAATGTTAAAATTATGTCCGCAACCCTATCTGAACACCAAAAATTTATTATATTTGTAAGTACCGCGTTTCAGAAATAATTACTTCATTTTCTAAATTTCAATTTTACGTTTAGACAAAATAATCTTGGATTCTGGAGAGAGTTGATCACACGTCTATCGCGGACAATTAATTTATCCAGTTTTTACAGTACAAATTCTAAATGAACGTGCCACGCGAACAGTTCTTGATCAAATGAGAGATCCTTGTTGCGATGTTGAAATTAATATCATCGATAATTTGTATCACAGGATGATCAATGACGTTGCTATCACATTTTTAATATAAAACAAAACCATGTTATCACATTATCTTTGCTTACAGAAAAAGATTACGCGCTAGTACAGATTGTTCTTCAAATCATTAAATTAAATATCTGGAGAAAGAACGCAAGTATAACAAGAAGTCATAGATTACAGTTTGTAAGATATATTACTAACTACATTGTGTGCGGCTATTCGCAACTTTAGCTATATCTAATTTATAGATAATCTAAATTAATGATAAAGTATCCATGTTTATAAAAAAAAAAACCAATAACTTGAAGTAATTAAAGATGATGATAAGTTATCTGTGCAAACTGTTTGATGCATCAATAAATTTGTGATTGTACTAAAGCTTTTTTACTGTCTTGTTGACAATTGTAATATTTTTAACAATCACATCTGAACAAACATGTGAATCAAGGCTTACATTTTGTTCTACTATTCAGATCTATGGTTATTAATTATTAGCTCGGAGATTACAAAAATTCTTATTGTATTTTCAACAAAAGAGGTAACATTTGAATCAAAAATTTTTTTAACAAAGGCAAAGAAACGTA
This sequence comes from Tetramorium bicarinatum, assembly GCA_928718305.1. Lineage (NCBI taxonomy): Eukaryota > Metazoa > Arthropoda > Insecta > Hymenoptera > Formicidae > Tetramorium > Tetramorium bicarinatum. Next base: position 17,567,694 of record OV788329.1, on the reverse strand, counting down.
TCAAATACATCGTCCAACTTAACTATACAAAAAATTTGATATGAAAGACTGACATCAATTTGTAGTTTTCAATAAAATTATATATATTTCTAAATGTGTTTTATATTTGTATAATATATCATATATACCTACATATATTTAAAATATATTATTAAAATAAAAAAAATATTTTTGTATAAATTTATATAAAAATTAATATAATATATAATATTAAATATATTTATATAAAAATTTTATATAAAATGTTTTGAATAAAAATGGAGATGGAGCGATATATTATTAGACGAATCTTGCAGTAAAATGTCATAAAAGATGTTACGTACTAATCACATTTGTTTAGATTAATGAGTCTGTTAAGTTAGTTATTTTATTTTGTATTTGCGTTTTGTAGTTAGTGCCTTCTTTGGCTTTGTGTTTTTCGTTTACCGTCACAGTGGCGTCGCAGTCAGTTGCGTTCCCAGGCAGAAACGTGAGATCGGATGAACGTTTATTAGACGTCGGAGCCATCTAGTCTAACATATGTCCAGAAATATCTGAATTAGATGTCATATAATTTTGTGCCATTTTGTTTCGAAACACAAGGTTTTTGGTTTGCAAGATCTTTAGATACAATTAAAAGCTAATATTCACTAAATAGCGATGTTTTGTTTATGAAACACTCTTTAAAACTGCAAATAATCTTTCGACATCTAATAGACATCTAACAGATATCTACCTATACAGCACAGAATCTTGCCATTATATTACAGAAACACAAGGTTTTTATTTTGTAAGTTCTTTAAATACAATTAAATGCTAATATTCACTGAATATCGATGTTTAATTGTTTGTGAAACACTTTTAAACTGCTAATAATCTCTCGACATCTAATAGACATCTAATAGATGTCTGATATCTCCCGCTGTAACGGATATGTTACAGCGCCATCTTAGGTACATATCATGATGCAATAATTTTTGCCGGTCTTTTCTCTCCTCGTGCGACGCTCGTTGGCTTGTGTCCTGTTGCGTATCTCTATCACAATTTTATCAGATAATCCTCTTTATTCCATCGAAAATAATATATACTAGTAAGCATTAAGTAAAGTTTAATAATATATTTTTGTATATATTTTCAATTTTTCGCATATCTAATTATCACCGCGGTGAAATTTTCTTAATAAATTGGCATCTTAACATTTAAGATGGAATTATTATTAAAACATTGTTATGAAATAAATGCGTTAGATTTAGAAATTTTTTTAACATTTTTATTTTTACAAATTTCTTTAAAATAGAAAAGGTATTCAAGAAAGTATTCACTAATTTGCAATTAATTAAGTAAATCAAGTGAAAGCAACGTCTAACATTTCTTTTCGTTACTCTCTTCTCATTTACGTAAAAACTTTTGTAGGAGCCACGAATTTAAGTTTACTATATTTGCACTGAGAAAAAAATATTTGTTGAAAAACGCAAAATATATATCACCTAACTAAAATATTCAGTCCGATAGTCCGATAAAATATTTAGTCCGATTAATTAAATATTATTATTATTCAATGACATAAAATATTATTCAATGACATAAAATATCATATGAATAAACTATACTTCTTTTAGTGCAACTAAGAAAAACTAAAATTGTTGGATCAACCATTGTGTTAAACAATTATACAAGTTTATTTCGTACAAACAATTTTTTTTCTAAATGTGATTGCGATGGTCAGTTTCATTCTAGTGATTAGTTCTTGTGTTAGAAAAATGACATAGAAGTCTTATCTCTCTAATCTCTCTAACAATAAGTCCATTATCTCTTTCTTTAAAATGTTGACTTTTTTCTGATTGGCATTTATATCATTTAATTTCCGACGAGTGCAAAATAATAATCGGACTTGTCGGCTTTGATCGTTATCGATGGTAAAATTCCCAGTGTCAAGATAAAGTGTAATAGAACTGACATATTTTTTAGGATTTATAAGAGTGGCTGGGCGGTAAGTGGCGTTGCATACGCTTGAAGCGACCGCGTTATTGATGCCGAAAGGGAGTCCTTCCACATCAACTCATGTTTAGCGACTTTCAGAGAGTACTCCAGGGATTTTAGGATTGATGCAAAGTCCTCCTTGTGATTCTCTATGAGTTTTTCGAATTTGTCCACTGAGGCGGTTGTGGAGAGATGCTGCGACGCTCCATCGAGGATCGTAGCTATTGTGTTCTGTCCTCCGTAGCTAAAAAGAAAATAGTGCACTTGTAAATTAAAAGAGAAATGACCTTTTTACATGCACTCGTCGATATCGTCTATTTAATTAACATTTCGTATAATCTAAAAGAATTTAAAGAAATATATTTTAAGCAATTACGCGTAATGTTAATTATTAATTATAAATTAGTTATTAATATTATATATGTAAACATATATTAATAATTACTAATATCTCGCATTTATTTATAAATGTGATCCGGCTGTTAATTGTATTTTGCCTCTTTTTGGAAATTAATATTGATGCATCGCTTAATTACGGAAACTTACTATTCTTCCATTTCTTTGTGATACTTGTCGACAAAGTCAATAATATATGTGGCGCCCACCAGACCAGAGTTGTAGACAGCGGCGAAGATGTCAGTGCTGTCCTGTTTGCGAATTCCTAATGTTGTAAAGTTGCTAATGGCGATTGCCAGATATCTGCACAAAAATAATAATCAATTTTATTATGTAGCATATATACAATAATTATTCCTATTTTTCTCTATCTGAATTATAATTACAATTATACGCTCCAAATTAACAATCAAGAGTTGTTAAAAAGTTTCATTAGTTTATATATACATCATTAAAGTAAATATATTATTTCTAATTACGTGTATAAATCAAATAATTTGAAAATGTTTAAATTACTCCTAGATATCTTATTATCTGCAATAAGTAATACGTCTTCATTTTATTGTTTTGTAACAATAGTACGTTTTATATATTAAATATATTCTTATATTTATTATTTACATTATTTTCATTGCCACATATAGCAAAACTTACTCTTCTAAGATGGTGGTATTCTGACTGCATCCCAAAGCGTTCCGCATCACTGTTTGATCGGTTGCGGTACTAGAGTTGTGAAACGTTTTGATATATTCCAGGAATAAAAAGGCACAGTCATCAGGAGTTCCATGTCTTATGGCTGTGCAGTACGCTGTGGATCTTTCATTCGGCTCGATACTGTTGAATATTAAACAATCTGTCATTAGTTAACCATGTATAATGAAATTATTTTTAAAATTTAATATTATAATAATTTTATAATAAAGTATTATAATAATATTACAATAATTCTTTTCTTTAAATTATATGAAAAAGCTGAAATTTTTATTTTTTTTATAAGATATATGGATGCAAATCGTTTACACGATATGTATATACAGGGTGTCCCAGAATTGTGGAATAAATTTTCGTGAGCAGGACGAAACTGAGTCGAAAAGTCTTCTACCATTTTGCAATTTTCGCAATAGTTAACGAGATATTTATGATTAAAAATCGCCGTATTAGCCCGGCCCTCCGCCGAATACAAGCGCGCAGCGAGATACGACCGCCCAGCGTCATTGCTTTCAAGATCGCAAGGAGTGATTTTCTACAAATGGTAAAAAAAAGGGGGACAATCGTAGCTCAAAACCGCCGCTTATAGGCGTTGCCGCGTGTAGTAAACAATTCCTCGGGTGCCTAGCAACGACAACGCTGGGCCGTCGTCTCGCGCCGCGCGCTTCTATTTGGCCAAGGGTCGGACTAATACGACGATTTTTAATCATTAATATCTCGTTAACTATTGCAAAAATTGCAAAATGGTAGAGGACTTTTCGACTCAGTTTCGTCCGCTCTACCTGCTCACGAAAATTTATTCCACAATTCTGGGACACCCTGTATACATATGTGTGTAATGTTAAATTTTACTATCATATATGTATACATTGAAGATCAATAGAAATAAGACAATGCTTATATTCTTACCGAGCATTAGCATCTTCTTTCCACTGTTTAAATTTATCCGTGTAACGCGTTACACACTCTTCATTGTCTAATATACAGAGAAAATTATTCACTTCTTGTCGTAACAGAATCGTTGACCAGTCATCATTTTCACGAGGATCATATCCTAAATTCGCATGTATATTGTAGACAAGAGACAAGGCAAACGTCTAGAAATGTAAAATAAATAATTAAATAAAGCGTATGAAATTACGTTTAACGGATTTGCTACTTTTTAATACTCAATTTGATATAAATATCTTGAAATTCTTAATTCCTTAGATATGTAGGTATTTGAACATTTTTATAAAAATAAAAAAGTATGAATTGTTAATTACTTAAAAAATTTTATATGACAGACAATGTAAATAGTTGTAACATAAAATTGTTTGCTTCTTTAATTTCGTATAAATTTGTGTTCTCTACATAATTAATGAAAGCAAACCTTGAACAAGAAATGTTCCGTATTTCCAGAAAATCGCTTATTTAGATATTCCAAACCCTTAAATGCTGCTTTAAAGGGCAGGTAATGCTTTTCATTTATCAGATAGCGCAATCCATCAAAAACCGTATCGTAGCTTTGATAGCCTGCTCTAGCCAGATTTAACAGATCGTCTACAATAGCAGCTCTATTCAGTACATGAATTTTATTCAAATTTTCGGTGGTCTTCAAGCCATTTAAAATGTTCTGCCATCCGCGCTTATCGTAATTTACACGATAAAAACCTATAATAAAAAGATTAAAGTTATTTTTTTAGCAGTTTTTATATAAAATATTTATCAATATAAATTATCTTATAGAAATTGAATCACAATTATTTTAAAAATTATCTCATAAATTATTCATAGTAATAATTCTAAAAGTTTTGTTTAATATTTTTAGCAACATGTACGCAAATTTATCATTTTATTAAAATATTTCTTTCTTTCAATATAATTTATTCTATTAATTAATAGCAATTTAATAATTAACATAACTGTATTTAATAATATTATAGATACTATTTATTATTATTATATACTGTTCTGTAAATTATTCTAAAAATACTGTTTGGTACCAACCTGATGATTGAATGTTAAATATAACCCATTCTTTCGGATTAATCGCTTCGAACTTTGCTACGCTTTTATCGGTAGAGAGCCAATACTTCGGGATCGTGTTTTCGAAATCTAGTTCGCTTTGTGTAGTAAACGTGAGCGGAACTGCCCAAGTCATGTCCGTAGAGCTGTTATCTATATTTCTTAGAAGGAAGCGTTCCTGAGTAACTTGCAATTCACCGTTTTCATTAATGGTGACTGATATAAGCGGGTATCCCGCTTTTGTGGTCCAAGTATCCATTGTTGTTTTTACATCAATGTTTAACCTTGGATCTGCTGATTCGTTATCTATTTGATCTTGTATCGCTGCCCATAAATTATCTGGATGACTCACTCCTTTTTCTTTGCTAAAAAATGTATTATGTGTGTAATATAAGCACTCGATGCGTTGAGAAAAAGACATAATTTTGTATAAAAATATCAGTAATTTAAAATGTCTTCAATTCATACAATATTTATAATCAAATAGTAATAAATTAATTTTTTGCTTCATCAAATAATGTTATGCGATATCAATTTAATATAAAAAAATAATACTAAAGCTTTAATACATTTAATTAAATCTTTAATAAAATAATTCATAATTCATAATTCAAATAATTAATAAAATAGTATTATAGTTTTGTCCCCTAATTTCGTATTGCTACATTAACTGTTTTTACAAGTTATTTAATGTATCATATAATTCTCCAAAATCATTAAATTAAACATTTTGCCGCAAATTAATTAATTATCTTTAAAATTCAAATAGTTGACTGTAACATTTACTTATTTTGTATGTAGCTGCGTAATGCGTCCTCGAAAATTTGGTTTCCAAACACGAGGCTCATCATACGGACAATACTGGCTCCTTTATTATAGGTAATAAGATCTCCTATTCCTGCAAGTTGCGATTTATCAGAAACCTCCCGAGTCATCGGAAGAGAAGATTCAAGACTGTCCACCATTAATGCAGATTGTTGTTGTTCCACCACAAATTGCTCTTTCATATTCCAATCTTTCTCGATCTAATGAAACAAAAATATTAGAATACACAAGCAAAATCTATTAATAAAACATTTGCGAAGATGTAGAAGAATGTTAAAAATATTTTTTTAAATTTCTTAATATTGATGCCGACATCAAACTGAATAAAATAATTATTTATAAAGAAATTATTAATTAAACTAATTATTAATTTAATTTAATAATTAATAATTAAATTATAAATACTTATTTTTTAAATTTAATTTATAAAATTATAAAAATATTAATATATAATTTATGATTACATTTAATAATGGATGGTGAAAAATTAAAGTTGTAAAAAAATTATTCAAATTTAATATTAAATTTTTTAAAAATTATTTTTTATTTTATTTTGCGCGATGTCTATAACGATAAAAATTTTAAAACTCTTACTTCCGCGGTACCAAAGTACTGAAAGTATCTGGCAAATGCTTCGCTTATCCAAAAGTAGCTCCACCACTCCGGTGTCACGAGATTCCCGAACCACATGTGCGCGAGCTCGTGTGCGATCACGGAGGCCACGGTCTGCCGTGCTATCGCCGACGATTCCTTCTCGTGGTACAGCATTCGACTTTCGCGATACGTCACCAAACCCCAATTTTCCATGGCCCCGGCCGCGAAGTCAGGTACTGCCACCATGTCCATTTTTGGAAGTGGGAATTTTTCGTTGAATTTATTTTCATACAGCTCCAGAATTTTAGGGCCAATCTCTAAAGCGTAATTAGCCTGATCAATAGTAGATGGTTTGGACCATACTTTAAATGTACCATCTCCGAGATAATTGAAGTCCGAAATGACAAAGGCCAGTAGGTACGTAGACATTGGAATGCTCTCCTCATAAATGTCCCAGATCTTTCCCGGTTGCCTTAAAAGGGCAAATATATCATGAAAATAATAATAAAAAAATATAATAATACCAAATAATATTAATATTAAATGTAAAAAATAATATAAAATAGTAATAATAATAAGAATACAAATAAAAATAAAAATAATAATAAAAGTAAATGCATGAAAGAAATGAAGCTCATTTGGAAGTGAAACACATCGATAGTCAGACAATTTTTTGACACTTACAATTCTTGAGACTCTTTCAATGGCATATTACTGAGAGTCTTATAGGTGTTGTCTCTTTCTATACGGATCGTGAATTTTGCCTTAAAACTTGGTTCGTCGAAGCACGGGAAGACATGTCTCGCGTGTGCTGGCTGCAATTGTGTTACAGCTAACCATCTAGTTTAAATAAAAATTCGTATTTAGAGCCGTCATGATATTTACTGATGATTATAATATATTTATTGCATATATTTCTTTTTTTTTGTTGTGAAAGAGATTACATATTGAGATTACATATTACTTACTTAAGCTCTTGTCCAGTTTCGTCGATGTAACAGCTTTTATAAAATCCAGTCATGTCGTCAGATAAGACTCCACTGTACGTAATGCTAATTGTTACATTCTTACCCTGTTTGAGGATTTTGGGGAGAGCGATAGTGTATTGCTCAGTAACGCTGTTATACGAGGTCAAAAACTGAGGATTCGACTCGTATGTTAAAATATTTATTGTTTCGATTTTGATGTTCCCCACGTGTAATGTAATATTGCTGGTCGGCTGTTCTACCTCAGCGTTAATAGTTACGTAGCCCTTAAATATAAAGTCATCCTGTAACTGCGGAATCAGCTTGATATCGTAAGAAATGGGCTTAATGGTTTTTGGCAATCTGTAGTTGACGGGGTCATCATCTTGTGAGGAAACCTCATTTTGCGTAAGTTCACCTGGAGAATATGTTACATAAATTGTCTATAGTTGATAATAAGTGCATTCAATACTATACCAGTGTAAGTAGCAATTAAATGTGATTAGTTCCAAAATAACAAATGTTAGAAATACATAATATTCTATGATTGGTAATATTTAATTTTTTTTTAATTTTATAATAATATAAAACTTTATGTATACAATCTTACGAGATTAAAAATTTGTTTTAATGTATAAATATTGAAAAAAACGCACGTTAGTTATATAAAATAAACATAATTTTATATATTTTAGAACATTGAACGTGTTTCAACTTTTTTATAAAAATTTTTTAGCTAAATTATCATAAAACATATGTAACAAGTATAAGATATAAATAGAATTACCATCATAAACAGGAAATTTAGCTGCCACGTCTCTACCGAATAATATAATTAGAGTACAAAGTAACAAACATTCCCGCAAAATCCTCATCTGAAAAATAATTGTATAATCTTTCTTGATTTTAACTGCATAAAAGATATTAATTATGAGCACATGTAGATTTTTTTTATTGAATTAGCAATCGGCTAACTATACCGTATTAATATTCATATTGTATCACGTCTAGATGCTTTAATTTTTATAAACAATCAATTAAATAACTACTTATTTATCACAAAAGAGAAAACTTACGCTTAAAAGATTAAAAATTTTTATTGAACCAAAAGAAAAATATTGCCTCCAAGATTTGACACATTTAAATAATTTTGTTATTAATACATTCGAAAATTTAAAGAATATTTATTAATTGCACTTACCTTTGCTAAAGATTTTATCACATTTATTAATATTGACGATTCTTTTGGCTGTATAATTTATTTCACAATGTTAAAATTATATCCGCAGCCCTATCTGAACAGCAAAAATTTATTATATTTGTAAGTACCGCGTTTCAGAAATAATTACTTTATTTTCTAAATTTCAATTTTACGTTTAGACAAAATAATCTTGGATTCTGGAGAGAGTTGATCACACGTCTATCGCGGACAATTAATACATTTAATTTTTACAGCACAATTTCTAGATGAACGTGTCACGCGAACAGTTCTCGATCAATTAAGAGATCCTTGTTGCGATGCTGAAACTATAATATCAACGATAGTTTATATCACAGTGTGATCAATGACGTTGTTATCACATTTTTAATATAAAACAAAACCATGTTATCACATTATCTTTACTTACAGAAAAAGATCACGCGCTAGTACAGATTGTTCTTCAAATCATTAAATTAAATATCTGGAGAAAGAAAGCAAGAATAACAAGAAGTCATAGATTACAGTTCGTAAGATATATTACTAACTACATTGTGTGTGGCTATTCGTAACTTTAGCTATAGTCTAATCTCTAGATAATCTAGATTAATGATAAAGTATCCATGTTTATAAAAAAAAAACCAATAAATTGAAGTAAAAAATAGATGACGATAAATTATCTGTGCAAACTGTTTGATGCATCAATAAATTTGTGATTGTACTAAAGCTTACAGTCCTGATGATAATTGTAATATTTTTAACAATCACATTTAAACAAACATGCGAATCAAGGCTTACATTATGTTTTACTATTCAGATCTACTGTTATTAATCATTAGCTTGGAGATTACAAAAATTCTTATTGTATTTTCAGCAAAAGAGATAATATTTGTATCAAAAATTCTTTTAACAAAAGCAAAGAAACGTATCAAATACATCGTCCATTAACTATACAAAAAATTTGATATGAAAGACTGACATCAATTTGTAGTTTTCAATGTTGAAATTATGTTATATATATTTCTAAATGTGTTTTATATTTTTATAATATATCACATATATATATATTTAAAATAGGTATATTATTAAAATAAAAAAAACGTTTTTGAACATAAATTAATATAAAATGTTTTGAATAAAAAATCTGGAGATGGAGAGATATATTATTAGATTAATCTTGCAATAAAATGTCGTAAAAGATGTTACGTACTAGTCACATTTTATATTTTATTAAATAAATAGGAATGTGTATTTTAAAAATAAATAATTATTATTTGTATTTTACATTTTAGATTAGATATATTGATGAATGTAATAAATACGATCTCAATTCTTACTTTGATCCGATTCGCCTCGGTCTATTCTACAATAGTATTTTGTAGGATATTAGCGGTAACCCAATCAATAAAAGAAATTTTTTGTAAAGAAAACGCATAGCGCTATGTAATTACAAGTCTTTTGCACTATTTTTAATTGTGCACCGAAAAAATTGTATTCTTAAAATGTATGCACTTAATAATTCCTCTTAATAGATATTCTTAATAAATAAGGATACTTCCTTATGAATATGATGTTTTTTTGGTACTCTGAGAAAAATATCCGTCACTTCTAATCGGAAAAAACCGTTCGAACATCTTATCCGATAAAATGATAGATGCCTTTATCCGATGAAATGTAGTTTCCAATGGAATATGAACGGATAATGAGCCGCGATTTATTTATCCGTTCAAATTGATATGCAATATGCAATGATTAGACATTGCATTTGATCGGATAATAACAGTATATTTTATCCGATCAATGTGTGAATGTCTGATCTAATGTACTTTATCTGATTAAAATGTATCGGAAATATTATGCGCATGCGTATCTCGATAATTATCAGTAATGTGCACAAGTCAGTATTCGTACTCTATTGTTTCGTGTCTTGTGCCTCGTGTCTCGTGCCTCAAAATTACAGGTAGTCATCAATATTTTCGAACGTGTTTCATCACGAAGAAACATTTTTGAAGGTTGCTGATGCAATCAGCCGTTTTTTATTATCCTCAGTTCCAGTTTTGTGTTTCCTTCTAATGTTTGCTACTGAATACCTTAAGACGTCGTTTATCGCCATATTGGTCTCAACGAGCGATCAGGCCAGATTTAAGAAGGAGAAGAAGTGTATCGTGTAATGTCGGATTTAATGTAATCGGACTTTTTGTTCAAAAAGTAACAAACGAATATTTTAGATCGGATATTATCCAATCGGATCTTTCTGATTGAATATCCTTGATCGGTTTTTTTTTCGATTAGAGTGATCGGTAATATCTGTTTGTTACTTTTTCAACGGATTTTCCAATTAAATTTGATTGGACTTTTTTCTCACAAATATATAGGTATTCTTTAATAATTTCTTAAATTAAAAATATATTCTTAATAATTCATCTGCATGCACGATGTCCGTACAATGCGTGTCGGTAGTCGGTTAACCCTTCCAGTCACAGTGTGACATATATGTCACACCTGCACTCTGTCCATTTTGCGATTGTATTTCGTAGAATTCATCGATTTTCATGAGTCTTTCTTACTTATCCTTTATTTGAATGTTCAATTATAATATTTGTCCAGTGACTTCATTAATATTGTTAATAGGTTTTTGGTTATAAGCAAATTAAGACAAAAAACCGTTTTTTTTTTTACGTTAAATTCGTTACTGAAAAAAAACCCCTTTAAACATACTGTTTTTTAACCTACATTTATGTTTTTGAAGTCGCTGATCACAAATCCGCCGTTAGATTTGCGAAATTTTTTGTTATAAACAAAATTTTGAAGAAAATATGAGAGCAAAAAATAAGAATTTCTAGAATTTAGATAAAAATTCAATAATTTGAATGTTATTTTCCTACAAACATACAGTTTTTCAATTTATATTTGTTTTTGAGATCGCTTATTACCAGAGACCGGATCGTGGAGTCTTCTCCACTCCTGCACGCGTGTGTTAGCGGCCGAGTGCCGCAAGAAGTAGTACCGTGTATGTGCGCCGTGTCAGTGTCATTTTTTTCAAATCTGAGGGTCGGTATTGGATTCAGAAACTAAAAAGATTTTTAGATATTGAATTTTATGTAAAGAATACTAATTTTTGTGAAAATTTAGAATTAAGTTGCCTTTTAACCCGCCATATTGCGTCCGCCGTCTTGGATCTCATTTTTCCCAAAATTTGATGGCAGATTCGAACTCAGTGACCTCAAAAATGTATAGAATCATGCTTTTTGTAATGGTTCGACTATTCCCTTAAATGCATGACTCAAAGGGTTAAATGTCGCGTTGGGCATATGTCGGTGCCCATATCGTGTAAGTCTGCGTAATTTTGTGTATTGTGTTATTTTGTGTGCTGTGTTAGATAAGTATGGATGAGGAAGTGACGAAATGGCTAGAAGAAGAGGATTTGGGCGATTTGACGGAAATATTTACAAGTAAGTAATAGAAATATATATAAATTGTAACTTTTTCTCATGACTATTTGACATTTCGCAACTAATTCCGATTTCATGATAGCGATTGTGTAATTTTCGAAAATATAAAGAGTGAAGTGTCTTATTAAAAGTTTTGTTTCCAATAATTAATTTAACCTTTTTAACTCATAATGTATATTCTATAACTATTCATTATGTAATCTAATTATTCGTAATTTTTCAAACACTAAGAAAAATTTCCATCGGATAAACTGATTAAATAGTGCATCCGAGTGTTAATTTTGTTTTCCGATCAAAGATGGATACCTTTATCTGATGAAATGTAATAACCGTTGAAATCTAATCGGATACACTTTTAAAACGAATGTCTGAATATCACACACTTTATCGCGTGTGATGAGTATCTCCCGCGTTAAGATGTCTGTGAGTGTAAATTTTTCATGCACAAATAGATGTTTGATTCAAATAATGTGTGTTACTTTTCACACGGCTGGAGGTGTGTGACTTATGTCCATTTCTACCAATGCTGTGGTTTAACTTTAATTTCAGTTTAACTTATTTTTCATTTTTTCCTAATTCTTAGGACTAAAAAAAGATAGAAAGTAAGTTGAACTGAGATTAAAGTTAATCTGCATTGCTAGAAATAAAAATTATAGTGTTTTAGTGGAGCAGTTTTAATCCCTTTGAGGTTTTAAATTGTTCTAAATTGTTTTGGAATTTTTTCAACTTTGAAGGAGATCATGGAAAAATCTGAAAAAAATTTGGGTACCTTTTGGTGTATGTTCCCTATATACTCAAATAGTTTCAGATTTTTTAAGCCCGTCATTTCCGAGATAGAAATCAAAAACACGAGAAAAATGGAGTTTTTCGCATATTTTAAGTTGACATCGCGGGATTTACTTAAGAGTAACTATTGGAGTTTGTAAAACAAACTAGAATATGTATTTGGAATAAAAAAATCATAGGACACCATCTTGGTTTTAAAGTTATAACGATTTAAAATATTTTGGAATTTTTTTGACTTTGAAGATAACCTTAGAGGAATCCAAAAAAATTCTAATATATTTTGGTATACATCTCCTATATACTGAAATTTTTTCAGATTTTTTGGGCGAGAGGCTTCTGAGAAAAAAAGATATTTAAAAATTTTAAAGATATTTAAGATATTTAAAAAACAGGTTTTTTAAACTGCTGGGAAAGAGAAGGGGGCGGGAGAATGCTAAGGGGTTAGAACCTTTTTTTTAAGTACAAACAAGTTTCAATAGATTTTTTTCAAAAAGCGGAACAGAGAGATTTCGATTATTATAATGGAAGATACCCTTTTCTGCGTTGGCAATAATGTGTGACATTCATCGTGAATTATAAGAAGAAATAAATGTAGAAGAAGTGGTCATTAATTTATTTTATGTCTAATATTTATTAATTTCCTCTCTTCCTCTTACGTACTTAATTTATACTTCACTCAAAATTTTTTTATATTTGATCACATGTTCCATCGAATTTATTTACATTTTAACAATTTGGATCAGATATTTGAATCGAATATATCCGATCAAACTCTTCATCGAATATATCCGTTTGTTATTACGTAATTGAATTATCCGATTAGATAGGTTTTGATATTTTTCTCAATGGCTTTTTAAGTTTTCTTTTATTTCGATTATCCTTCTTTGTGATGTGTTTAAAATTATTATACAATGTCCCACAATGAATGGTCAACCCGATGATACATAGTTTGTATCACACTGAATGGAAAGTCTTACATCTAATTTTACGAATGGTGCAATCTTAATCAAGTTATTAATTGTTAAAAATCGGAAGAAGGGATAGACAGCGATGCGGGAGACGTAGGCGGGGGCTCGCTGCTCCTGCTGCCATTGCCGCTCTCACATCTCCCGCACCGCGCTGTCTATCCCTTCTTCCAATTTAATATTGTGCCATTCGTAAAATGGTATAAGACTTTTCTATTCAGTGTGATGCAAACTGTATACCATCGACGGGTTGGCCATTCATTGTGGGACATCCTGTATAGGATACAGATGTATAATTATAGTTAATTGATAGCTTCATTAAAAAATATATGAGAACAATGTGCATATTTATATTTAAGTACATACATGTGTAGTTTTGTATATATATTCTCTCACATATTTAGGAAAGAATGCTATTTTAAATATATAATTTATATATAAATTAAATTAAATAATATTTCTTAATAAAAACTGTAATGACTTGATAAATACAATAGTTGAATTTTTAAAAATAAAAATTAAATTTTAACAAAAATTTAATTATATTATTCGTTTATTGTAATAGATCATATCTTTTTTATGAATACGTTTAAAAATTTCATAATTTTAATAAATACACTTTTTTTCAATTTTATAAGCATTTTTAATTAATATTAAAAATCAAGTTATTAATTATATTATTTATTTTCTTTGATATTATCATTTATTTGGATTAAATATACATTTGGATTAAATATACATTAGTTAGCACAATAAAATTTGTTATTTGCTAGATTCAACATATCAATGATACCATATTTTTATAAATTACATTTAATAATATTATCATCACATGCTTTTCTTAAACACATAAATATTTCAAATAAAAAATGTATTGTAAATTAAACATATTCAATCAAGTTAAATATTTTTGTGCATTTTAATGGATGTTTTAAAATAGAGTTGCGTTTAATATCATTGGATATGTTGCAAATTATATTGTGCTTTCTTTTGTTTAATGCAAACATGCCGAAAATGTTGCATGTTTTAATCTATGTTACTTTTATTTCTTTTTCCTAGGTCAGAAAATAAGTAGCATGAAAAGACTACTGGCTCTGAATGAGGAATTAATAAAAGAATTAATTCCTGAGATAGGATTGCGAGCAGGTTTTCTTAATAGTTGGAAGCGTTTAATAGAAAATATGTCTACTGTTCAACGAGAGGTATTATTTATCTGCAAAGCATTTCCAGTTAATTTCGTATTTCAATTTTTTTTTAATAACAAAAACGTTTTTCTATATGTTGTATTTATATTATATTGTTAAGTTATAAGTATGAAATTAATACGTTAATATTTATTAGCAGGTCTCTAAAGAAATTTCTGTAATTACAAATACACCAAATCTGTCACCAGATCTGTCAACAAAATCTGTTTTCGACGTATCTAAGAAAATTGTTTTGGTAAGATGATATCTCTGCCTGAAATATTATAACAAATGAAAAATTCTAATAATAGATTGTAATTATAATTGGATTCATAACAGATTTTTTAACTTTTAGTTTTAAAATATGTATGCTATAATTATTTAATATTTTAATTAAAAATTCTAACATTAAGAAGAGAAACTTCCGATTAAAGTAAAAAATTCTTCCATAGAAGAAATTCATTTTTATTCTTTTCAGAGCCATTCAGTTGAACATACAGATTTAGAAATAGCCAAATCTGCTTCAAATCTTGTTTCAATTCAACCAAATCTTGCTTTGAATCAAGAATGTAAAAGAAAACAATTAAAGATAAAAGGAAGCATAACCAAAACGGAAGAAAATCCTGAGCAACAGAGCCAAAACATTCTACCTTTTAAATCAGTTGAAGAAACATTAATAGCTTTAGTTAGTAATTCTCATTTTAATCTTTTCATTTAATTAAAAATTTTTCAGAGATCTATAGATTCAGATTTCAATAGATTTGCCATCTATATTTAATAATAATCACTTTTTATTTTTTTATATTTATGCTCGTAGAACTTCAAAGAACTTTTGAAGAAGTACTCCTCAGAAAGTAATGCCGCTCTTCAAAATTTTGAGAAAAAAAGAATGCTCAGCAATTCAGATAGATCGACTATAATTGATGCTGTGGCTAAAACTATCTTGCATCTGAATAATTCGTAAATATTCGTTTAAAAAATTTTTAAATTTTTTTACAAAATGAAAATTTTTTTGAATTTTATTTCATTTTTTGGATTTTTTTAAATAGCTCGACAGCTTTAGAATGTAACATTGCAGCAATTAAGATATGTGAGTTATTTCGATGTGAAACTAAGGTAAAGTTCATATTTTTAATAAAATTATATTCCAACTAATTTAGTTTTTAATTGATAATGTTTTTTATCTAAAATGTAGGAGACATATTATCGTCCTCCAACAGGCAAAAATAAAAATCCATCCGGAAAACTTTACAATAAAATAAGAAGTATTAAATACCCGGTAAAAAAAGAGACTGCTGGTTTTTGCACAATATCTTCTCTGATTCTATTGTCCCAAGTAAAAATCGAATCATTCATCCTGTAAAGTTTACTGGTAACAATTATAAATCTATTACTTCCTTGAGAGATTTTATTGAAAATTTAGAATTAAAATCTTCTATTTATCCTATCTCAAATTTCTGTTGACTCTTGACATTATTATTAAAATGTTAATTATTAAAATAAAATAATTATTTTCCTCTTGTGCACAGATTTTACTTAATATTAACAGAATAGTGTCTTATCCTTTAGATTCTCTAAATTTCTTTTATATTTTTCAGGAAGTTATGATCCAAACGATTCAGTAGTCAAAACTGCAATAGCTCTTTTAAAACATCCTTTAAAACAGCATAATATTGAGTCTTGGCCTGAACTTTTACGTAGTTGGTCAGTGACACATCCTTTGCGTTTTCAGTATCTAAAAGAAATCAGACCGATATTGCAGCAGATGGCAACGTCTTCTACCCAACAGTCCAATGCTTTAATCAGTGATTATTTTAAAAATTGGAACGTGCTTACACTGTCTAAGGGATATTTATTGGTAAAAAGATTGAATTTGTGTTTTGAATGCGATGTGTTTTTTCTTGCCCTATTAATTTCTTCCTTTTCAAATTTAAACATATCGAGTCAATTGATTTGCAGATTCAACAAGATTTTAATCAATTATATCCTGGAAGCGAAAGTTTATTATCAAAATGGAATTCAATCAAAAAAGTTTTAATTAATCTCCTTCATTCTGAAATTGCTGAATCAGATGAGTATGGCAGGAAGTTATTAACAGATTTGACTGTTATAAATACATGTATTTATAAAAAGATTGTATTTGTTGTTCAATTTAACGTTTTTTTATTGTAACTTTTGTCATTTTTTAAAAATATTTTATTTGTTTTATAGCTGAGAATAATGTAACTTTATTTCATTTACTGCCATCACTTTGCTATAAGGGAACAAGAGGTGCGAGCGTGGGCATACCATCTGTTGTAGAAGCCAGGAAAGCCTTTATTCTCCATGTTCTTGTAATTATCATTTAATATAAATACTCCTATTTTAGGATAATAATTAAGTACATGAACCTACATATTTTTAAATATATTTTTACAGACTCCAGAAAATTTAAATCGTGAAATCAAAGCACATAATGACTGGCTGGCAAATCGTGGTTTAAACTTTCAACCAACATTAGTATTTATTGGACCTACATTATCTAATATTACTGCCAGTTATGTTCAAATTGGTACTGTACGATATAAATTCAGCAGTCCATTAAGAGCTCTGGACGCATGTTTCAAGGTGTTTCATGCGCTGAATGTAGCATATCAAGAGGAGTGCCAGGCTGTATGGCTTTTTATTCAAAAATATTTTTATAATTTGAATCTTAAAAAGGATAAAAATATTCCACAAGTGACAAAGATTATAAATATATTAAATTCCCTTAAGGGGTAAAACCACATTAGAAATAAAAAAAAAGCTTGACTTTTAACAATTTTTTTAAAGGTAAAAAATAAATATAAAAATTTTTAAAATAAATTTAAAAAAATAAGTATAAAAATAAATAAAAAAACATAAAAATCTCTTTTAAGGCTTTTATTCTACAAATATTAAAGTGTGTAAAATGATTTTAAAAAAATTTTTTTATCCAAAATGGCCGGTGTAACAGTGCGCAACCACTTTTTTAAAAATGTTCTTCGTGGCTAGCAGCAGATCTCTTGAACGATTGCACCTAGAACAAAAAACCAAAAATTTTTAGGAACTAGACAAAATTTTCTTTAGAAGTACGTAGCGAAACGAAAATATATAATGATTTGTAAAAATGGTGGAGCTATAAAGAAAAAATTTCATTTTAGTTAAGTTTAGTTAAAAATTTCGCACAAATTTGTTTATAACAAAAAAAGTTTTGAAGTAATTGTAAAATCTTTACTTTTAAAATACGTACTTCTCTAAAGAATCTATTTAAGAAGATGCTTTTAAAATTTCAAGTCAATTGAATAAAAATTGTTTGAGTTATGCTGCTAGCCGATTTGAAAAACGTGAATTCGAGAAAAACGCATTTAAATTTTTCGATAACTTTTTCCTATTTAACGATTTATATCCTAAATAAACACGAGAAATTTGCAATGTACTTTCAATCTGCGATGCCTGGTCCAAGTCCTACAATTGCCTTTCCAAGTCCAAATTAGTCTCCTTTTCTATCCTTAACGATTTAGAAGCCCTTTGAGCATTTTTTACGGCATCGGACGTCTTGCGGACGAAAGACGCTCAAAACCGACTTTAAAAATATTTCCTCACTATAAGACCCTAAATGCTTCTTATTTCTTAGACCCTAAGGTGTCATTTAAGCCAAAAATAAAAAAATCGATTTTCTGAAATTTCTAAAGTGGTTTTACCTCTTAAAGAATTAATTTCTAAGAAAATCTAATATTATTTTATATTTATTCTATGTGTTAGCTTTTAGTTACAGAACTTTTCTTATTTAAAAATAAACATGTATTTATATTTGTATGAACTGTCATTTACATTTATCTTCTATTAAAGCATTGTGCTATCACTTACAGATAATTTATTCATATTTTTTTCAATATTTTTAGTGTATAAGATAAATGCGCCCAGAATAGCTGCTTTCGAGAATACAATTCAATAAAATCTTTCAAAAGACATTTGAAAAATAAACATTCTAACCATGTCCTCGGTGAAGTACCATTACAGGCTTTTCATCAGGAGCATTTAGCATAAGTTAATGAAAATGTAGAATTAAATTTTAATATGAAAACTGCTTTTGAAGACATTGATAATTGTAATCAAAATGAACAAATTGAACTGGATGGAAATAATTGAACTCATTTCTGAAATTTTTTCTAGTAATTTCATTACAATGCTTCGATCCAAAACCTTGTCTATGTTGCAAACTGATAAACAAAAGCAGAATAATAAACAGGATTTAATCGAGATGTTTAATACAATAGAACATATACTTCATGACTTGGAGACACAAAGAGTGAATGCACTTAAAGCAATTAAGTTTTATATGTGCCCTCAAACTTATAGAATTGGAATTTCAGAGAAAATGGTAAAAGTTGCTGTTTAATACGTTACGTCTGTAGACTCCACGATTCCTTCCATTCGCGAAGCGTATAAAACTCTTATAAAATTATCAAGTAAGTCACTGAGTGTGGCCAGATAAAATAGCTTAATAAATCGTGGAATCTCAACGATTCTTTTCATAACAACAACTGAGTCATCTAAAAATTTTTGTCAGCTAACTCTCCAATATTCCTCTATTCTCACGGATCGAGAGGCACGTGTTATTGACCTCAATAAATATGTCAAAGCCAAAAAATAAATCGGACTATTATCTAAATGACTTTAAAAAGTAGTTGTGAGCCGTGTACACTTGTTCCCTAAACCAGCCAATAGAAGACCGAAAAATTGCAACATCCCCTTATTTGGAGATTTATTAATGCCGCATCGCCAATCAAAGTGGATCACGCCGAAATTTGGGAAGGGTTACCTCTCCTGAAAATCTCCTATAAAATGCGCGGTTCCGCGGAGACAGTGGCAGTACATCGGCCAGTAAACACACAGTTAAAACGCAGAAGAACGGTAGTAAAAGGCAGAAGAACGGCTAGAAGAAAAGTGACTCTACAGTTCGCACACTTATATGAGAGTATTTTCCGAGGAATCCCAAAGACCTTCTTCGAAGACTTCACGGAACACTTCGATAACTGAGGAAGTAAATCCGATCCAATTTAAAATAAATTATTCTTCTTTCGGTATTTGGAATTGGTTGGTGGATCGCGGAGTCGCACATAGTGATGCAATATTTTAATGGCATTCCAAAGAATTCCATTTGCCCACCAAGAGAATAATCCTGACCTAGAGTTAGACGAAATTCTGAACGAACTGGAAGAGTTGCTCGAGCTAAACAAAGGAGACGTCGCGAGAATTTTCGGTCTTAGAGCTTCACCAAGTAATCTTCTCACCTATCGCACACCTTCCGAGATCCCTCCATCTACACCACCACAATTGTCATCGTTCTCATATTTTCCACCTTCGGAGGAGAATGGATGGGCCCCCTTGTATTCCTCAACTTCATCCGCCCGCCGTGCAGAGCTGACGCACTTGGTGGACGATTTCCATTGCTTCGGAAATGGAATCAGCTCCTCCAAAGATATCGTCAACGTAACGACCCTTGGTTAAGGGTAGAACTGCTTTAGGAAATCGATGTCCATCATCGTTAACCAGCTGTTGTAATACTCGCAATGCAAGGAATGGAGCACACGAGAGTCCATACGTGACGGTGGTAAGACAGTACTCAGCAGGTTGACCAGAATGCATCCAAAGAATCTTTTGGAGATTCCAATCGTCCGGATGTACGGCGATTTGCCGAAACATTTTCACAATATCGGTGGAAAATAGAACTCTGTGTGAGCGAATCCACAAAAGTACGTCAGCTATTTCGGTCTGGAGTTTGGCTCCTGCATGGAGCAAGTCATTAAGAGAGAGTCCGCTCGTGGTACGACTCGACCCGTTGAAAACAACTCGTAATTTGGTGGTACTGCTATGTTCTCTCAGAACGCCGTGGTGCGGAAGGTAGAAGGTCGGAGCAGAGTTGCTTGACGAGGGAGCAGGAACCATGTGACCGAGATTAAAATATTCATCAATGAAATCTTCGTAACGACGTTTGAAAAGAGCGTCGGAAGAGAAGCGTCTATAGATTCTCGATAAGCAACGGAGAGCTATGGCCTTCGAATCTCCCAGCGCGCTTGGATTTGACTTCAAGGGGAGTCGTACTGTGAATCTCCCGTTTGAGTCACGCGTGTGAGTTGACAGGAAGTGTCGCTCGCATTCTTCTTCTTCAGGGTTGAGCGCCGTAATTGATAACGGCGATATCTCCTCCTGAATCCAGAATCTCGTGAGATCCGCTTGAAGTTCGGTGTCTGCTGAGCAGTGATACTCGGAAGCAGAGCCTTCGTTTTCTTCTTGACAAACGGGTCCGGAAATAACCCATCCGAAAATAGTTTTCTGAGCTACAGGCTCATTTGGTTCTCCTCGAATCAGGCCATCCATGATAATAGTTCCGTAATTATCTGCTCCAATGAGAACGTCCACAGAGCTTGAACGATGAAACTCCGAATCTGCTAACTGAAGTTCATCGATATGTGGCCAATGATGGCGGGATGTATCAAAAGGCGGAACTTTGGAGGTCAATCGTGATAGAACGTATGCATTGATTTGACATTCTGAGGAGGGGTCGTGCAATAATTGTAATCGTAAGGATATAACTCCTTTGGTACGTCCCGAATAGAGGCCTCCTATCCCGAGAAGTGGTATTGACGCTGATCTACGAGTGATTTGTAAGTCGCTCACCACCTTTTCCGTTATGAACGATAATTCAGATCCCTGGTCGATGAGCAAACGTATTTCCTGTAGTTTTTCGTTGTGATTGACAATAGCGCGACTCGTGGCTAGTAATGTTAGCAGACGTTTATCCAGTCGGCCGAGGGAAACTTGTTGTCAGTCGGAGGTAGTTACGGATTTGTGCTCTTGAGAGCTGGTTGTCTTTATCGATGGTGTTTCGGCGGAGCTCCCCGATACTCCCTTCGTATCTGGCGGCGAGTGGAGAGTTGTATGGTGTTTCTTGGCGCATTTCTGGCAACGCTTAGTACTTCTGCAGTTGCGTATAAGATGGGCGCCAAGACAGTTAAAACAGCATCTTTTTTTTGTGACAATATCCCGCCGTTGCTGGGTGGTCTTCGCCAAGTATGTTGGACATTTTGCAAGCCAATGCGCTGAAGCACATACCGGACACGCAGAGCCGTCCTTCTTAGAGTCGTTATCGGATGCTGCAGTATGAGCGGCGATCTTGGTAGGGGCCGCCTTGTTTGAGACTAACGATGCCGGTTGCTGGGACATACTCTGTAAGGCTTTTGCTCGGTCGTTCAAGAATGATTCAAACTTGGAAAATGTAGGATATGTCTTGGTAGCTCCGAGTTCGAGTGCCCACGCCTCACGGGTTTCGATATCGAGTCGCTGTACCAGCGAATAAATGAGCACGGGATCCCAGGTATCCACAGAGCATCCGAGTGCGCGTAATGCAGCAAGTACTTCGTTTACAGTGGTAATAAAGGTGTTGAGATCCTTGGCCGCCTTTGTCTTAAGCGGCTTCAAGTTGAAGAGTCGATCAAATTGAGCGTTAATAAGGAAACGCGGGTTCTCATAGCGAGCGAGTAAAGCGTCCCACGCTATGGAAAGGTTGTCGCCTGCCACAGGTAGACCAGAAATGACTCGAGCAGCTTCCCCGTCGAGTGAAGTTCGGAGGTAATGCAGTTTCTCGACGTCTGAAATCCCCGGTCTCGTTCGTACGAGTGAGGTAAATAGGTCGTGGTAAGCTCTCCATTCTGATAGTTTACCGGAAAATCGAGGTAAGGAGATTTTCGGAAGAGGTCCTAGTTGTTGTGACGTCGCGGTTGAGGCGGTGTCATTAGACGCTACTGAGTTCGTTGTACTAATTGTTTGTTCAAGTTCCTCTCGCTCGGTTAGAAATCTTGTTCGAGCTATTGCGTAAAGTTCTTGGCAACGTTCATATGTC
Organism: Tetramorium bicarinatum; assembly: GCA_928718305.1. Lineage (NCBI taxonomy): Eukaryota > Metazoa > Arthropoda > Insecta > Hymenoptera > Formicidae > Tetramorium > Tetramorium bicarinatum. The sequence goes on along the minus strand of OV788329.1, from coordinate 17,544,752 downwards.
TGTAGTTGCAGGTAAGCGTCACTCTTCGCTGTGCTAGCCTCAGAGAGACTAATTATTTCATGTGCCTCCTGGAATCTCGTCCAATTGTGTTCCAGAATATTCAACCGGGTCTGAATTTGTTGTCGCTTGACTGTCGGTTCACTCTCGAGTTCGAATTCAATCTCCTTTTGAATGAGATCGACTCGTGTCATTTGCAGCAATACCCTTTTATCTAAGCTTGACATCTTGAGGGGCGTGATATATCCGGCTCGAAGGACCAAAAAATGTTTAATAATGGATCACAATCTGGTTTAACGCGCCCCTGAAATGGGAAAGGTAATGGCCTCGCTTTATTAATAAGGATCGTGCAGTGCGATAGAGAGAGATGTTTTCTCGTTAAAATTATTTTGGCGCCCTGAAAAGGGCGGATTGATTTATATGACGATGCTCAGGCGTCCAGGATGCCTGGTGGCGGCGAGTCGGTTCCGAAAAGCTCTCGGAAGAGCTGCTTTTGCTTCAAGTTGAGTCGTCTCCTACGTCCAGGAGTCCGGGGGCGTCCCGTCGGCGTTGTTGGTGGAGAAAAGGCCGAGACTTGGTCTCGATCAGCTTCTTTTTCCCAGGCTGGTGGCGATGTCTGTGATTCAGCTTCTCGGAGAGAGAACGGGCTGGAAGGACCTCCCTTAAGACGGAGATAATATCGCCAGGAAGCTGGAAAAGGCGGACTCTTTAATCGTGTCAGTGTCCACGGCATCAGGCTAATGCCTGGATCAAGTCGAGGGAGATTGCAGTCAGGCAGTCGAGAGCAACTGTTGTTGTTTAAATCCGCACTGCTGCCAGCAGGTTCTCTCTTAGCTGGTGAAGAGACAGGCCGCGTTGGCCTGGGTCGGGTTTTCTGCCGTCGGGGAATTTTTGCTTCTTCTGGGAAGGGGAAGGCCCGTTGACTAGGGCTCGCTTCCCCACAAAAAGGTGAAATGCCGAATGCACCCGCTGTTGGAGGCCCGTGGAGGGCTCGCTCCTTTGGAAGGCCTATCGAGCTCGCTTCCTAGGGAGGCCCGTAGAAAGAGCTCACTCCTGGTAGTGGTTAGACGCTTAAGAAAGGCCCGTAGACAGAAAAGGGCTCGCTTTCATTAAGCGCGTCAAGAAGGAAGTGAAGACAGTGGGCTGCGGGAGCCTTGGTTATACTGTAGCGTGTCGCTTTTTACTTACGAGTGAGGCGTGGCGTGGCTGGCCGCGTAGCGGCGGCGCCTCGTACTAACCGTGCGGCGTGCTCGAAGCGGCGGCTCGACTGCAGCTCGCGCGGCTTTGAATTTCTCGGAGAGACTGGCTGTCTGGACTGTCACCCTCGTGGTCGTCGTCCCGCTGGATGCGAGTGACTGCGTTTTGGTGTGATTGCGAGCATATGCGCCAGTTGTACAAGATCGACTGCGAAAGCAGTCAATGCTGGAGATTGCGTTACTTCGCAAGTGTCGACGCATACATGGATGCGGCCGACGCGGTGTGCGCCACTTGCACGAAATCGACTGCGAAAGCAGTCGATGCTGGGGTTTTGCGTTACTTCGCAGGTATCGACTGCATGCAAGGATGCCGTCGATGCGGTGTGCTCGCTGCTGGCACGGTATCGAAGCATGCACGGATGCTATCGATGATAAAGTAGCTACTGTCTTGCGCGCGAGAATAGCGTCCGCATGTTGTATGCGTGGACGCGCGACTGCATGGTCGCCCGAAAGAATGGCGTCTGCATAGAAGCGTGGACGCGCGATATTTGCGACTGCATTAGATGCGTGGTCGCCCGCGGGAGGTTGATCTCCCCCTTTGCTCGTTTCCTCAACACGTATAATATATAAATGTAAACGAACATAATTTTTTATTTTTATTTATGTAATGTGTGTAAGTAACTTTACATAACTTTATAAAACATATTAAGTTTTCTTTCAAGATTGTAATAAACAGCAAATATCTATTTGTAGAACTGTTGTCATGATTAATATTGTTCAGATTCCTAACGTCAAGTGGAAAGTGTCCACTTGTCCCCCCCTATTTCTCAGAAATTAAACATTACACCGTATGAATACCGACAAAAATATGGTCTCCTTAGATAATTAAAGAAACCCCTAATTCATACATACATGGTTTTTTTCTATATAAAATCTGATAAAAACAAATTCTTCAAGAGCGAAAATAAAATTTGCACGATTTTCTCTTATAAATTGGATTGGAGTTTAAACAATAGAGCAGGTATTATTGATAATATTACATCATTTTATACCAACATTTGTAGCTTTCTAAAACTGTCTTATTTATGTATATTATATTTGTGTATATTTACCTGTCATATTTGTCTTGTAGTGCAGTTTTAAACATAAAATTGCTGTATAGCGTTAAGCCGTTTATATTTCTCCGTGAAAATAGATCATAGGTTTAAAATTGCTTTTATTCTCAAAATCTTCTGTTCTAATCTTTTCATTTTATAAAATTAGTTGTTTAATATATAAAAATATATTTTATTACTTAATTTATCAATTTATTAATTTTTTTCTCTTTCATATTCTTTTTTCTCATAATACGATTTAAAACATAAAATCACTGTACAACGTTACATTTATCAGTGAGAATAAAAAGTATAGTAACATAGATCTGATGATATCACTAAAGTTGGCAACTTTTATCTCACTTATTGTAACCTTAAATACATGTTCAGTTTTGGAACCCAATTTCTCAGACATTTTCTTTTTGACGTGTATTGTGAAAATATTAATTATGTACAAAGTACGAAATAGTATTATAATAACTATTATACCATTTGATAGAAGACACTTTCTAGTTTGTATTTCTGCTATCAAACTTTTATTTTTAACTTTTGTTTAAGAAATATTGTTAAAAAACAAACTGGTATGCCGGTATTGGTGACTTTCTTCTATGTTAAGAATATCTTTTAGGAATATCTGATTAGAGGAATCTATTTAGAATATTCTTAGAGAGAATTAATAGAGGAAAGTCACTAAGACCGGCACACTAGTTTGTTTTTTAACAATATTTCTTAAACAAAAGTTAAAAATAAAAGATTGATAGCAGAAATACAAACTAGAAAGTGTCTTCTATCAAATGGTATAGTAGTTATTATAATACTATTTCATATTTTGTACATAATTAAGAGGATCTCTTAAATTAAGAGGATCCTCTTAGTGCTTATTTTAGTGAAAAATATTATAAAATTAAATGGTATATTCTTAAGATGAGAATACAATTATTTCGGTGTACTGTTTTAATCATATAATCGTGGAAATTAATATAAAAGGGACAAGGTCTCCTAATAATATTCCATAAAAGTATTAAATGTTTTATTTTATTGAATTATTACGTTAACAAGTCAGTTATTATAAAGAAAAAAATAACAAAAAACTTTTATGAAGAATTCTAAAATATATTCTCATAAAGCGAGAATTTGTTAATTAATTGATTAAATATTGATATATTTAAACCAGGGATTCATCGTATTTTTTCAGATTTTATGCAGAAGAAGGAACATATCTTGTTTCTTGTTAGGCTCCTTTTTCGAGAGCAGACAACGCATCTATTCCGCATTGAATGCCCTTCATAGTCTTCTGATTGATATCTCCTTCAGTTTCATATCCCGCTATTTAGAAAAAAAGAAAAAGCTTATTTAGAAAAAGCTCCTTTTAAAACAATTTATATAATTTTAAAGAATATAAACTTTGAAAAATTATTATGTATGTACATAGCTATAACTTTTATCTGATTGTGAGAGTGATTCAGTGTGTGTGCGCGCGCGTGTGTGTAAATAATAAACAAATTATAGAAAAATATAATAATAATATAGACGTTAATAATTTAAAAAGTTATTATTATAATAAAGAATAATAAAATTATGTAGAATACAAATAATAAAATATTTATTACCTTCATCGTAGCATTTGCGAATAATTTCTTTTGCTTCATTTCTTTTTGTTTCATCGGAAACAAGCTCATCAAGGAGTGCAAAACTCTTGTCTATCAAATACATTCCTTTTTCATCGATCTGAAATCAATGAGATTATAATTTAATTTATTACTTATTTGGCATAGGAAAATTTGGAAATTAATATTCTAAAGTTTTATACACACGAGTTGCTCAGATTTTATGTAATCTCTTTAATTTAATGATATATTTATTTAACGATCAATTTAATTTTTCGACTTATTAACTTTTCTTAATTAATTAAGAAATTGTTTTTCTCATACTTCCCGCTATTTTTTGTTATTATATTAATTGCAATTTCCAACGTGTTGTTGACATTTGATAAAAACAAGTATAACAAATAACAATGACATTTGTTATACCATGTTATGTTACGAAAAAGCTAATATTTAAATATTTAAAATTATCTTTAAAATAATTTCATACATGCTGAACATTTCAATAGAACATATGATCTATAAATTATAGTTAAATTTCAATTTCTTTAATTAATTTAAAATTACAATTTTGTTACAGCGATATATCTATACGATTTATCAAAGAAATCGGTTTTCAAGCCTTTATATACATCAAGATTTTTCCTATTATATATAATTTTACAATAATTTAAATTATTATATTTAAACTTAAACTTTTGTTATATATACAGTCTAGTTTTGTAACATTTCCGGAATTTTAATTCTTTTATAAATTACAAAATGCATTTGGTATTTGCGAGACAATGACGCACAAATTTTTGTATGTTGTATCTGTACAAGAGTATAAAATCTATATAAATATAATAAACATATTGTACGTACCAGGCCCTCCTTTTGAAGAGCACAATGCGCTACCTCGACATCTTCCACTAAAAGAAAATAATGGATGTGACACATTCTTATTATATACAGGGTGTCCCAGAATTGTGGAACAAATTTTCTTGAGCAGATAGAGCGGACGAAACTGAGTCGAAAAGTCCTCTACCATTTTGAAATTTTCCCAATAGTTAACGAGATATTTATGATTAAAAATCACCGTATTAGCCCAGCCCTCCGCCGAATATAAGTTCGCGGCGAGATACGACCGCCCAGCGTCATTGTTTCCAAGGAGGAGTTGTTTTCTACAAAAACAGGGAGACAATCGCAGCTCAAAACCGCCGCTCGTAAGCATTGTCGCGTGTAGTAAACAATTCCTCGAGTGCCTAGCAACGCTGGGCGGTCGTCTTGCGCCGCGCGCTTATATTCGGTGTAGGGCCGGGCTAATACGGTAATTTTTAATCAATAATATCTTGTTAACTATTGCGAAAATTGCAAAATGGTAAAGGACTTTTCGATTCAGTTTCGTCCGCTCTACCAGCTCACGAAAATTTGTTCCACAATTCTGGGACACCCTGTATATCTCTACTTAAAGTGTATTCGTAGATTTTGATTAAGTCCCATCATTACTAATTGTAAGTTAAAATAAAGAAAAGTACATATTCTTCTCCGATTTTGAATGGCTCTAAATATGATATAGGATAGCTAAAAATAGTAACACTCATGTTTCCTTTATTTATCTGTTTATTTATGTATCTATTTAATTTATTAAGGTGCGATATTTGTGGTCATTTATCTGCTTAATATTTAATATCATTAATTAATTTATATTGTTCAATATTCACTTGATTTGTTTAATTCTTGGGCACAAGCTTGAAAATGCTCATCGAGTTCCTTTATTGTTGCAGCATAGGCTATTGCCTAAAATCAAAAAGAATCAATTATATATTATTAATATATTTTATAAATTATGTTCAAGATATTTCAATGATATACTTAAGTAACAAATGTAGACTATAGAATCTTTTGACACAATATTATACTTTCCGTGATTACTTTGAGAAATAATAGTAGTTACTTTTAAATAGACTCAAACCTGAACAAAATGGGTTCAAACTCGTTATCTTGAAAAACAAGAGTATTGATTTCAAATAAATTTGAATTTGAATTAAATGTTCTAATTTTTTATAAATACATATACTTCCTTTTAAATTTCAGGTTAACTAAATCAAAAGATTTGTATAAAGCGATCGTTACTTTAATATATTATTTTTTTATAATTAGATTATTAATCATTAGAATTTAATATAAAAAATATAAAATAAAATATATATTAAAATCTTTACACATTACATTTTTAAACAAATTTATTTTTAAAACTCGAGTACTATTAAAAAGTAGAAAAGATTCGACTTTTTACGATAGAAATAAATGACCATAGTGAGTATTGAAAACAGAATTTTATGTAAAAAAATACGAGAGAATCTTATTTTATTCCGTTATTTTATATATTATGTATATTACTTCCAACTTACCAGAAGACACGTGATCAGCACGAGAGTCTTCATTCTGTTGATTGAAAGTATTTTCAGGCGCACTAATTCTGTTGAGTTTTGTCTTGTACTGTAAGACTTTAATATCCGAACCGCCTATTTATACTTCGAATGTGGTTGATGATGTAATAGCGCTTGTTATGCTATGTATGTACATTTTCTGGAAATCTACGGTGATTTAACTAATTTACATTACATCCGGTATAATCGATTTATCTCTAATCTAGTTAGTTTTTAATTCCATGAATAATTTGACAATAGTAATTGAAACGAATTAGATTTGGAACAGATAAAAACGTGTTTAATGTTTGCCTTTTTAATAAACTCATAGAAAATATGAATCGTTAATTGAAATTGTACATATTATTTTTATAGATATGTAAAATGTTCAATAAATAATAAATAAAAAATCAAATTATATCTATATGTGAACTATATGTGAACATAAATGTGAAAAGAGATTAATGATAAAAAAATAATAAAGAATACATATAAAATATAAATAAAAAATATAAAATATAAAAAACTTAAAAAATAAAATAAAGAATAAATATTAAAAGTTTTGGAGAAAAATTAAAAAATAAGAAGGAATAATGAAAAAGTTAAGACAAAAGAATAAAAATCTGATAAATTATATATTTTTATTTTTTACTTCCATGTTTCAGTAAAAGTCGCGATTTCTAAAATGGCTCTAGAAATTTTAATTTTGAAAATAAAAATATAAGAGATGTCACCTGTATGTATTTAATCGTAAGTCATAATAATTATTTAACATTTAGTATCAGAAAGAAAAATGAAAAATACATCCATCAATATAAATTTTTTAAATCTGTTTTATAACTTTGTTGTTTTTTTTTAATTTACGTCAGTCATTAGACTGCTCACAATGAAGTCTACCTTCCTAATTGATCTCAGTGCTATTTTTACTCGATTACTTGCGAAACAGTTTTCTCGTTATTATTCATCTTGATCTCAACAACGTAGATTTCCACAGTTTGAACAAGATTGCAAGAACTCGTGTGAAAATACATTCGTTTATACTATTTACGTAATGTTTGTGGTCTGTTCATTGGAAAATTAATAAATCTTCTACAAACATGTGAGCTTGACTTATAGCTCTTCTTTTTAAATTGCAAGGCTATGTATTACGCATGAATATATTTTTAACTGGATTATTAATTAGCTTTTCTTGTGAAACTATTCCAAGTGAAAAAAATAAAACTTTCTCTACAATTGTTTTCTCTGATAAAATTTCTCTTTCTTATTTCCGAGTTATCAAGGATTAAAGAAAAAGTGATTAAAATAAATATTTTGTCTTTGATTGTTCATACTTAAAAAAGTTCATACTTTAAAGCTTAAAGTTTTCACTTTCGAACAATTTGTATGATATTTAAGTTCTTATAATTTTGCTAATTTTTACATACCAAAAATAACGAGCTGGACAAAACGAAAAATTTTCTTGTCACTTTTAGGCATGTCACAAAGAAACAATTTGAGAAATTGTTTAATTAGGTATTTATTTCGTATGAAAGATTGAAGTTTTCTCTACTAATTCTTTCCTCTGATTGAAAAAGATTGAAGTTTTCTCTACTAATTCTTTCCTCTGATAAAATTTCTCTGTTTCCTTATTTCTGAGTTATCAAGGATTAAAGAAAAAATTGTTAAAATATACTTTTTAATTTTAATTGCTCATAACTTCATTAAAATTCATCGTGTAGCAATTTGTAAAATGGATTCTTAAAGTTGAAGTTTTGCTTTAACAAATGGTATAATCGACGATTATGTGTGTTGTAATGTATTGCTATTGTTGTTGAAATATTATTTTTGAGAAAATTTTATTTTAATGGGGTGCCTAATAATTTTATCGATGACTGTATATAAATCATTCTATTGCAATTGTCTTCTGCATATTTTTAAAAAATAAAATAAGCGTGCTAAAGATTCAATGATACTCGTGGTAAAAGATTCAATATTTTCATTTTAAAGTTACATTTGTTTTAAAACAATGAATAATAAAAGAAGATAACAGGAATGGAAAGAGGAAACATATTAAGACACAAATCGTATAATTAACATGATATATATTTGGCATAATTTCTCGATTTTTGATGCATAATGCAAAATCATATCGAGCTTCTTACAAGTCTTATGTAAGATGTGATTACCAAAATCGTTTCCATAATTTTCCAAATGGAGGAATCATTGAAAAAGATATCTTCATGGAAAAATGAGTAGCTGGAAAAGCAAAATTTTTTTAAATTCTGTATATTTTAGAAAGTTATATATAGATTAATAAATTAGAAAATATTTAATTGACTCTAAAATTTATCTGTATACTTTTATATAAATGTCAAAGAATGTTTAGAAAAAATATATATTCATTAATAATATATGTATATGTATGGATGTGTGTATATTAATATGTATGTTGTAAGGATATTCCAGGACTTTATATATAAATAACTATTTAAAGAAGATGGAAATTATGATTATTTCGAAATAAAAGAAATAAATTATAATAAATACAATTAAAATCTCATAATTTGTTGATAGTATAGCATTATTTGATTACAATACTTGATTGTAGAAAAGTAATGTAATTATATTCAAATAATAATAATTCACGAATAAATTATAATGGCAATAATAAATAATAATTAATAAACGGTAATGGCTTGTCATACCAAAGTACCAAATTCATTATTTCGCCATTACATTCTAGGTTCATTATTAAGAAATTTCGTTAGCCATATTAAATTATATCTAGCTTTATAGTTTAGTTGCTAATAGCATTAAATTATCCGCGAATTAATGGTCACAAGCAAGAAATAGCTACTGACAATGGCTGCTAGGCAAAATTTCCAATCGATAACGATGTCACTAAGTTCCGTTAAATTAAATCTTGTTATATATTAATTTCCAAAATGATATAATTTTTATTATAAGAACATATTTATCATCATTAAATATAGCATATTAAAAGAATAAAGTCGTCTTTTAATATAGCTCTTACGATCAAAATCGAATTAGTGCTTTATTTTTTTGTAAGAAAACTGACTATAAATAAATAACATAAGTTATATTAAAAAATAATGTTGTTATGTATGTTAGATATTTAAATAATTAGTAGAACTGTACGTTTTATCAAATAAAAGATTGCTTTTCATTTCTGGAATTACCACTCCGTGTATAAAATTTTCAGTGGGAAAATATTCTAGTGTGACAGAAATAAAGTGATAGAATTAAACCCAAAGAATAAATTTAATTATAGAATAGCTAAGGATAACAAACTGCGATATCATCGTTTTTCAAAGGAGCAGAAACATCAAATAGGCTATAAAAGTTAAATTTGTCTGTCAAGAAGTTGGGCTCTTTTCCATAAAAATTGCAACTGTAACGAAAAGAATTCAAAACGAAAAGATCCACGTAGAACATGTTTTTCTACGAAAATGTAGCTCAAATATATAATATATATATATAACTGCAAATTAATAATGACGATAATGTATGTATCATAAATGGACTATGCGTGTGTTTGCGTGTATAATTAATTAATTAATTTTGTGCGTGTATAATTAATTATAATTTATAATATATAGATAATTACAAAATATCAAATAATCATATAATTTTATAAAAGATTAAATTCTCTTTTCTTTAATATTTAGAATCCTGATCTTTCGTTACCGTTACCATTACGAAAAGATTTGCAAAATTATTAATATTTATCTTACCTGTGGATCAACATTGTACATGCATTTCATTACTTCAAATGCTAAATCACATCCTTCCATCGATTTCTCTGCTGTAAAAATGGGAGACAAACACCAACAAATTACATATTATAATCATTGCAATTTTTTTATAGAAACTATTTTGAAACATTTTCGATTTTTTTTTAAATTACATCAGTTTTGCTTACCGACTGAGCGACATTGTTCCAGTCCTTTTGTGACAAGCGGCATAGAACTCTCCACCAGCATATGTTCCGCTATTTTTCTGAGAGCTCTTTCAATTACCATGTCATTCCTCATCTGAAAAAAAGAGATAATTTATATTCCTGTAGGTAATTATGTAGATTGTAAATAAGTTGTGTAATTAACTTTTTTATTTTTTATTTAAGAAATAGGTGTTTATAACGCATAAGTTTTTTCTTCTGCAGCAATATCTTATTTGCCACGTGAGTATAATACAGGTATATAAAAGATAACTATTTAACTAACATGATTACTTTATTAATTTATTGAGAAATATATTGATGTTTTATATTTGCATATTTAGTTTCCATGTATAATTAGGGTTTTTATAAAAAACAAAATTTAAGTAGTCACAATTAACACTGGTTTGCATTGCAAATGTATCTTGTTTTAATTTTTTTTTCATGCGATTCAAAAAAATTTGAAAAAGATTTATACTTGAGAAATATTTGTAGAAAATTGTAGAAATTTTACTTACCAGTTTTACATTTATCATGATACATTTGTAGTAACATTTCAATTTCCGGTCCGATGCAAAATTACCCTTGAGTGCGTTATCGATTACCTCTATGCACAAAAATCGACATTACAATCTTATTGTATTCTATACTTCTTACTCTATATATATATATATACAGGGTGAATTTTAGTTGTTGTGCCATCTTTCATAGGAAAATAGAAGAGACTAAGATAAATAAAACAGTCCCATACCATTTTCCAAAATTCGTAATATTTATCGAGTTATTAATTGTTAAAAATCGGAAGAAGGGATAGACAGCGCGGTGCGGGAGACGTGGGCGGGGGCTCGCTGCTCCTGCTGCCATTGCCGCTCTTACGTCTCCAGCACCGCGCTGTCTATCCCTTCTTCCGCTTTTTAACAATTAATAAGTTGATAAATATTACGAATTTGGGAAAATGGTATGGGACTTTTTTATTTATTTTAGTCTCTTCTATCTTATTATGAAAGATGGCACAACAACTAAAATTCACCCTGTATATACACACACAATATATATTATTCTTTCCAAACTGGCTATTTTTAATTTGCATATAATGAAAAATATTTACTGTATATTTGTCCATACACACATGTATTTATTATATATTTATTATATTGTAATATTGCTTGAGAGAGAAAGGCCAGTGATTTAATTTTAATAAATATTCAAATTTAAGAAATTTAAAATCTAAAATTAATAAATCCAATATTTACAAATAATAAAACTTGTCTTTTAACATTAAATTTAAAATTTTAGTTAAATTTAAAAATATTTAGTTTTAATTTTGTATACAATATATGATACAAGAAATGTAATATAATATTTTAACGTAATTTTAGATATAATCAATTTATTGTAAATATATTTTAATCAAACTTATTAAATATACTACGTATATTATTAAATTTTTTTTCTAAAAAATTAAAAGGCGTTGTTTTATAATAATATAAAAATGTGGTAATCTTGACAATTGGATACATTATATAAATTTGTAATATATTGCAGTTTTAAATGACATACTTGGATCGGTCCCCACTTTTTCAATACAATGCTTCCTTAGCGGTTGCAGAGCATCCTTTATTTCGGGGAAAGTCATTTTTTTCTACGGAAAAATAAAAATAACTCAATGATGAGTGAGAAACGTGAGGCGTTAATGTTTAAATAAATATATATAAATTATAAAATAAATACACCAATAAATGTAGTCTTACAAAACAATTTAAATATATTTTGCAATAATTATGATATAAGATTTTTTGTTAGAATTTAATTACCTTATTATTTTTAATCGCTAATATGCGATAAAATTTGCAGAAATATTTGAAAAAATGATTCTCAGATTGTTTCGAGCAGCATATATTTAAATGCTAAATATCGAAAATGTAAAAAGTGCACAATATCAAAGAATAACAATTTTGTTGAACATAAAGTTATATTTTTAGTATATTCACATCCTTCAAGTATAAATTAACAAACTTTTTATATTAAATCTATAATCTTTTCTTTTTAATCCGCGATATGTATTTCAAGTATTGTAAATATTTAATAATATTTTTTCAACACTTTGTAGTATCAAATATAATGTTGGATATAAACAATAACAATTTTTATAATTTCTCTTAATCTGTTATTTATCGGTGTATTTACGCATCTTTTTTATGATTTCAAGAAACTTACTACTACACTCTCTGCATTTTGAAGATTCGCCACGAACACGAGCACGAACGAAACGAAGAAAATCGTACCTCTGCCTTTCATTCTTGCTCGTTGCTTTTGATCTTGTTAGCCTTATTGAATTTCTTCTTGGCGCACTTGGACCCCCCGATGAATCGCCCACTGGGCCTGGCTTTTGCAAATCGCGTGCAAAATACGTTCGTTTACTTTTATATACGGAAGTAAAATAGAAGAACCCTTAATTTCTTGTGTGAGGTGGCACATTAACAGTCTAAATGACCGTTTTGGTTGAACGTAATTAACGATACTTAACGCTAATACTGACACGTGAGTCTTATTATGATTCCCGGAAGTCGGATCGCGGCATTATGCAAGTAGCGTTACCTGCGGTTACACATTTGACGATGCAAGACGCTTATGCTATATTTCCTTATAGCATTATAGGAAATAAGCGTTGGAAACAAGAAACAAAGTAATTTCTTTCTTAGAAACGATGTTTATTAATAATTAGCTATTTTTAGACTTTTTAGCTATTAATTTTATTTTCTTTTATTTTATCTTTCTTACTATTCTTCTAACTTTTAATCAATTATTATTTCTATATAATAACATGAAAATTTCACACACAAAAATTTTTATTTCTACGTTACTTTCTTATTTTTACTTTCATGTGTTCTAATTTTAAAGTTTTGGGAAAGAAAGCAATTATGATTCTGAATAATTGTTGATTGTGATTCGAAAACAAAATGAAATCATGAAAAGAAATTTGAATAAAGGCGAATTGCCAATTAAAAAAAAGGAATATGTTTGCTTCTAGGGAGTAATTTTTCTTCAGCATAGTTTAAATTACGTTAAATGTTAATTAAAAAAGATTAAGTATTAACAATAAGACTATTTAAAAACTCTATACTTCTTTATGATTTATATAATTTTCTTGTTATAAGTATCTATAATTTATTAATCTTTAATTTATAATGAAAATGTAATAAAAATATAATTTGATGAACACATTTATATTTTAAAAGAATATAATATCTAAAATTTTATTCCTAGTTTTACGTTTATTAAAATATTTCGGAATAATCGGAAAGATTTTTGAAAAGTGTACATATTTGTATTAGAATATTTATTAACTTGAGAGAAGTATAATTTTAATTAAAAATATATCGACTTTGGTATATAATAATTGCGACACCAGGGATAAGAAAAAGCGACAAACAACGCGACTACATTATTGCATAAATTTATTTAAAATTCTTTTATTAAACGAGTAAAATTTCAAGTAAAATATCTCAAGATCTAAATTTTTATTAAAAAATATAAGGGTACTTTTATTTAGAATTTAAGAATGTTTCATACAATTTAAAATTTTTATGAAAAATCATAACAAATTCTATTAAATAAACTTATGTAGCACCTTCAAAAAAAATTTTTTTAGATTTAAGTTTGTAATACTTGGTTAATTAAATTAATTTCATACCCTACATTTATTTCATATCTATCTATATTTAAGTTAATTTTTTTATTTAATTATACATACACGGAGAGAATTTTCTCTTAAAATTTAGCCTCAAAATCATGGTAATCGTGGGATAACTAATATTTCGAAGATTTTTATAAATTCTCTCTGATTTATTCATATTTATCACAATAAAATATCAAATCTGTTTGATTAATATTACAATCTGTTTGGTAATTTTTATTATAGTAGTTTATAAAATTTCTGTTGTATATTTCACAAATTTCTATTATTTTCGGTAATATTTAGTAAGTCTTTTTTATTTTTATGTAGCTGTCTAGTTATCCCACTCTTATCACCAAACATGTTAAAATTTGTAGTGAATTTTACGGTAAAATATAACGAAAAATTCTCTCCGTGTACATACTTTGCATGCATCAAATATTTTTCATACACTTGATATACATGTTTTTATACTTTTTTTATGAGATTTTCATTATTTTTAAATAAAATTGACTTGTTACTCTTTCACACGTTGTTCAAAACTAATTAGCTGTTAATTATAATAATTAAATAATGCCTATATCATTGCATTACTAATTATTATTATTACTACTGTATAATTGTGTATAGTAATGTATATTGCATCTTGTCACAGTGTATTCACAAACTGACAATTACACAATTCTCGTGAAACAAACATTTTTGAAATTAAGACATTTGTACATTTTTATGTTTACGAATGCTAAACATAATTACATCTTTTCGTTGTATGCGAGCGTAATATTTTCAACTGTATTTGATTTTTGGTTACGGAAAGAAGAAGTGCTCCGGATCTGCTTGATAGTTACATTTCGCATACTGAAAAGCTGTTTCGCAATCATCGCCAGCAGATGCTGTAAAAACAGAAAAATGTCAATTAAATGTTCTCTCTTATATTGCAATCTATGCTTATACTAATGAATAAAAATGTATTTCTCATCAAGATCTTAGTTTCTTTCATAAATGTAAATAAGTTGAATGAAATTTGCATATACTTGTCAAAGATAATTTTCATAACGGATATAATAAGTTTTGTTGTAAAACTGCAGAAATAATTTATCAAGTTCTTGTTATCTGATAAAATATTTATTTTAATGTTAAGATTTAGGAAAAATAAAGATTTTAATTTTCTTTCTCTTTTACTTTTTTTTCTCTTTCTCAAATATTTTTAACTTTTTAAAATTTCTTTCGATTTCTACTTTGTGAAGCTAAACTTACGTAGTCCTGAGCATTTATTTGCAGCCTCTACGCAAGGTCCCGCCACATCAGGTGGCATCATCATTTCCATTTGTTTAATCAACATGTTGACATCCACACGTCCATTTTTGAACTGAATTGCATAAAACATGCGTTTTTAGTAGCTGTTTATAAGTATCTTTATGTTAAATAATAATGAATATAATAACTATAATAAATCCTTAAATAATTATAATTTAATCATTGCAAATACATGATATATTTTCATTTTGAAATATTTGTTCATGTGACTTTTAATAATGTTATTAAATTGTTTGTATAATTTTATGATACTTTATTTATTATATTTAGCGTATTTTCTTTTTCTTACAGCTCGCATTGTCTTCAATATACAAAGCGTGTAGCATTTTAACGTTTGATCCTCTGGGAATTGGCCGTCTTTCATTCCTGCGACAACTCCTGCAAAACGAAAGTATAAAACATTTATATTTTGAAGTTTTAATGAAATTTTACAATTAAATTATACTATGATACATTTTGTCAAAGCTGTAAATAAAATTATTTTCTTTAAATAAATTCCAGAAATGAACAATATCACATTTCTAATTTACAATTGTACAATATTGCCAATTGCGCAATGAATTGATTTAAAATATTTAAAAAATTATAAACGTTCTATTTTAAAAATTATTAAAGAAATTACAATTATAGACCTATATGATAGATGTTTAAAAAAAGTTATCAATTTATATATAAATTAAGAATTTTAGATTAAGACAATGATGCAATGCAATTCTTATTCGTACAATGTAGAATGGCTGAAGAATTGTTTCTAATGTAAATGGCATTGGATCTTGAAAGCCAGAATTAAAATAGAGATTACTGTAATTGTGAAGACATATCTTCCTATATCACGTGCTATTTAATATTATTTCTCTGTATTGTTCACTTCTCAATGCTTTTCTTTCTCTTATATTTACTATTTAATTAGATTTAAACATATTTACACGTATTAAATAATTTTATGCAAGCACACTGGTATAATTTTAATTCTCCAATTATTTAATTTATTCTTAATTATTTCTATTATACGTTTTTTCTATAAATTATTACTATATTGTATTAGTATACTATTACAATGTTGTTTACAAATTTCTTTGGCTTTGTGAAGTTTGCCACTCGAAATATCAAGTTATTATGAAGACTTGTATCATTATATATTAATGCTATTGTTTTGATATTGAGAAAGGACATTACAAAATGAAATTCGGAACATTTGCATAACACTCACCAGGGTCTGCATGAATTTTTGACACACATGCATTTCGCATGGTCTGAGCGGCTTTTTGAATTTGTTCCATTGTCATCGCCTACATTACAGAAAAATCCAATTTACATGTACTTTTTACATTTCCAGTAATAAAATAACACACATGTGTTTTATACATCTTACTACACCGACTACATTATGAAAAATTAAACAACAATATTTAAAAAATATTGTTTAATTATAATGAAAATATTTAAAAAATTATGTTCGATTATTTTTAAATAAATAAATCTTTTTTTCAATATAAGTAGCATTATTAATTATAATAATTATTAAAGAATATTTGTTCAATTATTTCGAATAAACATGTAATGTAAAAAATTTTATGTTTATAATAAAAATGAGTAAAATCCGTACACTTAGTGAATCAGTTTGTTATTAATTGTATGATAAAATCTTTTATATTAAAAACTTTCTATTTTTTTTAATGTCTTATAAAGTTCAAAAGGAAATAAAATTTTATATTAATTAGATGCGAGTTCCAGATTTACCTCTTTCATTTGAAAAATATATTTGTCTACTTATTAAGTTATTTGCTGGTAACTTACAGCATTTGCGTGATTCACTGTGGCCAGTCCAACTATTACCATGCAGATCAGTAAACGCGCGCACATTTTCTAATATTTTCGATTACAATACGCACAGAAATACGTACGAATTTAATCCAAAATATTTTCTCGAAATTACCGGTGCACTGTGACTAGCTTTCGTTGCTCTTTTATAAAGAATACAGCTGTCGACAAATTGTCGGCGGTTAATATACCGAGTGATAATCTCGTTTGGAGGCTTAATTTCGTAGCATTTGTCCGCGTAAAAGGTATACTTTGTATGGAAATTATGTCGAGACAAAATTGGAAGTTTCCGCGATATGTCATTTGTCGAAGAAGGAATCGACAATTTGCCACGCATGATGACATGTCATTAATCGGTTTCAACTCTAATGTAAGTTTCTGCCGATGGTTCTCGTTGGGTTTTTCATCTTCCGGATGAAAAAAGCAGAGAAAACACGAAGGGACTTTGGCTTTAATTACGACCGAGCGTATAACAAATGCGTGAAAATTAATCGCGGAGACGCGAAAACGTTGACGAGGAGGGGAGAAAAAATGTAATTATCGATCTGCCGCAGAGAGCTCTCGAATTAGCCGCCGTACGTAAGTATGAGATGTTGAGAAAAATGATTTCAAGGCGAATAATTCGTTTTAAAGGTGTCTCCGTTGTGAACAAGGATTCGATTCTTATTAGTTTAAATTTTATTTTATTCTGCACTGAGAGAAAAATATTATAATTACTTTTTGACTCAATCATTATTTTATAATATTTCTAGCAATAAATATTATAGATTAACTTAACCATATGCATCCATTATGTTAACTATAATTATCATTAGCAGTATTATAAAATTGTGATTGAGTCCAAAAGTAACTATATTTTTCTCTTAGTGTGCATTTCTATGTTTTTATATATAAGTAAATTTATTGTAGAACACTTTGTATTTATTTTATGTACACATTATAATTACAATATATATATATATACACATATATATATATATATATATATATATATATATACATATATTACAATACAAGTTAAATTGATAATTTTAGAAAATTTGTCAAGTTTCCTAACTTGTACCACCAAATTTTTTAAATTGCAATAGAACGATTTATGCTTATTTATTTTTCATTTATTTGTCATATTTTACATGTCATCAATATGTTATATGTAATTTTATTACATAAATTATTTATATTTTAACTTACTTATATAATAGATGATCAATACATGAGAGAGATAATAAGCAATTGTATAAAAAAGCGCAAACTCACTGAGTTAAATACTTTATGGACATGTTTCATGAGAAAGATATAACCCTCCGATGGCGAACGGCTTAATTACATGTTTTTAATTAACGATAATGTCTCGTGCTTGCTGCATAAAAATCATAAAATATGTTTATAATTACGTAATAAATATCTTCTCAAGTAAAATTCACCGAAAATATTAGTTGTCCTGTACGGCGCGGGTCTGCTAGATATATGCTTTGATTATTTCTCACATAGTTTATTCTTAACCTTTTGAAGCACGAATTTTGTATCAAAAAGAATTTAAAAATTTATCTATTTATTTATAACGACTCTAATATATCATAATAACATTTCCCATTATCATTTCTGCATTTTTTTAAGTCTACGATACCTAAGAAATTAAAAATAAGGCCAAAGTGTGAAAATTTGATTTCAAAGAGAGAGAGAGAAAGAGAGAGAGAGAGAGAAAGAGAGAGAGAGAGAGAGAGAGAAAGAGAGAGAGAGAGAGAAGAAAAAGGTGATAGCCAGGCCTCTGTGACTCAAAGATATTAATTTAAATATTTTGTTAATATTTAACAAATGTACATTGAAAAAAATTCTGGTTAAAAACGGACGAATCAGAAAAATCTTAAGTAAGATTAATGAAATATTCTAGTTATTATAAATTGATAGGAATATAGGAATTCTGGTTATTATAAATTGTAAAGTATTGAGTTCTATTGTAATAACCAGAATGTTTGATCAATTCTACAAGATTTTCTGATTCGTCCGTTTTCAAACAGAATTTTTTTTCAATGTAGATGTTACATCTTTATTAATTTTTTGTATAAAGTTTAATAACAACATTTCAAACAACTTTTTATCGCATTTATAAATCATACTGAGATATATGAATTCTACTAATATATGTATACATATTTAACTATTTAAAAATTACATATTTTAACGTCGTAAAATCAGATATCATAAAATCATTATAATTTTAAATTACAAGCGATTAGTTAGTTAAGTAAAGATTTATTTATTCAGAAGCGTAATTGCTTGTATACATAATCGTTGTATTAATATTCATCAATTTAACATATTATCTGCATAACTATTTTTTTATCTACGTAACTATTGAACACATTGCGTAACCTGTAACTGTTCAAAGTAGAATTTGGATATCAAATATTTTGCTGTAAATTTCTAATTTGTATTCCTACAATCTTGATTATCGTTTACATTTACATTTACAAAAAATTATACTATCTGATCTTATAGTTTACCTTGCTACCAACAAGTGTGTTATTATTTAAATAATTAGGCGACAATATAACAAAATAATAATATGTTTACATCTTCATATCTTTATACATTGCTCAAAAAAAATATGGCATCAAAAAATTTATGCCAAAAATTACCGAAATTTAACAGATCATATCTCTGCGAGAAATAATCGTAGAGCGATAAACTTTTTTTTAAATTAAAGGTTAAAATCTCAGCTTTAAAATGGTGTACATATTTTCTGGATTAGGGACATTTATGCAACAGAAACCTCTTAAATTAGAGACATGTTTGATATTTTAAAATTAGCCAAGATTGGAAGTATGCACGGACTTGGATAATTTTTTTTCGAGCATGTTATATACATCAAATGAAAACCTAATTCTTCTCCTTTAATTTGAGTGGTTGCTGAACGCTGTGCGATTTTTTTTCACCGAGTTATCAAGGTTTGAAGAAGAAATGGTCATTTTGACTTTGATCGCAGATCTAACTTAAATTGTTGAAAATTAAGAGAACGATCTGCTTTACTATAATAAATGAATAAAGAACGTCTGAAGAAATTAAACATGCATTATTCAAGCTTAAAATTTTAACTTTAACGCAATATCGATAGTTTTTTAGTTTTTAGCAATTTAGACAATTTCAAGAACGATGGACATATGGAATAAAAATGTTTTAGCTGATAAACGTTATTGTTTTTCATTGTGGTATACTTGAACTACAAAACTTTGCTTTAGTGATTTGATTGGATCTTTTTTCATGACAATATATCGAATTAAAGAAAAAACGTAAAATATGTGATTTTTTTACATGACATTTGAACTTAATTTTTTATTAGAAAAAGTAAGGCTAAAAAGAAAACAATAACAGCGTTTAAAAGAGCTAACTTTCAGCTTTTTAATGCTTCTTCGCGGAGTACTATATGTTGATTTGTTTACGAGTAATAAGTGATCAAAGGCAAAATGACCATTTCTTCTTCAAACCTTGATAACTCGATGAAAAAAAATCGCACAGCGATCAGCAACCACTCAAATTAAAGGAGAAGAATTAGGCTTTCATTTGATTATATAACATGCTCGAAAAAAAATTATCCAAGTCCACCGTGCACGCTTTCAAATTAAACTAATTTTTAAATATCAAACATGCTCTCTAATTTAAGAGGTTTCTATTGCATAAATGTCCCTAATCCAGAAAATATGTACACCATTTTAAAGCTGAGATTTTAACCTTTAATTTAAAAAAAAGTTTATCGCTCTACGATTATTTCCCGCAGAGTTATGATCTGTTAAATTTCAGTAATTTTTGGCATAAATTTTTTGATGCCATATTTTTTTTGAGCAGTGTATATACGATTTTTTAATCATTATTACTTAATTTATGTACTTTATTAACATCTCAGATAAGAAACTTTTGTAATGAATGCACAATTATTGCATCTTTCCATTTACAGCATTTCGCAATACTTGTCATAAGATGATTCTGCAAGACGCATATCTTTTGCTGAAAAAAAATTTTACAATTATAAGTTAGAAATATATTGAGAAAATTATGAAGCAAAATTACTTAAAAAATAAAAAAATTTCTTGCTGTTACTTCAATAATAATTGTACAATGTTGATTTTTATTTAGATTTAGACTTATTACACAATGTATTATACATTATATTTTAACATTAAAATGATATTAACATTTTTCTGTATGCGTTCCTATCTGGGATATTATATACTATATACGCTATGTAAATATTATATGTTTTATAATCATTTAATTAATTGAAATTATGTTAGTTTCATTTTTATTATTGTTATCATTTAATGTCTATATATTTTTCTATTTATATTCTATATATATTTTTCATTAATAGTAAGCAATTTAATCTCGTAGTTGATGAGCATTATTAACTGCTGAACCTAAATTAAATGTAATTACGATAGTCGTCTCTTAAGTCATTAAAATAATGTGTTTGAGTAAAAAATCGAATAAATGAAAGAAAATATAATTATAATACTAGAAAAATGTACTTGAGAGCCAGAATTAATTATAACTGGTCGCATGATCAGAACGCTAGATGAGTGAAAATTCGGCGAAGAGCAAAGGCATGCCGAATTAATCGCATCCTCGCCGCCACACCTGCCCGGCCTTTTGTGATGCTAATTAGCTTTCAATTAAACCCGGAAACTCGACCCGTCTATCCAATGTCGATTAGGTCTCGTCACATTTTCAGCACTTTTGTTAGAAGGTCGCGATTCTACCTTGTGCTCTTTCTGTTTCTTTTATTACTCTTTTTTTGCGTATCGGAGCAAATTATTTAATCTTGATAAATTAAAAAAGACAAAGTAGAATAATATGCGTGCCCACGTATACATATGTATATATATGTATACATATGTATACATGTGTAATTGGTATTATATCACTGTTTTTAGAACTTAATCCAATTAAATTTATTGTTTCAATGCTTTTAAAACAAAAAGTGTATATATACAGCCATGGACAAAATTATTAGACACCCCATTAAAATAAAGTTTCTTTAAAAATAATATTTTAATGATAATAGCAACACATTACATCATACATAATCATCGGTTATACCATTTGATAGAGCAAAGTATCAACTTTAAGAATCTATTTTGCAAATTGCTGTAAAATAATTTTTAACGGAGATATAAGCGATCAAAGACAAAATATCTATTTTACCTATTTTTTTCTTTAATCCTTGGTAACTCCAAAATAAGAAAACACAGAAAAATTTTGTCAAAGAAAAGAATTGTAGAGAAAACTTCATTTTTTCACATGGAATGGTTGAAAAGTTCTCAGATTTTTTTCTAAACTATTTACAATAATTAAGGGAACACTTGTCACTTTTTCAAAACATAAGTAAAATTCAAGCAATTATAACTTTGTTATAAATTTTCAAAATGTAAATTTAAAAGGATTTTAAAGCTTAAAGTTTTCACTTTCGATCAATTTGTATGATATTTAAGTTCTTAAAATTTTGCTAATTTTTACATACCAAAAATAACGAGCTGGACAAAACGAAAAATTTTCTTGTTACATTTAAGTGTGTCACAAGCACAAGAAATAATTTGAGAAAATGTTCAACTATTCCGTGTGACAGATTAAAGTTTTCTCTACAATTCTATTCCTTTATAAAATTTTTCTGTTTTCTTATTTCTGTAGGCCTATTTTGTAACTCTGTAAAAAAGCTGCGCAACGACATTACAACGATGACAAACTGTCGTTAAGAGTTATAGAATGGGTCTACTGAGTTATCAAGGGTTAATGAAAAAATTGTTAAAATAGACATTTCATTTTGATTGCTCATAATTCCATTAAAAATTATCGTATAGCAATTTGTAAAATGGATTCTTAAAGTTGAAAATTTGCTAACAAATGATAGAATCGATGATTATGTATGATTGGCTATTGTTGTTGAAATATTATTCTTGGGAAAATCTTATTTTAATGGGGTGCCTAATAATTTTTGTCGATGGCTGTATGTATAGTGTAAATATAAATCATATCTATAATTATCAAGCGATGCGGTCACGTTACGATGCACAAATGGGCGACTGATCACATAAGTACATTGTTAAATTTGTATAATTAAATCATACTCAAGTTGAATTATTTTTAACCATTCGCCACTGTACCTACTCTCTCAATATGTCGTTAATTTAATTAAAATAATGCAGTTAAGTAACAACGTGTTAACTATATGTTCTGTTAAAATAATATTTTCGACATACTTGGTAATTGAAAATGTCAAAAATGTTACTTACCTTTATTTAATCTAGGAATTTATTTAAATTTGATCCTTTAATATTCGACATTTATGTTTCTGATTAAATATTGAGGTGCTTTTAAGGATCCGGAATTCTTACAAGCTTTTGAATAAAAAGTCAAGAAAATAAGCTAGCTTCCAAAAATTTAAAGCATTGTTCTGATATGTCGACGAGAGTGCGCATCAATCCGAATATAAAATTGATTCAGTCAATCTCGAGATTTCGACATGTATTACACAAAATGATATCTTCTTGTGTTCCAGTTTCAATCACACGTACGCACACATTCACAGAGCTTTTGTCTCTCAAGGGTCATTCGCAATACTTACATACAGTTAAATGCAATAAAGTTATATGAATATTAATACGCACACGCATATGCGCAATAATTTCTGACGCACACGAGATAAGCAGATAGACGGAGAAACAAAGAAAGAGCCGAGTGTAATCACATACACGCATATGTACATACACATTTAAACACTCATTTATATTTATGCGCACATGCAAATAAGAGAATTGAGAGAACATTTGTGAAAGAAAAAGTGTATTATATGTTTGCTTTGAATCAAGATGAAATTGTAGGAATTGATGGAATCAAAGATAAAAAAAATTGATGCAAATCGGTAAAAAATTATTATTAGTGCAATTTTTCATAATTGGGAGAGAATATGTAATTAAAAGATATAATGTAATAGATACTTTGAAGTAGGAGTCTCCAATCTGCGTCCCTTGTCAAGTTTCATGAAGCAACGTTGTATATACATTAAAACATATTCTGGTTAAGAACGGACGAATTAGAAAAATCTTGTAGGATTGATCAAATATTCTTGTTATTATAATTCTGATTATTATAAGTTATAAAGTATTGAATTTTATTATAATAATCAGAATATTTAAACAATTCTACAAGATTTTCTGATTCGTCTGTTTCTAATCAGAATTTTTTTTCAGTGTATATATGTATATATACATATGTATGTATGTATGTATATGTATACGATTCTGCGATTTGATCGTCGTTAGAAACTTTTATAACATAAAAAAATTTTTAAATAAAGGCAATTTGTTTGTGATATAATCTTCAAAACTAAAATTTATCCCGGGGAATTAGTCATTACACAGATTTTAATATGGCTCTCTTGACAAAAAAGATTGGAAAACTCTATTCAAAATATAATTAATGAGCCAATGAATGAGTCAATAAATAGTTTAGAAGTAAAGAAATGCAATGGCTATGAAATGTCTTAAAAATGCATACATATTTTTTGAGGAATAAACATAATTTATATTAAAAATATTGGAAAAGTTTTTCAAGATATCTTAAAAAAATTTTATACATATAAGTAAAAAATGTACATCAATTACTGAAAAAACAAATTCAAGTGTTAATATAAAATAAAAAAATAAATTAAAAATAAATATGAAATCAATTTAATTATCCAAATGAGATAAACCTAAATATAAAAAAATGAACTTTTATAAGTCACATATGTTTAATTAATAAAATTTTGTTTACTTTTCTGTGGCTCTTTTGTGATTTCACATAAATTTGATGTCACATAAAATTAATATAAAATTAAATTGAAGCATAAAATATTAAGTGATATGCATTTTAATGTACACATTTTTCACTTTTGTAAAGTTTTTTTATAATGTATGATAATGTATATATAATCATTTCACAAAATAAAATTTTAATAAAATACGTTCTGGAAAATATTGTAATAAAAAAGACAAAATTATTTAAAAAAAGGCATATACATATATCTAAAAGGCATATCTATCTTTTTAAAAGTAAAACCTTAAATATTAATTAGTCAAATTTAAAAGTCTAATCGTTTTGAAAAATAATTTAAATAAAGATTGACTATTAAAATTTATATTCTAATAATCACTTTATATGTATAAATAATAATATAAATTGAACAAAGGCTACAAGTAATATTGATGTCATTTTATCCTGCGTTCAGAGGACGCAGAATGACACGATAACTCTATTTTTCTTCTCACATCCGGAAGTGACTAATCAACAATGATTTCGACGTGTACGTATCTCTCTCTGTCGATTTTCCATCCACACAATTGTGCGCGTTTCCGGGATTTGGAAACAACTCGGTAATAAACAAATTAAAAGTGCGCCGCTAGCGCATGCACTTCTGGAAATAACCTACTAAATTAAGACGCAGTAAGATCATTTTCAATGATTCTTATCGCCTCATTACGGGATTACACAACAAACTTTTTATACATAAGTACTTTTTTACACACATAGAAGCGAATAATTTTTCCAGTTAAAAGCAGTAGCTCGTTGATTTTATGATCAATGTATGAATATCATATCACGTCAATTATCGTCAACAAGACAGAAATTTAATCAATATGATGTAAATATTGCATTACTAAACAAAATTGTTGTTATTAAATATTACATATTACGTGTGATGTGTAATAAAAAATTATTTTGAATAATAATAAATTAACTCTTTAAGCAAATTTTTGAGGCATAAGAATCAATGAATAACCTGTAATGTTACATTATATACATATTATAAATTAATTATATTAATTTTAAATCAATAATTTTGCCTTGTTTTATTAATTTAATGTTTACTTTTGTTCGTAATTAGAGAAAATAATTTAATGAATTTGCTACAGTATTAGGATTAAATCTCAACAGCATTATTATTTAAACGATTTAATCGTGCTAATAAAGTGTCCGGCTCGATGTAAATGTATTTATCGCGAAGGAAATCCCGGTTAGGATGATAATAACCAACTACGAGCGGAAACAAAGCATTGTTTAATCGCACAACAAGCGTCGTGCTTATGCAAGGAATTAATAATAACTAATTATTCGGCTATTACTGTAACAGGTACGAAATACTATCATTTTATACAAATTGTAGAATACTTTGAAAATTCAATATTTTTAAATTAGAAACAACTTATTATCATTGGTTAAGTTAAACGGTTAATATTATCGTTGGAAAAGTTATCGACAAGATATGTAGGAAAATGTTAAACAATAGATAGTCGCATTTATTAATAATTGCGCGGTAATTACAGCATTGACAAGTTAAATTAAAAATTGTTAATTTTAACTATATTTTAGCT
The DNA here is from genome assembly GCA_928718305.1 of Tetramorium bicarinatum. Lineage (NCBI taxonomy): Eukaryota > Metazoa > Arthropoda > Insecta > Hymenoptera > Formicidae > Tetramorium > Tetramorium bicarinatum. The sequence continues at coordinate 17,518,295 of OV788329.1, read as the reverse complement.
ATAATTTATATTGTGAAAATATTCAATTATAAACATAATTATTATTTATTTTATTAAAAATTTTTTAATTATTATTTTAATTATTAAAATTATTATTTGCAAATTATTTATCAAAAATTTAATTAATGTCAGCTATTAAGTTTTATTAATGACTAATTTGAGTTTTACTAATTAATTTATTTGTAACTTCATTAAAGAAAGCAATTAGTTTAATTAGCCTATTAAAAGCCAAATTACAATACAGGGAATTTTTCGATCAAATTACATGTGATACATGTTAAATTTGTAAATTTCAAAATACTTTAATACATTATTAATTTTTTTAATTAAAAAAATTTTTTTAATGTAGATTTATCGAAAGATTTTACACTTTGTCTTATCTTTAAAAAAAAAAAATTATTTGCTTTCTAACATATTGTACACGATGTGTGTTAATTTATTTATAAAGGTCATTGACACTTTGGTGAGATCCCTGTCAGCACTAGCAACAGTAACTCGATGGCAACGATGATGATGGTGGTGGCGGTGGTGGTGGTGGTTGCAGGCGGTTGATGGTGACGATGGCGTTAATGCTGGAACCAGTGGCACCCGAGGCCCCCTTGCTCTCGTCTCTCTCTCTCTCGTCTCCTCCTGCCGCTAATAATATCGTTTTCCAACTCGAAACCTTGTAATGCTTGCCTCGGCGAAGTCACGATCAATTATTATTAATTACGGCGAGTGTACTTTCGATCGCTCGGTCGTTGTTCCTTTGTTTATCGGTCGATGTGAGTGTCGCGATCTGCAAGTGAGAAAATAAAGAAGGAATGAGAGAAAAAGGAATTGGAATTACAGTGTATGAGTGTGGGTGATGTGCACAAGTGAAGCTTGTAGCTGCACCATGTATGTATATTTAATATTCTGTACATTATTTTAATTAATCAGCAAATTACTTGAAGCGATTCTCAGTGCTATATTTTTGGCTTTTAGTTCTCTTAAAATACTATTTTCCTTCTAATCATTTTAAAAAACTTTCTGAAAGAAAGAAAAATATGGTTTTGACATGCATTAAATACAGAAAGCAATATTGACAGATTTTTGAAATGTTTATTAAACAAAATTCAATATAATTGATTTATTTTAATGCTAATATTTTTAATTATTCTTGTTTACACAACAAGAAACAAAAAAAAATAGTGCAAAATAAAATTATTTGTACCTAAATTGTCGCTAAACGTTGTTTTATATTCAATTCAAATTCAATGGAATTGGCTTAAAATATCCGTAATTTATTTCCCCGCATTAAAATTTATATAACTATATGTACATATAGATGCGAATATAAACACTTCTCACGTGGTTGATTAGCCTGAACTTATTATGTCACTATAATTATTATGCGAGTAGCTAAACCGCGAATGTTGTTTCTTTCGTAATCAAATGCGAAGCACGTGTGCATTTAATTAAGCTCTATTGCGGCGATCGTGCACGACACCCACATGTTGCTCATCTTTATTTATATAATGATGGACATAAATGAAATTTAAGATCTAATATAACAATGTCAACTAAGAATTTAAATTTATAACATACAAAAAAATATTAGTTATAATTAGAAATATGTGTAATCTGAGAAACATATTCTTTGTTAAAATAATTGATTGTGGCCGAACATAGAATTTAATCCAAGAACAATACTGTTCAATCTGATTTGAAATATATTTTACATTTCTCTTCTGATTTATGGTTCAATTTAATATATATTAATAATTGAATTTAAAATATTTATATTGAATTATTAACATTGTAATATTTAAATTGACATATCAATGTATAAAGTACTTAAAATATATTAATAATTCAATTTAAAATATTTCAATATCTAAAATGCATACTTGTGAAAGAATATATTTCTCCTCTAATAATAAAATATAAAAAGAGGCTCTTATCAAGAAAAATACAATATTTAACAAGTAAAATAAATAGTAAAATACAAATAAATATAAAAAAATAGTTATATTAAATACTACACAGAGCAAATCTGAAAATTATGAATGCTCTCTCTATTTTAGGAATTTCATTCTTCTCACTTCTAACAATCGATACGGATTTGAACTGCTTTTGTGACTTTTGGGAGGAACTGAATGACATTCTTGGCGATAGCAGTCACAAGCGCGTGTCCGCTCGAATTTCGCACGAACGGCTGATTCATTCTTCGCCGGTGATCTCCTCTCGAATTCGAGTGACGGTATTTACCTGTGCTCGCCTTCACCTGCCTTGAACTCGGCGAGGCCTTACCACACACATTCAGCGTGCAGGAACTACGGCAAGCGCCTCTTAGGAATGTGCCTTCCTCACGTGCCCGCCGCGCGTCCTTTGAATTCTGTCTGTACGAATCCTCTCCTGTCTCCTAAATTCGACCGACCGGTATTCCGCCGGTATTGTTCGTCGCCGAAGGAAAAAGCGGAAGCGTCGTTCCTCTTTCATCTTCTTCTTCTTTTTTTTTGCTTCTGTTCTACGGGTTCTCACATTCGACGTGACATTGGGATATACAGGCGTGAGAGAAGCGCAGTCGAGGAAACGAGGAACAATACCATTCACCTACCTTTTGATGGGTTAAACCTGTCGTATAAATAATCGTAGGAATTATTATATATATAAAGTGTCTGCATTTTTAATACAGAGCTCCATGGGTATCTTTTGTGCGATGATTTTTTGGAGTCGATGAACGAACAGTTTATATTTTTAAGCCAGACAGCTAATGAAATATGTAAGATGAATATTTTTTATTTGTAATAAACAAAAGGAGGAATGATTTTCGATATTTTCATTTTAAACATATTTGAAAATGTTATAATTATTTTTAAAAAGCTATAACATTCATGAAAGAAAATGTGTTTCTCTTCCCGCAATCTTCATTCACGTCAGTTTTACAGAATGAATTAATTGAATCAATTGAAACATTAATTCAACTTTTAAAAAGCTAACTAAATATTGATCAAATATATTTACTGATAAATTATTGCTTTTATATTTAATTTTGTAGAGATTGTCTAAATTAACGCACGCATAATGCAATTTATTATTTTGTTTATCATTAATAAATTTTTATTTTAGAAATAAAATATATGTTATAGAAATGAAATAAAAAAATATTGAAGATAAAAAATAATTTTCTTCTTAATTAAAAGTCAATAAATTTTGTAACGATCTTAAACATTAGTTTTCTGAAGACCGATGGCTCTTTGAAAAGTCGGGACATTTATTTTAAAAATTTCAATTTTGTAACAAAAATATTTAATTATAATTTATTGAAATAAAATGTTTTTCCCTTTGGCAAAAAAAGTTGGCCCTCAAAAGGTTAACATTCTATCTCTTCTTCCTACATGAAGAAGCATGTGCAGTTTCTCGTATGCAGCGCTCTGCACTGTAGATATCACAGGAGACCACTTCTTGACGCAGTTGCTGTTGCCACCTGTTGTCGCGTAATGCAGTTAATGCAATTCCTTCAATATCTCTACTCATTATGCAAAACATTCTGTAAAACTAACGTGAGTATGGAGATTGCGAGAAGAAGAGCACATTTTCCTTTTTGAATATTACAGCTTTTTTTAAAATAATTATTACATTAAACTCGCAGAATAACTATGCTTAAAATAAAAATGTCGAAAATCATTCCTTCTTTTGTTTAAGTAAACAAAGAAATATTTATCTTACTTATTTCATTAATTTAATATTTTCAACGCTCAAAAAATAAATAAATTTTAGTCACGTAAATATTAAAAGCACCCAGCAATCTTAATGAAACATTAAATTAACTCAACTTTTAAAAAAGTTAACTAAATATTAATCAAACATATATTTATAAAAAGATTGCTTTCATATATTAATATTAAATACATCCAGATTGAAAATTCATTTATTGGTTTTTTTTCATTTTTGTTATTCACGTGACTAAAATAAACGCACTTAAATATTAAGGAATCCAATTTAAACCAATTCTTTAAGTTGAATAAAAGTAAACAATATTTTATGATTTCAAATGCCGAAATTATTATTTCAAATACAAACATATTAGTAATCAACAATGTTATTCAACTCCATTATTGTTTTAATTAAATCAACGACACGTTGAATAGAAGCAAGTAAAGAAATAATTAAAAATGACTCAAATCGAGCATGATTTGTCACTGGGAATTTAACACAGAGCGCAAAGAGCGCGTAGAATCACAGTTATTCCCTACGCATCACGCTCATTGCCGTAAAACACTTGCAGCTGCGCTCGGCGGTGCAATGTGCTGATTGGTCTCGATTAAAATTGACTCGCTTGCGAAATCGTTCGAACGATCCTTAACGATGACGTCGGACAGTCGAGAATATTCCTGCGTCTGTCTGTCCGCTCGTGGGCTCGGCTCGCGCGTGTAACGTTTCGCCGTTGCTCTCACGACGCGTTTCGCCTTTTATCTCCCTGCAAAAGGAAACGCGCGCCCGCGTGGAAGTCATTGTGTTGCGTAATAATATGCTAAAGTAATTGGGCGGCTATCTCGTCGCGCGATAACCCGGAAAACGGAAGAAAAGCGGAGGACCTAACGGTGCCTTCTTTCCAGAAAAAATTCGCGGGCCTCTTGTGAGATAACCGGGGATTTATTTCGACTCGCTTCGACATTTTCTCCGGGAACTAGATAAGGGGCTTATATCGCGGAATTGCTGAATCGTTTCTTGCTGTGCGAGAGATATGGACCGGATGAGTCAGTGGTTTCTCGCAAAAATGTACAGGCGTAACAGAGTTACGAATATAGTCAACACATATATGGGGAGATATTTTTATATAGCAATCGCAAAAATTATATAATTTACTTGAATTTTATGAAAATAAATTTTTATTGAATTTGTTCTATTTCAGAGTGATTAATTGCACTTGATTAATCTTTTTACAAATGTTACTTTGAATTATTTTATCATTTAAACTAGAATGACAAATTTCTTAAACACGATAATTTAAAAATGTTTCTGCGTCAATGTTTATGTATTTTTCATATAATAATTTATTGCATATTGATAGAATTGCAGAAAGAGATGATAAATCATTGTGTTACGAGCTAATACATAACTTATTATTATATTAAAATTTCAAATTTAAATTTCAATTTCATCAAATAATCAAATTTTTATTGAATTTATTTTACTTTAAATTAATTAATTAGACTTGATTAACCAGTTGATTTTACAAATGCTAATTTGATTTATTTTATGATTTAAATTATTATAGAATGACAAATTTCTTGAGCAAAATAATTTAAAAATATTTCTGCATAATTAATATTTATTATGTGTTTTACATAATTTATTGCACAAAATTACAAGAGATGATAAATTTTCAAATTAAATTATTATATTACCAGCTCATACATAAATTTCAATTTCTTGTCGTGCTTTTTTTTACTTCTTAATACGATTCTTTTGTATGTACAAGTTAATATAAGGCGGTTAAAAAAAACTTGCGAATATTTCCTGAAAGAAGTTGCAAGATTATTCCATGGAACTTGTCAAGGCCGCGACCTTTCTGAAGAAGATAATAAACTCGAAAAGAATCCACGGCGGAAGTGTGGATGCGATGGGAAAACGAAGCAAACGGGAATAATTCGTGAATAAGTCATGATGCCGCGAGATATTTCCGTTTCCTTGCGCATTATGAAAATCATCGCGGAAGAAGAAAAGCCAAATAAATTCTGTGGGAAGGGATAGTTCCGCGTGTGCATAATTCTCGCATTAATATCTTAAATAATTCGTTATTTGCATGCAGAGATCTCATCAGCTGTGTTTAACTCAAATAATACACCTCTGATAGTTTCATAATTTAAATTAAAAGATAATGATACATTTTTCTAATATTTTAATAACTAATTATGTAAATCTACGTGTAATCGTGAAACACAATGCAGTGCAATTCAATATAAAAAAACATTATGATATAATGTAAAATTTAAAAGTGGATGCTGCATATTTTTAATAACAAAAGAACAACTTGTACTTACAAGTAAAAGTTTTTAATTGCGTCTACATTCTGGATACTTCTTCATTCTTTATATTTCTTAGAAAAATTATTAAAGAGGATATTTAATTGTAATTTATGTTTTGTTGCAGATTTATCGCTGACGAGTGACATACGTAAAGTGCATGTGATTTAATTTTCATTAAAGTGCGCGGTGATTTGTTAATTGAGTTGATTGCCAAGTGAACCATTGTGTAATGTGAACTAATATGAGAAGAAGATGACGTCGCTGATTCAGAGGGACTTTGGGTCCCAGAGGAAGAGGGAGTCTACCAGCAGCACAGCATCCAGTTATTTACTGGTAAATATTACGATCATGATAAATTACGAGTCCGTTCGGAATAGGCTTGAATTGTAGGTCTTGTATATCTACTAAAAAGGCTAAAAGCATGCTGCGGATGCGGCTTATTATCCTCCAGGATAGTTAGGCACTGGTCCAGTAACCTATTCCCATAAAAATTAAAGTGAAACTTTCCTGAAAGAAACTGCGGAAGGCCAAAGTCCAGTTAGACTGTCGTGCCATTGTTGAGTCTGACAATAAATTTTGCAATCAGAGCTTATTAAAAATAGTAAGTGATACATTGTATAATTAATTTTTGCAACGAAAAGTATCCTGCTAATAAGAGAATATTAAAGTTCGTATATTGGAAAAGTCTGTCGATTTTTGTAATAACGCGAAACTCAATTCTTCGCTTTATGTCATTATAGACTCATTAATAGGTCATTAATAGCACGTTGTAAAGGTGACATTTCGGCCGTCATTTTGAGTATTTAATTATTAAAATCAGGTATGTTTTAACAATTTTCTTAATTTTAGAAATAATTTATATTTACGATCAAGAGTCTAATTAAAAATTTATTATAACAAAACTCTCAATTGGAATTAATTAAGAAATATTTGTAATCCTGTGTACTTTGTTTGCTCTTTTAATGTATAATTCGCATAATTCAGTTTTCTCATATTCAAGTATTTTATTACTAGCATAATTATAACTAGAGTTATAATTATCTATAATTATGTATAGTTACAATTAAAATACTCGGAGCATTTTATTATTAATTATGAAACCTTTTAAAAAATATATTACTTTCACATGAAAAATATGTTTCTTTCTTCGAGAATATATTTGGCAGAAAATTCGATTCGAATGGATAATTTTAGGACACCCGGTAAGTTGGTGATTCGCACGTGTCTCAGCGTGAATATCCACGCGGATAACTTGGATGCGAATAAGCGTGTCTTTTACCGCTGCGAAAGAGGAAATTGCGTGACGTACAAGAGAAACTGACGCTATTTGTCACGGTGAGGCGTGAGGGAATGGCGGACGCTGTCGCAGGAAAATTTTCGGCTAGCATGGAAAAAGTTTGTCTCGACGCGACGTCACCTCCCTTCCCCATGTCTTTCCGCATTATTATCGGCGTCGTCCTTCGCTTTGATTACTTTTGCGTGCGTTATTTCTATTTTTTATCTCCCTGTATTTCTTCGTGCACGAGACAAGAATTCAAAATTCACCGTCCCCGTTAGAAATCACATCGCGATTTTTTATGCGCGCGCGCGAGAAGGGGAGGAAAGAAAATGAAAAATGAAATATCAAAATAAAAAATATCGGGCTTTTGAACTTGAATATTTTTAATTAAAGAAATATATATATTTATTGTACAAATTGTTCTACATGAATGTATAATTTTTTCAATTTCTGGAAATTAACTTTTTAACACAAAACCTCTCACAAAAGATGATTTAAATTTCTAAAAAAATATTAATCTTTTAAATTTAATTATATTAATAACAATTTAAATTCAAAGTAGCTTTATTTAATTAAATTAATAAATTACATGAATAAATAAATTTTAAAATAAAATATTAAATATACCAACTTAAAGTTTATAATTTTTAATTATTATTAATTTTTAAAATATTTATTATAATTTAATATTATAAATATACTAGCAGATACACTTAAAAATTGTTTAATATATTAAAAATATTAATTATTTAAATTTTTCTCATTAATTCTTTTGGAAATGTAATTTTATAAAACAAGAAATAAAATTTGTCATACTTTTTCTATTTTTTTATAATGTTTAGGACAAATATCAAGCAATCAATATAAAAGAATATTATAAACGATGGATACGTATGAAAAGTTGCGAGAAGATTATAGTGGGGTGGAAAGTAAAGCAACACCGTACCTGGGGGAAGCCCGTGGCGAAATACGAAGTAGACGAAATCCCGTCTTTAATGCAAATTTTGTCATGCATCGCTCCCGGGCCGAGATATTGAGAGTCTTTGTAGAATTAATGTTCGTGATGTTTCCCTTTCATTTCCGGCCACGAACGGCTTGGGGGTTTAGCGGGTGGTTCTCAAAACGTGATGGATCGCCCGAATATACTACGCGAAATTGCAGCCTAGCTGCAAAAATAATCTGCGCCTATATTTGGGCAATATAACGTCCAGAAACAGGATTTTATTCGTTTCATATTTATGTGTGCATTTTATTTCATTTATTTATATTCTAGTTTTTAGCAGTCAATAATATTGTTGATGATGTATTTTAATATTTTTGTTTAAATTACTTGCAAAACATATAATATACATATATAATACATGTGATAACATATTTTATATATAATCACATTATATAATACATTATTATAATATTTAATTTTTTAATAATATACATTATTAAATTATAATACATTAATATTTTATATATTATATTTATATTTATATTTTGTAATATTTTAGTTATGATATAATATATCTTATAATTATTTATTATTTTTATTTTATACATTACATATTTTAATTTTAAGTCCTATATAAAAAGTTTTTTAACATATTATAAATTCCACTTTGAGACTCCAGAAATAGGATGGTTTAGGGATCAGCTTGCAATTATATTCCGACAATTGGATACGTAAAATTGTAAACGGAAATCGAGCTCCAACAATAGACTCCTAAAATAGATTTTATGCAAATCTCCGTTATATATGCTAGATATATGAGAGATGCACAAGGGTCAGTACAAAATTACTCGTGAATATTCAGTGGAGCATTAACTCACCGCATAGCTCACTCGGGCGGGTACCATCTGTACTTATCCGCGCGCCAAGTTAAAGCGTTTTTAAGCTGTCGGGACAGCGGGGTAGCTGCTAATACGAGGGTCGTCAAGGGGCAGGGGGACGTCGACGACGGCGACGATGATGGAACGGACCACGTCGTGCTCCGGCATAATCGCGCAGACAGCTCACTTCATATCCGCGTTTCGGATAATTGCGGACATTTTACAAATGAATATATCCCTCGTCGGACGAGAAACTTTGATCGTCCGCCGCTGTTATCAGTCGCCGTTATTAATCGCGCAAAGTGCGAAGCTCGAAAACAGAAGGGGACATTATGTCATTGTCAGTCGAAACTGTGTCTTTATATGAAAATGCAAAATGTTTTATTCCTAAAACACGTGCATAAAACGTCGACAAAAAGAAACAAACTCAATCTCATTTTAACAAAAAATTATCAAAGAAGAATTTAAAATATTTGAAAACAAAATATAATATAACAAAATATAATGTAACATAGTACTTTACTAGGATATTATCATTTATTTGGAAGAATGAGAATGCGTTTCGTCATTCCGATTGTAAACATTTGATCTACAATTTTTTATAAATTACCGCTTGTTTTTTACTTAATTTTAATTAATTCTCTCTAATGATGGATAATTTATAATTCTACATTTTGTGTTAAATTATATTATATATTCTTGTTTTATTTAAATTTGCAAAAAATTTGTTCCTGATTTGATTTTAATAATTTATATTAACATATAATTTTATTTTTTAATCACTACATGTGTGGGTGTATTTTTCTCTTTCTGTGTTTTTGCTTATGAATTGACTTGGCGATTTAAAGGACGAGACAGAAAAGGAAATGTCGCTGCAAAGTAGCAAGTTTGCAAGGGTCTCTTTGGCGACGCCACAATTTTGCAACGGTTGATCGTATTGGCAGTTTTGGGGGACGACCGGTCCCCTTTAAGTCGTCGACTTAAAGGCGCGCTTCCATGGTAGGAAATGATTCGGAGTAAGCACCATCGTACATTTTACAGGTTTCGACTTTTAGCGATGCCGCGTTGCTCCTTTCCAAATAATTTAACACCGTTTTAAGTTGATTGAAGGCGAGATTTATTGCAACGAGCCTTTTTGGTGTGCTCCCTCTTGAATCGTTGCCCTTGATTTTGTGAAATTGAATATTAAATTGTTTCAGTATAGATTTGTATAATACTGATACAAAAAATATTTCTGAATAATTCTAAATATAATTATATCTTTCTATTTTCTCTTTTCTATTTTAATAAACAATTCTTCAGCAATTTGTTTACAGCAGACATTTAAATTATTCCTCATAATAAAATATATAATAAATGTTTCTCTAATTAATTGAATAACAATTTCAAAAATTTTTTAGCTAAATTAATTCCTTCAACAATCTGTACACATAATAGAAAAATTATTATATTGTATGTTATATACGATAAATAATAATGCTGCTATTATTGTATAATTTTCCTATTTTTCACGGATATTAAATATTCATTTAGCAGATAAAAAACAATATATTTAATAAGCATGATTTACAAGGATAAAGAACGTTTTCTCGCGTCTGTGCTGTTAATTAAATTCTACACGAACAGAATTAATCCGAATTCCAATCACGAAGTCCCATTTTTTCTCTCCGTCTCACCTTCGTCGTTATTAGCATGCGTTCTAAATACGCATTTTCTGTTTTGCTCGGATGTTGCTATAGCAATTCAACTAGTTACCACTGGTAGCGGAGTATCGATTCCTAGGTGGCAGTCAGTGCCTGCACATTCACGATTAAGTTCAGTCACCCGCGACACGCGCCTTAAGTGTTGTAGATCTTTTAATATCCGCATTTAACACAATAAAATACAACGTTAAATTCTAAGTGTAGTACGAACTAGTACGTTTTAACAATATAAAGTAAACGAATCCTCTCCAAACTAAAAAAAAAAAGGATTGGTTGTAATAATCCAAACTTGATAAAAGTTACAACAATCTTGGTAAAATAGTTTCAATTAAACATATAGATCGATTATGACAAAATAATGTTATAAAAGTGAAATGTTCATAATTGTTATCAAATGTTTTGCTATTATTATTATTATATTTAGTAATACTAACTAAATATTTTAAAAATTGCATCACTAAATACATCTTATAAGTTTATCTAGAATTTTTTTTTCAGTGTACAATAATATAGAATAAATTCTAATTCTTTCGTATTAAATTATACACATATACGTATATATAATTTAAATGTAAATATATTATTCTACATCCTAAAATTCTTCTGTAATATAATTTTAACAATGTCGTGTATTAATACCTGAAGACATCGAAGCGAAATCCGTTAAATCGTGGGAACCGTCACCACGCGATCGCCCTTGTCATTTGAATTCTACACGAAATTAAAGGCAAACAGACGAGGTGGAAGATTCATCTCGCTCGTTTTTTCCTTCGTCGGCTGTGCGCAAAATTATTTCCCGTCCCGCGGGATTTTTCGTCCGCGAGTCGCTACTTTTTAATATCGCGAAACGCGGCGTAAGTCGGCGAGTGAAATTTGAAATTTGTGCGAGAGACGGCGATGAGACGGTTCTTGCGTAGTGTACCGAATGATTGTCGGTGGCATAATAGAAGATAATAGCGGGAGAGAGAGAGAATAATTGGAAGGAGCAACGCGGAGCCTCTGCACTTTGTTTTTCTCCGGCAGTAAGTCTCTTCTTTATAGGGAGAGAAGAAGAAAAAGGTTCATGTTGGAACACACTTCCAAGTGTCTCCTCGAATATTTCACGGTTTCATTTGTCGAGAATTATACGCGTATCAACTCAAAACTGCTTTTCGAGAGAAACTGCGAGATTTTCAATTACGAGAGATTTTTACGGAATTTAATGCAATTTCTCGTTGAAGCGGAGCGATAAATCTTTCGCGGTCTTTCTTCTAAAGTTCATCATGCTCGCGCGAACATGCACGCTTTATGCCTCGTGGATGATGATGGGACACGGTCGTCTCGATCGTGAGAAATGTCATCCCGCCGCGTTTGCACATTCTCGAGCAGAGATACGACCGATAGTCGCTATCGGAACGGGATGCAAATTTGAAATCGGATTCGTCATCATGCGGCACATTTTGATAGTTGTATTCACACCGTGTATACTGCATACTTGTAATAATTTGAATAACAGATATATTTTATATTTTACTCTTAGATTTAAAAACATAAGCAAGTATTATCATACATTATTGTTAACAGAGATAGACTTTATTAGACTTAATTAATGCTGTTTTTATGGTATATTGGTATGAATTACGAGAGACGACTTAGAACTAAAATTGCTGAGAATTAACTTCTCCTTTTAAGAGAGATCTTCGTCAAAATGGGTGGAATTGTATCAACCAATAACATAGCTCAATTTCAGTTTCCAAGATAAGATTAGTTAAGTTTTCCTTTTCTTCTTTTGTTTATGTATTAATATGCAAAGCATAAGTTGCGGCAATGGCAGCACGGACAGCGGCCACTGCCCACGTCTTGCGCACTGTATATCCCTTCTTCCGATTTTTAACAATTAATAACTCGTTAACTATTGCGAAAATTGTAGAATGATACAAGACTTTTCGATTCAGTTTAGTTTGGCCTATCTGCTCACGAGCGTTGATCTTTATCGAACACCCTGTATACGTATCTGTAATTATGTGCAATTATATTTATGAACTCATTCGCGCTTTTGTTTTTCTTTTCTCTTGGCAACGTAATACCTTTTCGGAAAGTTTCGTTAAGAATTCGTTACTTTATTTATGTAAACAGAACAAGTATTGATGTTGACGAGATTTCATCATTACGCTATAATGCATCGCAATTTGAAACACAAACATCGTGCTAAGTTGTAATAAATTGTAATAAATGTTTCCCTTTCAGTCAGATATTTTTTTTAATGTAAAATTAAAAAGTTCTAATTATATGCAGACACATAAATAAATTAACACAAAATAAATTAATGGAAAATATATTAGAGCACTACAATAAATTTATTATAGGATATTTTATTAACAATATGATACTATGTACATTTTCCTATTATGGACAAATAAGCCAATAATTATGAAAAATTATAATTTCTTTTTATGGAGTGTACGATTCATTACGACTGTCATTATACATATATGTGTACATACGTATAGCAATAGAAAGGTCTTGACATTTTAAGCCTGGCAAGATTAACGTTTAATGCTTTAAACCCGCCAACAGCATCGTACAATGCAAAGGAATAACCCAGCTTATCCTGTCATTAATAAAACAAATGCGCCTACGAGTAACAAAGTGTTTCAGCTGATAATATTCCTTGTGAAAAACAAACATAAATAAAAGCATTTGCAAATAAAATGAAAATAAAATGTAAAAATAATCACGTTACAAATACCTATCTTTATTTTCTTTCTGTATGTATCTTCTTATATTTTTACATTATTTTTACATTTTTTTACTTATCTCTTCAGTTTATATAAAACTGTTATTTTAATTTATATATATATATATATATATATATATATATTTCCTTTATTTTTATTTTATTTGCACAATTACTTATATATATATATATATATATATTTTTTTGTCGAACTCTTTTATTCTTTCCATTTGTTTTCCTGGCGGATCACGGAAAACATAATTTACAAAGCCGGTTGACAGAAATACCCATGTTATTTAAGTATCTAATCGCGCGTGTGAGCGTCAGCTCGCGATTGGACATTCTTATTTATTTGACGTCTCGCCGAGCCGCATCCGTTTTACTTATATCCTTTCCGGCGTTCACACTGGCATCTTCATCCGTAACACTGTTGCAAGAGCTCCGCTGCGTGCTACAGAGATATGTACACACACATATACATTTTCCAGTGGTCTTATCATCTCACAACTGGCGGGCGAAGGAGAACACGTAACACGGCCGATTGGCCGCAGCTGTCGTTCTCATACTGTATAGTGTGTGCCGAGTAGTTACGGCACGCGCAGGTGAAATCGACAGTCACTATGTCGTGTGTGATAAAACGCGTAATCGTCCGCCCGACGATTCACAATGAGTCACGTTTCGCGCGCGAAAAAATGCGCTGCGCGCGTGCTCCTTCTTTCCCGACCTCGGCGCCTCTTCCCCCCTTTCGCCGCCGTTAATTTTCGTCACGTACTGTACATAAGAACGATATTAAATGAGAAATAATCATTATATACGTGTTTTACGAGAAGAGACAGATTCAGGTATTGTCGGAAAATTGAAAGAATTATGAAATTTTTAATAGTTAACAATGATATTTTAATAAAAAAAAAATATTTAAAAAATGTCTATCTTTATTACATGTTTAGGAATTCCGCACACAAATTTCCATAATTGTAAAACGTAACGTAAAATTTAGACCGGTATTTAATCAGTTCTTATATTCAAGATCATCTCAAGTACAGTCTTAAAATGTTCTAAACCAATCACAAAGCCGTATTAGCATCTTAAGATATTACTTAAGACGGTCTTGAAATAAGAACTAACTATGAGTACCAGCTTTAACCAATGAATGAGTGTATAGAAACAACTCGACCAATTGTAAAGCGTACAGTCTGCTTAATTCTATACACTCATTCATTGGTTAATTTTTACGTTACATCTTACTAAAATTTATGTGCGGAAGTCCTTAATGATAAATCCTTTTGACGCAAAATTCTATTTATCATAAGAGTTGTTATTTCTTGTATTTTTTCTGCCTCTTTTCATTTTATGGAATTTTTCAAAGTTAAATAACAATTTTTTTAATTGTCGCTACATTAAATTTTTTCCTTTGCAATATATATCAAAATAAATTAAGTTTTGATAATGTAAAGTTATAAAAAATGGAATTTCTTTTTAGAGCTTGTAGATTGATACATAATTGTAAATTTTGACCAATTATCACGAGAGCCATTTTTATTGAAAATGTAGAATACATGCAAAGAGAAACTGCATATTATCAGCATTTATTAATGCAAAAAAGAGGCTTTCAATATTTATCGATATTACCCAACGTGAGTAAACGAGAATTTTCTTTATATGTAAGAAAGAATTACATATAATTTTATACTTTTAACAATTCAATATAGTATAGTATTATACATATATAATATCATAATTTAAACGAGTTAAAATCCTAAAATAAAATCCTCAAACTAAATTAAATTATTATTATTTGCAAATATTGTAATTTTTACGAGAAACGGCATTTAAATATATTTAGATATATTTAAATTTTCGTACATTTCACACGTAATCTTCCTAATTGGTTTGATCAATTTAAGTTCTCCATTGTGTGAAACAAAGGGCTGCGTTCCGAAATTCACTGCCAGTAGTGAAAATGTATGATGTGCGTGACATAAACTATAGATTTGCAGTACTGGCAGTGAATGTCGAAACGCAGCCAAAGTCATGTGTGCGCGCTTTCCTTTGGGACACCCAGTAGCCGTCTTTCCCGGCGCGGCGCGATCCTATTAAACGCATTCTTACGACGACGCCACAGTGGACACTGGACTTTTGCGGCGTACACATGTCGCGCTAGCCGGATGCCTAGGCCTTCGACGTTTATTTGTCTTCGTTTCTGCTCGCCGCGTCGCGCCATCGCGCCGTTCGTCGTGCTGTTATTCGTGTGCGCGGATCCGCTATCTGCTCGAGTTCCTGTCCAGCGTGATTCCGCGTGTGTACCGGGGATGTTGTGTGTTATGCGGCCCCAGCCGGCGTGCTGTCCATTACGATAACAAGCTGCACGGAGAGTCCGTTTAATTGTCGTCCGTGTCTCGTCGTCATTTGTGTTGCCGCGCCTAATCGCACCGTTGTTTCTTCCACGTCTCCGCAAACATCGTGCGCTGGGAAATACGCGATACTGTACGCACGGTCAACACGTGGGCGCATACGACCGATAAAGGTACGATAACCCGCCTGAATTGCATTGTATCCTATCTGCGCGAGGAAACGAAAGGAAAAGCTGAATTAGAACAAATTTCAAAGAGGACTTATCGTTATGCTTCTAAATTTTTTTTTCTTAGGTCCAAATTTGTAGTCGTTTCTCAAATCTTAAGATCTGAGAATTTCTTAAATTTTAAATCGTCTTTTTAAATTGTATAGCTAAATTATATATCTTGGCTGGTTTATAGTTCAAAAAATGAAAGGTAGCACGCGAGAAAGACGAAAATAACCTTTAATATGTAAATTTAAAATGTAAGTGATTAAATGTACTTAAGTAAAATGTAATTAATTAAAGGTTATTTTTCATCTTTCTCGCGCACATCCTTCTCTTTTTTTTTTAAACCATAGAATATAAAGCAGCCAAGATCAGTTCTACAATTTAAAAAGACGATTAAGATTTGAGAAACTATGAATTCGGATTTTAGGTTTCTTTTTTATTTTCGCATTTTAGTTTCCTTTGATTCCGTTGCCAGCGCTGTTGCTCTGTAGATTCAGTTGCTTGTTGTAATAAAATCATCCAATGTATAGTCAGTTCAGCTTACAATTAGTCAGCATTTTGTTTTTCTATTCGATTCAAGATAAAACTGTCCACTATTATATTGATAAACAAGTATAATTGGAAGTAATATCATAGTCGAGTTTCTCTACTCATTCTAATTATTCCAATTAATGCAACGCTGAAAAACGTTTGTGTTATTTAAGAGGATGCTGATGCTGGAGCTGTTCTTTTTTATCTACAAAATATATAATTTTTACAGTCATGACAATTTTTTTTGGCTTTACAGAATTTAAAATCTTTTTTCACTTAAAGCACACACTGAAATAAAGTCGGGACAATAGATTTTACGTTGAAAAAGAAAGAAAAGTTATAAAAACATGCTTCTTTATCTACTAGATTGAAAGTTAGAATTGTTGACTTGTGAATACAATAGCTTCGTACAAAAGTTTTGTAGGCACAAAACTTTTAGGCACAAAACAACTTTTGTTACAAATTTTTTTGAATGTCTACTTTAATCGTGTGAAAGAGATTTTTAATTCTTTAAAACCGAAAAATATTGTCATGTTTGCAAAAATTTCGAGTCACACAGGTCATCGAGTCACTCAGATTTCGGTTTTATAGAGTAAAAAAAGCAGCAAATTTAGTTCCGCTATATCGCAGTCGATTTTTAATTCTGTAAAGCTCAAAAAATTGTCATGACTACAAAAATTATATATTTGTGTCAGTAAAATAAAACAGTTTTAGCATCCCTTTAAGAAAGGGTGAAACTATCTTGATTAAAGGCAATTTGAAAAAAAAATTTATTTTGAATCAGAAACTGAAGTAGAAAGATCTGAAATGTATTTGAAACATTAAATAAATATTATTTCTAAATAGTTCTAGATATTTCTAAATATTTCTAGATATTTCTAAATATTTTTAGATTATTTTTAGATTTCAGATATTTTCTAGATATTTCTAGATTTCTTTTAGATTTTAGATATCCTCTACAGGTATTAAAAAATTTTTTTTGTTTTAATTTTTTTTCTTATTTTAATGATTTTCTTCAATCAACTGATTGTATACCGTCTTCCTTTAATAATTACACTATTTCTATGTTGCTTTTTATTTTTTTAATACAACTCATTGCAAATATTTTAAAGAGCAGTCTTCATATGTCCTGCAAAGATTTTCTCCTAGCCTTGCCAGAACTTACTAACAATAAGCTCTTCATTCCCACATTAAATACGATATAATTTCATATTTCATGGAATACAAAAATATTTTCGAAATCCGGAGTATCTTGATATTCTTTATCGGGAAATCTTTCTACAAAACTTTTATGATCTTGTTACAATCAAGTTCAAGCCTGAAACGAAAGTAGAGAAATTTCCGTTAAGATCGCAACATGTTCTCTCGAGATTGGACTCTCGAGTTTCCGGCCGGTCATTAAGGGACGAATGTAAAAGGCTGTTCAATATCGGAACGGCGTGCCTGAAGCGCTCTCGAGGCTTGAAGTTTAAGAAGAGCACTCGAGAAGCAAGCGAGAAAGAAAGAGAGAGAGAGAGAGAGAGAGAGAGAGAGAGAGAGAGAGAGAGAGAGCAAACGCGACGCGACGGACTCGAATTAAAATGGTCCACTGAAACTCATTCCCCGAATTAAACGGATTAGATCCAATCAGCACTCGTCGCGGTCGCTGCTGCTGCCGCCGCTGCTTGCCGAAGAAGTGAAGCAGAGCACGCAACACGTTGCGTAACGACCGGGTACACGTTTAACTCGATCCCGTCCTTTGTTTAATTAAATCTGCTTGCGGTCGGACTATTTGAATTTCGCGCCGCGATCTTTTCAACTTCTGGCGCGCTCGTCCCTTTTGATACAAAACACCGCGTAGTTAATCCCCTCATCGCGCTACAATATTTCGCAATATTTGCCTTTCATATTTCGCGGAATTTCGGATTTGAATAAACATTGTCAGAGATCGGGCAAATCTCATTGTTCGTATCCAATTAAATGAGTGGCCGCGATCTCTCTCTCTCTCTCTCTCTCTCTCTCTCTCTCTCTCTTTCTGCTTCTCTCTTTCGCGAGCAACGGGCGTCAAGGCCGTCGTTCCTATGGATTCCGATTTCGTTAAAGTTTACGCTTCCTAGGATCGCGACGAAGGGTTTCTCGGGCGGCAGTGTCTTTCTCGGCACGTCTCGCGAGAATCTATCGATTCCGCCGAGAACCCCCGGCTCCGTCTTCGACAGACGGAATATTCGGCCGCTTTATGGGGTTTCATGCTCCACCGACTCTCATGACTCACGCCAAGTATGTACGTACACACGAGCGCGTACGTCACGTAGTTACGTAGACGGGAGCACCTTCTAGATTGCGCGCGTTCCGCGGCGTATGCTCGATTTGTCAAATTTCTTGCAACTACTAAATATTTTAAAGGATCAAACTTAAATCTATTCCTTGAGTTAAGTAAAAGTAAATAATATTTTATTATTTTTAACTATCATGTGTGAAGGTATTAATTTAACATAAAATATATTGCTGATTAATTTCATTGTTTTAATTAATATTGAGTAGAAATAGTGATAACCTAAGGAAAGCAAAAGAAATAATTAAAAATTACTCAAATTGAATATAATTTGATATTACAAATTTAACATTGCACAATTTACTATTTTTCGCTATTTTTTTTATGCTGGATCAATAAAATAATACATTTGAGGTTATAGTAGATACAAATCGATAAACAAGAAAAAAAACTAATTTATATTTGTCAATAAAAAATAATGTTAACTATTATCTTTTTGTCTCAAGGAATTAGAAAAAGCAAATTCATAAATATTTGAATATGTAATATAATAATTATTAGTATAAATACTTAAATAAGTTTATAAATTACTCGAATGTGAATTAAACTATATTTAATGTACTATAATTAAAGTACATTTAATATATTTTAATTTATATACCATAATTACTTTAATTACTAATTAATCACCATAATATATTTTAATTAAAGTAAAGTATAATGATCACGTAGATATATTATTAAATAAGAATATTTATTAACCCTCAACATACACACTTCCCTACAGTTACACAACATACATATGGGGTCCGTCGGACCCCCACGTAAATTAAATGTTTGTCAAATTCATATAATTAATGATTAAAATTTGAAAAAATTTATAGTTTATCTTGAAGATGTTAGTGATAATCTGATATTATTACGAAGATGAAAAATATATGTTTAAGTATGAAAAAAAAATTCTTGAATAAAAAGTACCGTAAAAATCGACTAATTTTACTTAAAAATTCATGTTTTTAATTTTGAATATTTTTAACCGAAACTTTTATATATATACTCTCGAGACATGATACTTTTGAGAAAAAAATAGTTTGATTTGACGCGTTGGAAAAAATTTTTTTTGAAGTACTTATTCTGAAGATTAAAAGTAACGAATTGTGAGAAAAAAGCAGTATGGTGTTATATAATAAAGGAGGTTTTTTAATGACATAATTTTTAATATTATGTTTTCTTTTTATGTGATGCACCAAGTCCCATTTTCAATGGTATCGTAGAGAAACTTGCTCTGAAAGTTGACTTTGGGGTCCGTTTTACCCCGGGTGTATGTTGAGGGTTAATATTATTAATATTATAAATAATATTATTAATATTATAAGTAATACTATTTATTTAAACATTTTTTATTATTGTCTTAAGAATAATAGAAATTGAATGTATATAGTACATGACATAATAATATTTTCTTCTGAAAATCCGTAGGAGTCGTTTTGTGAGATCTCGACAATTTTTGTCGAGTAAATTAAAATTGCTGGATGGGAGGTTTGAATTTAGACGCCCATCAAATGTGTCGCTATAAAAATTTCAAGAGTACAAGTTTGTAAATGGACAGCATGACAGTAGTCACGACGAGACCCGATACTCGCATTGACAGATTGCGGTTTGTTTCGTCTATCGATGGGTGGGATGGAGGAGGAGATGGGAAAGAGTTGATCGGAATATATGATCAGGGATGATAGTCTGCAATTACATTTTCGCGATGACCCTTCGAGAGCTTGTTCCCGCAACGCCCCTCTCTCCATGCGAGGGAAACACGCATTTAAATTACGCACACGCGTTATTGTGTACCGCAAATACGCACTTTACGCGAGCCGGGATGGTCGGTTGTGGTCTACTAATGATCTCGGCCTTTGCAGCTGTAGTAAAAAAAATTTGCAGGACGTTGCGAAACCGTGAGATATCCCCTTCTAAATAATATTCATTAATTTTATTACATTCCCTCCTGCAAATGTAATATATATCTAGTTTTTATTATTCCCAATTCTTATAATTATAATTATAATGATTATATAATTATTTTACAATTATTTATAATATAATTATTATTATAATTATATAATTTTTTATTATTTACGAGTTCTTTTCGCATTTAAAGATGACAATTTATATACAGGATATCCGAAAACTACCGTATATCCTTTTAATGGCAGATTAAGTTTAGAAAATTTCAATACGAAAATCTTAATACAAAAATGTCGAAGCTACAATAGTTTTTAAATGGGAAGTGATTATATTTTACAAATGACAGAGCTGAGATTTCAGGCACGGCGAAATAACAAGTGATAAAAGTGTTCCTATGAACAGCGTCCTTTTTATGATATTATAATTATCATATACATTTATAATAACATTGTCATTATATATTTTCTCGCTTCTCTACGTATTCCATTAGTACATTCTTTTCACAAATAATAAATGTAAAAATTAAAGACATTTAAAAAATGATTCAATTAAAATTTTACGACATGTTTCAACTTGAGCTGTCAAAGTAGTCGATCAATATTACATACTATAAAGTTATGGCTACTATTCAAAGCAAATAAATGTAATATAACTTGAGTTAACATTTACTTTGCATTTTGAAACATCTGTACGATAAGTTTATGGCTATAAAATACATGTACAAACACGATATTTATAAATAAGAACAGTTTTTTTAATTAATGCTAAAATACTTGATAAATACAAAAATGTATCATGAACAAATAATAAATTAACAAATTTCAAAAATTAAATAACAATAATTGTAAATCTTTAATACTTAAAATTTTTATAATAAATGTTCAAAATGACCACCTTCTCGCATTGAATACATAATTGTGCGTGACATAATTACTTGTTGCGTTGGTGATCATTTCTAGAGTTATTGTAGCAATTGGGTTTGATTCCTTCTTACAACTCCTCGCGGTTATTAACTTATTGATTTGTTCTTTTATATGACCCTAAAGAAAGTAATCCAAAGATTGGGTGACCATGCTGGCCAATTAATGGGACCACCGTGTCCATCTTTCTGAAAGTTTTGGTTCAGAATCTGATGCACCCATCTTGCGTTATATAGTGGTGCACCATCTTGTTAGAAAATAAGCCGTTGACGTATATTTAACGGAACATCTTCCAAGTTCTAGCAAATTCTCGATCAAAAAGTTATTATAAGTGTTGCCATCAATTCTTACAGGCATTTCAAATGGTCCAATCTGAAATTTAATGTCGAAGATTAACATATTATTTGTTCCTAAGCTATAATACATAGAATGAACAATACAGATAGAAATTACACGATATGATTGCAATAAGAAATGAATTTACTATTAAATTATTTTGCATACCGGCTCACAAATTGATACTGAAACGATGTTGATAATTTCGAATGTGAAACTCATATGGATTTTTATTAGGTGAGACCGGGGTTGAAAGTAACAGGGGTAAGTTGTAACTCAGCTAATAATTTTGTAAAGAAAAGAGACAGTGCCATGAAAACAAAACGAGTCGAATGTCGACCTATCACTGTTACGTTGGTTCCACGACGATTTGGCGCCGTGTATGTGTATGTGTATGTGAAGCTGGCGTATTATTTGGTGAAAACTCACTAATTATTGAGAATTCTGGGTAGATTCTCAATAATTTTATAGTTCCTGATAGATAAAAGTTCTGTCCATTAAAGCAAAAAAGAGCCTTAGTGCAAAGTGATACGCCAGATTCACGCAGCGTCTCACTTTGTCCTGCGATGATTTCCGACTAGATTTTTGATAGGATTTTAAAAGATTTATAGTTCTAGATGAGTTCCAGAAAGAGTTCTAACGAGAAACAATGTTATTTTAATTTTTAAATAATTTTAAATACCGCGAAATACGTTTTCGAGTATATGGGTGAGATGATGTTTGAATTTCGACAGTTCTGCAAGTTCTAAAATTTTTCTCATGTAGTTCTGAACGTATCCAAAGATTTTCTAAAGAGCTCTGGCAATTTGCATTATTTAATTATTACTTAATTTTTTAAATAATTTTTTAAGTCCAAAAATTGCGCGTTTTCTCATATATGGGTGAGACGCTGTGCGGTATCTTAGAGTTCTGATCACAGTATGATATTTTTCAAGTACGAATGTATTTAATCACGTTCCGAAGAGTTTCGATGAATATTCAGCTTGTATTTGTGGTACAACTGACCCCAGTACTGTGACTTTCAACCCCAAGCTGGAATAAAAAGTAACAATTCGCCTCGGTCACTTTGCAAGGTTATAACATTTTTAACAATGTATTTAATGGCATAGCATCTATTTGACACTAGTCTTGAATCTTCAATTTAACCGTATAAATAAACATTAAATCTCTAAAAAAGATACAGACGCCTTTATTTCAAAAATATTAAAAAATGTTACTTTCAATCCCGGTCTCTCGTACTTTAAATGTGGGAATTATGTGTATTAAATAAACCCTCGCGCGTAAAGCAGGATTCATCCGAAAATAAAAGTGTTTCAACAAAACCTGGTTCTTGCGTTAATATCCATGTACAAAAATTTGCTCGACGTGCATAATTTTGCGGTAATAAGTTGTGAACTTTTGTAAAATGGTATACGTGCATTTCATTTTTAAGAGGATATACGATAGTTTTAGGACACCCTGTATAAAATAATATTACCCATAAATTATCTAAATTCTATTTATTTCTTAATTTTAAAATATGCTTTTATTGATATATTTTTAATGTATGTTTATATTAATACTTAGATAAGATATATTTAAAATATATGTATAATGTAGATCAAAATAATATTTTTTTATGAATGACCGAGTAGATTCGCAAATATTACAATATATTATTACACGTGTCGAATGAATAAAGAATACGGAATTTTTACACGTGTATAAAGTCTTTCCGCACACGGAAAGCTTTATCGGCTCGTTTTTTCCCCTCACAACGCTCAATATTGACTCTGCGAAAGTGCTCGTGGACGGAAACCTTCTAATTTTCCGGCTTCGCGATCTTGGTCGACGCAACGCAAATACAGGAGTTTGCTACGCTGTGACAAGAACAGACTCTGATGATCATTATTACCATTGATTACAATCTCGATATAGTGCATTTTCTATAATGTCTCAATATCTTTTTTACGGATGCATGTATAAAACATGATAAACATAAAAAATGTAATAGATAATAGCAATGTAATAATTTAGATTAATTTAAATAATTTAAAATAATTTTCTTAAAGCAGATTTATTTCCATAAAAATCTAATTTTATTTTAAAAATTTAATTAGAAAAGAAAATCTATATTATAAAATATATTAGAATTGAAGAAAATAAATTAAATTGAAACCGAAAACGATCGAAAGGATATTTTTAACGCAATTATTATTGCGTTAAAAGTTTCAAATTTCAAAAGTTCATTACGCTAAAATTGGAACTAATATATCGTGACAGTTTTAATTCTGTAATGTAAGCAGTGTTATTGATCGACCGGACAGTTGGTTGATAGAATGATGACCTATTGTCAAACTAACCTTCTCTCTCGCTGACCCTAACCCTCTTCTCTGCTTTTGTCTTTCAGCTGCTTAATTCTCTGGCGACCGATTTGGACTGCATGCTGAGCGAGCTCTGCACGACCCCGGATTCCTACGAACGGTGAGTACGTCTTCTTTTCTTCGTTGGCCGTTTCTCAACCAGGTCAAGTGCGATCGTGTCATTCATCTCGAATCGATTGATGAATCTCTCTCGAGCGCGTTGTTGCGTTGACTATTTCCACAATTTGCAAATTGATCTATTATTATATGATAATTTTATACGAATAACAAACATACAAAATGAAAGCGATATAAATATTTAATAATTTCATGCATCACACTTTTATTAAATTATATTTTGATAAAAATTATTATTACATAAGTATACAGGTTTTTATTTTTAATTGTTGTTAAAATTTAAAAAATTATTATTAAAATATATGTGCGTTCAAAAATATATAAACATATTTGAAATGCTGATACATACATAAAACACTTATTTTATTTGTACAATAATAATAATCTACATTATATAATTATTTATGTAATAATTATCTAGTCTATTTATATCTAATTATCAATAATTTATTACATTGCAATATACGTATTACGGAAAAATTCGGCTTATAATGAAAAGCGAATGGCGAGAGGGGGAAACACATTAACCATCCCTTGCCACGTGCGGTGGAGGTTAAATCGAATTAATTCCCGTAATTTATGGCGAAAATCTCGCGCGAATAATTTCCATATCGCGCGGAATCCTCCTCGTGATGTATGAGAGATTGCACCTACCAATATTCGAGATGTTACATGGAACACTGGTTATTATACCGGGCGGTTAAACGCTCACTACATACCTTACGTTTCCTATAAATCAATTCCGCTAATTCGCAATTTTATGTAAATTTTAATCTGTCTACATTACTGAAAAAACTGAATAATAGAGATGATTGCCAATCGTTTGAGTGTTTTTATCTTATTATTAGTGGTTCATCAATTTATTTATCCTATTTTTATTCTACTGCTCTGCTTAAATTCCGGAAATATGAATTCCCGAAACTTTTCACTTCTTTGTCGTTGGCTGATTACGAAATTGATGACACGACTTTTGCGTGTTGAAGTCATTGCCTGTAGATTCCAAACAATTATTTGTGAATTTTATCTGATGGAATCTTTTCTAGAAAAATCAGATGAAAACATAAAAGTAAAAGCTACTGTTACTAAATCTGAATGCACTATTGACAAGAAGTTTGAGTTCATACATATAAAGTTTAAAAATATTCCATTAATAAAACATTATTTTTTATTATTAATAAAACATATAAAAATCTAATTCATCCTTTACTATATATATATATATTTTTTTAATTTTAAAATAAAGTGAAATTAAATATAAAGATGGCTATTTTGACAAAAAAAGTCTAATACTTTTTAATGTATGATATTCTTTTATCTTGTAAAAATAAATTTTAAAAAATTTTCAAACATTTTATATTATTTTCATTTCATTAGAAAACAATAAATAAAATAATTAAAATATGTTAGGCTTGATTCGAATTTGATTTGAATATGTCAGGTTAAAATTATAATATATATTTTTGATTCCATTTCATAAAGTAGACATTTTCAATTAATTATCTTAAACTTTTGGCACAATAGAAAAATAACTCAAATCCGATTCCAAGTAACATAATGTTTATACTAAAAATGCGTGAGAAGATTAGAAAAACGAATTATGTTATGCATACAGCACTATCTATCGCAGAAACAAAGAAAATAAGAAATCTTGCTCGTTCAATGCGATCATTGCATTTATTATTGCTTCATTCGTAATATAAAAAATAATAATTAGTAATATATATTTGTGTAACAATTAAATATTTAATTTCCCCCTAATAAAACGATTTGACACTTTATTTTGAATCGCCCGTTATATGAAATATTTACATGGGACGCAGTTATGTACACAATGCATGGATATAGATTCCTGTGTGTATATACATGGTAGGGTTAAACCTTAAAATTTAACACATCCAGGGGGTGCGCCCTCCTATTCACTTCAAAGACAAGATGGACGATGTCTTCCTGAAAGGACGCAAAATTTCAAAGGGGCTCGAGAAGGGTTCTGTGCACTAAGTTTGAAACTTGCCATAACTTCAGTTCCATATCGACGAGCGTGATTAACTGCGACAATTAAACGGGACGACGATTATTTCGTCGACGCGTGTTTCGTTTGATATGACTCAAGCTAGTTGTTTACAAAGTAGGGCATTAGATTACTGCATTAATTTCATCACATCGTACGTCGTTAATTTCCATTAATTTTGTTATAGAATGGAATTGCCAGAAAAAGTGTATTACAAAAATATTTAAATATAAAAATAATACTTGAATAATTTATTTTTTTTAAATAATAACAATTAATGTTAACACATTGCTTTGCAAATACGCAAAGTTTGCAAGTTTCCATATAATGTCTTAAAACGGAAAAACATTGAATATCAATACATATTTTTTATTGTTCATATAAATTTTAGGATTATGTTTTTCAAAGCGTACAATAAAATATTCAAATTTTTATAAAATTATCAGTATTTTAAGTGATGAAATATTGACATTAATTTTTGTCTATAAAATTTTTGAATTATTATAGCTTTCTAATATGTTTGCATTTGCATTGAAAATTTTTTTATTATTATGCAGAAATTGGAATTATTAATGCAAATCAGTACATAATCCATGTCTGCATTTTTCTTAAGAGAAATTCGTTTTCCTCTAAGGATATATGAACGTTATTAAGCGGCGTTGAAACGACGGACAGCTGGCAACGGTAGAGCAATTATGCATAATATTATGACACTAATTCTGAGCACATGTCACGAATTAGGTCGTTTCTTGGCAGTGATGCCAATTATGCGTGTATTCACAATATTAATCCACGCAGTTCAAGTTTAAGACAGGTACTTGAAACACTTAATTAATGCAATAATCAATAAATATCTAACCTTATAATCTTATAAAAGTGGAAGAATACTGAAAATAGCGTAAAATTTTAAAGCATTCTTTATTTTGCCCCGAAAGAGAGGACTATAATTTTACACAGTTTCTGATATGTCGGATTTTGTTTACTGCTAATATTTCTATGGTATTTGATTTGTGAGGAAAATTATTGATTATTAATTTCAAAAATAATTTTCCCTTTTTGCACGGCTTCACGTTCAAAATTGGACGTTGTTTCAAGCTAACGTTATTATTTGTTCTGAAATATTTGCAATATATTCTGTAAAATACTACATCGAGTTCCGATACTTTATTTTATTATTAAAAAATATTTTATTAAGCAGCCAACAATTTTCTTATCGAAAATTAATTTCAAATAAATTATGTACATAATTGAATAATTAGTAAATTATATTATATTATACTGAGTAATTGAATGATTGGTGAATTACATTATGTATCTAGTAAAAATTATTAATTCTAAAAATAGCTATATAATTTTTGTTATTTCTTTACGTGCATGATTTTATTTTTAATGATGCACGAACGGAAACTTATCCATAATATTTTGCTCTATTATAAGTTTTCCAAAGTTAGATTCCTTATTACTTTTACGAAAATGCTTCCTCCCTCTCGCTGCCCCAAAGTTGCGCCTCGCGTTTGTGCATTTATTATTAATCTTACATCGTCTGGAAGCCTTTTCGTATAACGAACTTTTACCATCTTTCTAAAAGATAGGCACGCGCGCATTTCCTATATCTCTCTTTTTTTTTTACCCTTATGAAAAGTTGAAGCACTTTTCTCAATCTTGTGTATGCGTCTGGTGTGTGTATATATATTTTTCATGATATAAATCATCTGTCACAACGTTGACTTGTTCTCAATATGCATAATTGACGCGAGGAGCATCACTCCGCCACCGTAAAAAATGACGAGGGACGTTTAACGTCCGCTCTTATTTGTGCATCTCGTCGCGAAGATTATCTCACAAAACGCGACATGCTTTTACATTAATTAAATAATGCTTGTATTTACACAAAGAAAAACGTTTCTTTACATTTTACATTATTTGTTTCTTTGATTTAAAATTTGTTTCACTAAAAAAACATCATTTCATTGAATGAAAATTTAATTATTAATTCCATTTCATATCCATTAAATATCATATCGTTCGATGGAAAAGTAACTATTATTTGAAATAGTACTTTAAATACATCTGATTCTTGAAATAAGAGCGTTGTTTATTTCAATTTTAACTTTACTTGGACTATTAAGCTTATAGACTTGTACGAATAAACTAAACTTATTTATTTAAAAAAATATTTTATTTAAAATAAATATACCTATACGTTTCTTGAAAATTAATTTTTTGTTAGTTTAAATATTATTTAAAAATTAAATTTTTTTTTACAACAAAATTGATAGAACATTTGTCTTCGTGTAGCACTTAACCTTATTTATGCAAAATAATCATTGTAATTTAATAGATTGTCATAAAAAAAGTATTTTTCGTAATAGAAGATACATTTCTCATTCCCTATTACTAAAAACGTGTGACTTAATCTCGTAAAAATTATTTTCCAGAAAACAAATACATGCCAAATTATTATTATTTTTCTTTCAAGTAGATTCGTCTTTTTGACATTTATTTACAGCAGCAACTTATAATTTCATTCCGCTTTTCAGTGCCGCGACGTCTGATCATGATGAACGTGTTATGCGTCACGTGAATGAGCAGAAAACGATCAAATCTCTTTAGTATACACGTTCATACATCGGTAAAAAACGCGCGAGTATGTATGTAAATTAACCGGACGGCTGGACGAGTGATGCGACGCGACGTACTTTGCGCGAACGAAATTTCCAATTTCTCCCCTATCGCCCGCCGCTCTCCGAAATATCAAGCCTCACCTTCCTCTTTTTTCCCCCCTTCCGCGTTTCCCGGAAATGTCGTTCTCCATTCCCGACACTTTTGTTCGTCAAATTCGAACGTGGCAACCAATGTTTTTGCCAGGGAAAAAAGAGAAAGGGGGTTTCTGAAAAAAAATGACCGTCGTGACAAGTGCGAAACTTTTTTTGCCATTGTCTCGCGCTCGCAATTTTTTACATCGTTGCAGGATTTCGAAATCGCAGGGTTTATAATTTGTTACGAAAGAATGAGAGAGAGAGAGAGAGGAGAGAAAAAGAAAACAAAGAACGCGTTTTTTAAATTGACGAAATCAAACGAATCAAATTAAAAATCTTTTTAAATTTATCTTTATATTAGAAAATTTTATATTATTATTTAATGATTTTATACAATCCGAATAAAAATCTACCCTTTAAAGCAAGACTTCTCGAAATTCGTCGTTTATTTAATTTAAAATAAAATTATTAAATGCGTTAAAAAATATGTCAATTTTCTAAAGTTTTCTATTCTAAAATTTAATATCTTCTAAAATAAAAAATTGTGTTCTAATTTTCTTTGTTTACTCTTAAATACTTTTAAATACTTTTTAATTTTTAAAAGTTTCTATTCTAAAATTTAGAATTGTGTTTTAATTTTTTTTCTTTACATTTGAGCTTTCAAATCCTTTTTTATTAAAAGGAGCGAGATGTTTATAATGCACATGCTCTGCGGACTTTTGATCAGCGACGTCATAACCAGATTTCTGGGCTGGTCTCGCGCCACTGTCACTCGCAGCCCCCGACGAGGGGACGGCGAGAATGAGGGGACGAGGCATGGAATTGAAATGAAATTCCGACCTCGGCCCCCGCGGTTGAATTATTATCGGCTAGTAATCTCACTAAAAAGTTTGCCTTCTCTTCGGACCCGCGAGCTATTCATTCTCCTTGATGCGAAGGAAGAGAAAGCCGAAAGGAACCACAGCATCAAGAGAATAAAAGAAAATAGCGTTTGTTTCTGTTCTGCATAGCGCAAAATAATTTAGTCGAATGACATTTAATCAATAAGATTTACTTTAAGAATTAAAGATTATATAAAGCTGAATTTATAAACTAATGCAATAATATAAAATAATCATGTGTTAATAAATAAGGTGAAATGGTATAATATAAAGAAGAATAAAAAAAGATACCAAAATTAATAAACCAAAAAAATTAATAACTAGTACTTTATCATCGCAAAACGAACCAATTTGATCATAAACAATGAATCAATCATAAACAATGAAAAACATACATTAATGTTAGTATTAATATATGCGGGTATAATTAAAATGATAAACTGTTAGAAATTTGTCACCTGCATAATCAGAATTATTGCCAAAAACAAAATTATTTTGTATAACTAAACAAATAAATATTATAAATCATATTTTATGCTATATACGTTTATTTACTTTTATTCATCATAATTATTATATAACTTTTTACTTTTATATTTGCATCTTATATGTATTGTATATTACCTATATTTTACATTTTATTTTTCTCATTTATGTATTATAACGAAAATAATTACCTAAAAGCTATTTATGCATATCATAATTTAATATTTCAAGCTCTGGTCTTGTAAAAAATTAATAAATATTTCTTATTTTATTAATGTTTACATAAACATTTTTAATCATCGAGAAGTGTAAATGTTATTAATAATTTCGCGACATTACAAATTTAATAATACCTTTTACGTCTAATGATACGGACTCTTCTTATTATGGCGCGGCATTTCCGGATATTTCCCGAGCCATTGAACGAGCTATATCCCGACCGACGTGAATTTCAAGAGTGCAGCAAATCCTCTTTTAATGCGCATCCTCTCCTCCGCCATCCATCCTTCGGCATCTTGATGTCGAAAAATAATGCAATTCCCCCTTCTCCTTCTCTCGCAATCTCCTTGGACAGCTCCAGATGTGCGATCGCAGCATTAGATTCGCGTTAGACCGGATGAGATCGAGGCGCACCCGGAAGGGGATAGAAATTTTCGCGACGACATAAAAACACGTGTTTACCACCTTGCTTTTTCGGCACTCGTCGCTTTGCACGGGCGAGATGGAATTCTTTTCGGCGGACCGTGAAATAAAATAGTGTAAGGCGAAGATGTATAGCTCTCCGCTTTATGTGTAGGATAAATCGATTCAATATTACGTTGCGCGGTTCTTAAATACGCCCGAAAGATTTTAAAAAGACACAAAAACGTTCTAAAATTTTAGAACATTTTTAGAAAGACACAATGGTAAAATTTGTTTTTGATACAATAATTAAATTAAATAGATGTAGTTAATAATTATTAATAAATTCTGTTTCTTTAAATATTTAATTCTACAATTGTGATGTCTCCAAATTGACAAGATCAAAGACAAAACATCAGAAAAAGTAATTTTTGTTACTTTTTCTATACATATTCTTTATGTATCTTATATTTAGAAATTTAAAAAATTATATATAAAATTAAAATATTATATTACAAGTACGGAAAGATATCTTTTTTTTTTATTTTGGTGGGTATTAAATTAATCCAGACACTTGTAATAAAAGAGAAAACAGAAATAATAATTTTTTAAATAATAAATTGACAGTAAAAGAAAAAGAAGGTAATACATTTCTTCAAAAATGCTTTATTTCCAATTAAGTTGAGAGTAATGTGCAAGAGTAAATTCAAAGCCCCTGCAATCTAACATTGCACGCCACGGCACTGCTTTTCAAGGATCTCCCTCTCAGTATAGTGAATGTTCGTGGAGAATCCTGGAAGTTTGAGCTACGATGCTCTCGGGAGTTGCGGAAGCCTCGCATCTTGCGCCATGACGGTTACGGGCTACACAGGGCCACACGGCGGAACTACCCCGTCCCGTATGTAGATATAGAGTGTGCACCCGCATAACCACGCCTAGAAGCAGTTCATTTGGCGAAATCGTCGGTCCAGACATCGTCTGTCCGGAATTTATGGGGCCCATCGCGGACCATTTCTGCCATTGGCAGTTTTGAGTGCCTGAAGAAACCGTTGGGCCGCGATATAACGTCGCGTGTAAAGATTGTCGCGTTCAATACGACGGAAAGTACTCGATAAAAGAGTCAAAAGCACCAGATCGACGCTCCGGCGGTAGGAGAATGCCTTCGCAATCTTTAAAATATTGAAAATTCCATAAATTCTGCATTTATCTGGAAAAGGAGAGAATTTGTGATTATAGAAAACAAATATGAGCCGAATATAGACAACCCTGCGAAATTATAATTTTCAAAATTTCCGTTTCACAAATTTATGTTGCGCACAAATATAAATTTTAATCTAATTTATTCACAATTGTCTAATATTCTTTACTTAATCTATTTATTTATTTAAATTTTCAAATTAATCAATTGTAATAGAGAATTAGACTCTTTATATTCTTTTCAAACTAATTAATTTCAAGAGAATTATAATTTGAAAAGAATATACAGGAGAAAATTAATTCTTCTAATTTACAATTAATTTTATTTCGTATATCCTTTTCAAATTAATTAATTTCAACAGAATTAGACTCTTTATCCTTTTGCTTGTGAGGCACGAAATTTTTTACAAGTCTATAGGCTCGCATGAATAAACAAACGTCGAAATCCAAATGAAAGCGAAAGTAGGAGAGAACGGACCAGCGAGATTCGCGAGAAGCGAATTGAACGGTCGTGAGGGAGAGAGAGAGGAGGACGATCGAATTATCAGGAAACTCGATATAGCGGCGTGGCCGCACCATGGAGATTCCCCCGGGTCGGTTTCTCCGGATATCCCCCTGATTTCTGACGGCTAACGCGAGTCTGATGTTTGCCGAGGGGACTGCGTGCGCGCGGGCTCGCCACCCTTATCCGCCGCCCTATATCGTTAGCGGGTAGACAAAGGGTGCGTGCCCGTGTCGCTGGAATACGTGCCTCGGGGCACTGCTAATTCTGCCGATAATAGATTTCCAAGTCCGACGCATCGCGTCATTTCCGGCATTCGTCGCAGTCTCGTTTGCGCGGATTGTGCCGAGCGCAAAGTGACGAGGCTCGAAACGAAGAAGGGAAAGTAAAGAGTGTTCACATTTCTCGTGATGATCCCGTGTCTGTCAGCGACAAAAGAAGCTGTGAAACGCTGCGTTTAGACAAATTCGTAATTTATTAACAAATATCGCTTAGCATGTTTCCGAAATTTTAGAAAATATTATTGATTATTTTCCAGATGACAAAGGAATTTTAGAAAATAATATTTTAACGGATTTGAACAACACACTTTGATTTTCTATCACGAGATTATAAAAATTTTGTATCTCTAACTGGAAAGAATAATTGCAATATTCATATAAATAAATTATTACACGCAAACAATTTAAAGTATTAAAATTAAGTGTAAATAATATAATGTTAATTTTAATTGAATTAATTTAATTTCTTTATGTATTTAAAAACAATTTCATGTAATAAAATAATTTCGACATATTTGAGAAAATTCAATAAATTTTTTTATATAAAAAAAAACTCTGAATAATAATATCATACACATAAAGAATTTCAAAAATTTTCTATTGACTTTTGCAATAGAAAATATCATATAACATGTATCTTACCCTTAATTAATTCTGCTGCCAATAATTGTCGCGCTTGCAACCTAGTCTAACAATCACCTAATTTCCGACAGCCGTCAGCACCAGTCGTGTTGCTTCACAAAGATGTCATTTGAAGTGAAACAGGGTCGCAATGTCTGCGGCAGATCTCAGAAGACTAGATCTTCTATAATATTCATCCAGTATATTAAACGTTACGTTGAATTTGATTATTACAATGAGCTATCACGAATGCTAAGATCTTGATATCACTAACATTGTCTTATGAAAGAACATTTTAATATTTTCTGTATAAATAATTATACATTATCACGTTTAATAATTACATTTATATGTATAATAACACTCGTTATATTAATGTGTGTTAATATATCTACAGTATATATTAGTAAAGTTTATCTATTTATTAATTATTTCATCAATTGAGAATTTTTAAATGAACCTGATTTTTTTTTAATTTACTAAATACAGTAGTAATATTTTTAAAACAATTATTTATTAACTTTTTTTCCAAACGATATGAATTAAAAACAATCGTACGAAGTAAGGATGACTTAATTAATAATTTATATAATTATTCTATATTTTTATAATATTAAATTTCTTTCAGAATTATTACAAAAAGATTTTTTCGAATCAAGTTTTGATCCGAATTATTACAAATTTTTATTATTACGAATAATAATTCAATAATAATTATTACGAATAGTAATTCATAAAGGTGACGTAAAGAGCCTGAACGTATGTTACCCGTTATACTATGATAACATGATCCTAATCTCTCTTAAACTAGAGTGTCAGCTTACGCTGCGTAACTATGCGCATAAATTTGCAAGTTTGGTGGATAATACAACGCATTAAGTGTAATAATTTTAGTAGATAATACGTTGTACTATCTCGCTTTTATGACAACACTTTTATGCAGAAACTGTACTTGTTACACAATTTATATAGCAATTAACGACATCATGACTGATTATCGAAATAAAAAAGATTGTTATCGATTGTTAACGGAATTAGAGAGGAGATCGGTACTCAATGAAGAGGGATTCCAAACACGTAGCTGGGGGAACTCACGTGTATCCAATTTACGGGGCTCACATCGATGACGACGCCCTCGATTATGGTGGTCGACACGGATGATTATCTTAATGATTATGTAGACATATCCGAACTATAAACACAGAATTAATGAATCGGATTTTCTTTTTCTTCTTTATATCAAATTTATACGTAATATTACTTTACATTTCTCTAAATAATATTATTTAAATGATTTATTGCCTAATTCGTTTTAAAATTAAGAAATGCAAATAATATGTAAATAAAAAATATTAAGTTGAATTTTAAAATTGTTAATAAAGTAAAGGATGTAATATTATTTTGCTTTTCTCTAAATAATATTATTCAACTAATTTATTGTCTTTATTACAACATTAAGAAATGCAAGTAAAATATAAATAAAAAATAAATAAGTTGAATTGTAAAATTGTGTATGTAAAGAAATTGATATGTGTAGAATTTAAAAAAATTTAATTTAAATATAAATGAAAAATAATATTTAAAACGGTCTAACGAAAAATTTGGCAGACAAGCTGACTATTCGAGAATGTGAGAAAGTGTTTATATATATTTTTAATCCAAATGTCGAAGTCGGTGGTACATGGGGTCCGTCGTCGTTTATGAGGCGTCGTGCCCATAAAGGGGTCGCTTAGCAATTCGAGCGGAACGATAACACCAATAGCTCATCTTTTACGTTCCGCAATCGCGACCTTTCGCCTTCTATATATTTCGCCTTCCTTCCGTGCCTTTCTTCTTCGTTAAAGGAGAGGAAAAGATACGCTGAATTTTGGCGCACGCGAGCGCTTTTTTATTTCGTGATGGGCGCGCGTGCCTTCGCGCAATAAAGCTTCTATTCGGCTAGTTGGGAAGAAAACTCTGTGAAAATCTCGTGCCAGATCGAAGGAAAAGAAAGGAGAATTTTCTTCAAGTTTTCCAATAAGAGTGAGATATTTCAACTTATCACGTAATAAAATATCAAATAAAATATTGTAGGAGAAAATTCTTTTGAGAAGAATTTGTATCTTCATTTTCTCTTATAAATATAAATAATACAATTTTTTAAATACTTGGAAAATTATATTTTTAATCTCTAAATTTTTCTTCTTTGTTTTCTTCTTTTCTTCTTGTTACAAATTTTTAATTAATATTAATGTAAAAATAATTAATGAAACGTTAAAATTGTTATAAATTTTTAATTATTATTAATGTAAAATTAATTAATGTAACGTTAAAATTGTACCCTAATTTATAAGTTTAATAAGAAATATTTTTCCGATTATTTTGACAACATATTATAAAAGCTATTTTCCCTGCGCTTTTTGCCGTGCGCAATTTCTTTTCTTTATCTCCCTCCTTGAAAACAAAACTGAAAGAAAATCGCTCGTGCCTAGAGAAGCGATTCAATCGATACTGGTCCACCCTTGAATTATGCACGCTTTGGCCGGCAGGAAACGAACCGTTTTCT
This sequence comes from Tetramorium bicarinatum, assembly GCA_928718305.1. Lineage (NCBI taxonomy): Eukaryota > Metazoa > Arthropoda > Insecta > Hymenoptera > Formicidae > Tetramorium > Tetramorium bicarinatum. The sequence continues at coordinate 17,481,839 of OV788329.1, read as the reverse complement.
TTTAAGGGTCCTCCGCAGACTAGGCGCCAGTTTGATCCTCCTGTAAAATTAAATAAGTCACTGCGTTTCGTTTCCCGGCATGTAATGAATATATAAATTATATTTAAACAAAGGCTACCTTTTTGATTAATGAATTTATTTTTGATCGCTTCACATTTGTAAACTAACTTTTTGAAATATTTTTTGTATGAAAATATGAAAATTTCTTCTTCAATGCTATAAGGAAAATAAGACGTCTATTATGCTAGCACAGCTACTTTAGCACAATCGAATTAAATTTATATATAAATTTATATATAAATTTAATGCTCATTTGTTGCATTATTACAGATTTTGTTGCTGCAGCCATTTCGGAAAAATCGATGGCTGTGCAGACCCTAACGTTGAAATTAACACAGCCACGTCGAAAAAATACGAAAAACACAATATAAGGGCATATTCTTATAGTAATATTTTGTTGCTAATTTATTGCTTGATTACAGCATCAATATTCACAGTCTGATATACAAAACTGATGCAAAATGAAACAACCGTTTAGACAAAGTATAAAAGTAAATTAGCATAAAATAATTCGTTTCTAAGCAAATTTCTTTACTAAAATGTTTCTAGATTTTGTTGCTTGCGATTAAAAATTTGTTACTCAATATTTATAACAAAATTCGGTGGCTGAGCTGGATACTCAAGAGTAAAGTATCCTAAAGAAATTTGTTCGTCTCTTTTTTTCCCTAAAGTGCTTCTGGATTTTGTTGCTTGCGAAATAATTTAGAAATTTGTGGCTCATTGTTTATGGCAAAATTCAGCAGCTGTGCTGGATTTGACTCAGGAGTAAAATACATGAGCATGAAGTTTGAAACGTTGCTATGCAACGAAATTTGGAAAAATCACAATTTTAGGATTACACACCCAGTTCTTTATATCCAGGAGTTTTATTACTAAACAAAACGACTCACAAAGTTTAAAAAAAATAGAGTCGTCAGAATTTATCCTTACCGGAAGGGGTGAAACCAAAAGAATGCATAACACTCGCGATTCTGGAATTACGTATTTAGTTTTTTTACATGTGGATGTTTTATAAGCAAAAAAAAAACGGTTACAAAACGTTTAAAGAAATCTAAGCACCACAACCTACCCTTACCAGAAAAGATGTCTGCACTGAAAATTTTTTAAGTCCCGCGTTCGGCGGCGAACTTTTTGTTATAACTTTTTTCAGTTCTGGGATTACACACCCAGATTTAAAAAATACCTGAGTGATTATTTTTTAACTTGAAGAGATTATCACAAAGTAAATATTCTTTCAGTTAAAAAATAACATTTATCACATTTTTTTTACGTATCTGATATTACAGCTGCTTTTCTTGTTTCATCTTTACTAAATGTAGTTTGTAATGATCTCGTCTAATTAAGAAAAGTTTTAAACAAAATTGAACAATTATATTATATACTAATCTAAATTAATTATATTAATCTAAAATATTAATAATTATGCAGCTTTTATAAAATTTACCGATCAATAAAAATATGAATAATTGCTTCATTAACGACAATTCTTATCGATCGCTATAATTCATAACAGCTGCAATAATACATATACCTTAAAGAGCGCTTTAAGATAGTACTAAGGAGAGAACTTGACTTCGCAATCCAGATTCTTCTCTAACTGCAGAATATCATTGTCTATTAGAAAAAGTGAGCTCGTTTTTCATTTTATTCCATTGGGCATGTTTAAATGATCTAGCATAATTTCTGTTTTAATATACAGGTGTCCCACAATGAATGACCAACCCATTAATTGTACATGGTTTGCATTACACTGAATAGAAAAGTCTTATACCATTTTACGAATGGCACAATATTAATCAAGTTATTAATTTTAAAACTGTACGAATAAGAGCGCGCGGAGAGAAGCGCTCGAGCAGCTTGATCTAAGGACGGTCCAGCGGAACAAGTATTGGCTGGCTGGCTGGCGGTGTGTGTCTAAGGAGGACAGCGCGCCGTTGTCCGTAGTTACATCGCCGCTCTTTCTCCTTGGCCATGCATCGCCAGCCAATACTTGTTCTGCTGGGCCGTGCATAGCTCGAACGACTTGAACGCTTTTCTCCGCTCTCATTCGTACGATTTTAACAATTAATAACTCGATTAATATTGCGCCATTCGTAAAATGGTATAAGACTTTTCTATTTAGTGTAATGCAAACTATGTATCATCGATGGGTTGGACGTTCATTGTGAGACACCCTGTATAAGCATTTTATTGCGAGTGTAATGCAATATTCTGCATTTCATGCTACTGAGCGTGTAATGAAATAATTACTCTACATATCACTTAATTTATAGCCACAACAAAATACACAAATTTATTAGAAAAGATATAAAATAATACCAAAATATGTACAAATATAAAATAATATCGAACTATTTTTATTTATTTATTTTGTCCACTCTATTTTTAAATATAAATAAACCCATGCGCAATCTAATATGAAGAAAATTCAACTTTTGACCATTACAATTAAAGAATTAAAAATTTTTTCAACTACAAGCTCTTCAAAATGTATATTTTAGATTTAAAACTAAATTAGAACATGTATTGTATTTCCATATTTTTCCTCATACATTAATAAGGTGACCCTAGAAGGTAGCAAAATTTGGATTGCTTTAATGTTAGGTTTGTGCATAAATATATTTAAATTCAAAATTTTAGTAGACAAAATAAACATGAATATACATATATAAATAATAATAAATAAATATAAATAGTTTTATCGAAATTATTTTATATATTGACCTCTTTTCTAATAATATGTACATTTCGTCGTAGGTATATAAATTAAAAAATATGTAGAGGAAGTGTTGTATTACACGGCTCAATAGCATAAAGTGCTAATATATTCAAACATAATTATGCTATGAAGGTCAAGTTCTCTTCTTGTAATTCACGAATCTGAAGTTTTCATCGTCGAAATGCAACGAAACTCTTTTAAAAAATGATTTTCAGCAATAATCACATACCAGTGAATTTTTACAGACTGTACACAGAAGTTGTGCACATGCCAGAGTATGTTTATATACAGGATGTTAACAAATCATCGCATTGACTATATATCGTCGAGCAGTGCGTGAAAATCTAAGAAAAATGCCATGTTTCAAATCAATCCGACCATTAGATCCCGAGTAATTAATTATTGAAAATTGATAATTATGGTCAATAAGCGCCCGAGTCCAACGGAAAGTAAGAGAAGCGCGCGCGGTGGGCACGCTTGACCGTAACCGCCAGCGCGCGCGGACAAACATCTAATTCGGCGTTTGCATATCTGAAAAGAACGTTAAATGCGGAACATTTTCATACTAATACAAATGAAGCACTTAATTTTTTAATATAACTTTACTATTGTTGGAAAAATAAATTTTTACAGTTTTTATTTTTGTAGATTTATTATGTTATCCTATACATTTTTATAAATATTATTTTATTTTATAAATATTTTATAAAAATTTTATAAATATTATTTATTGAAAATATAATCATTTCCTTTGTGGATATGAATTGGTCCTCGCCCGCGACCTCTTCCTCGTCCGCGTCCTTGTCCACGTCCACATCCTCGTCCTCCTCTTTCTCCACTTTCTCCTTCCCATCGTTCTATCCCTTGTTCTCCATTTTCTTGTGAGACGTTAAATCTGTCTAATCTGCATTGCATGTTTTGGATCCGAGAATCGTGATCAGCAGCATACATGGCTTTTAATTGTTGCAACTCATTATATATCTCTATTATACTTGGTAATTGAGACTAAAAAAAAAGAGACAAACGAATTTTAGTTGTATATATTTTGTTACATGTCACTCAGTACTAATATTTATTTAAATATATTATAAACTTCTTATATGTTACCTCTACGTGTTGCTGTGCTGCGGCTGGTTCTCGCGATATTGCAGATGCTTCCCCCTTTGGCGATCTGTCTTCATGTTGAACCTGTATACTATCTTGGCTCTTATCCCTGTCCTGATCCCTGTTCTCTCTTTCTTGGGCATCATTTCTATCTTGATCTTCTGCCTTTTCTCTCAAATTTTTTAATCTTTCTCGTCGCCTTTGTTTTGTTTTTTGGCGCGATCGCCATAATTGGCTTCTTCTCTTTTTTCCTATGAAATATATATATTTTGTATTTTTGTAATGTAATCTACTTTATATTTAGTATATTTTTTATGTAAAGGATATTTTAAAATTTACCTTGGTTTTCCATCTCAGAATCAATCTCAGAAGACTTCTTCGGCTAGACGATCCGCGCTTAGACTTAGAAGGTAGACTGCGCGTTCTTATGGGCCAGTGTAATATAAACTAAAAAAAGTTTTGCTTTATTACGCCGGTCGCTGTCGAACTGACTTTGTGTTGGAAAGGCGGGAAGCCGTATGATAACACACCGTAGTTTTATTTGTTTATTTGTTAATGTTCACAAAGTCCACAACATTTACGATGTTCACAATGTTTATAATATTCGCGATTTCTACAATGTTCGTAACGTCCACAAGATTTACGATGTTCACAATGTTTATAATATTCGCGATTTCTACAATGTTCGTAACGTCCGCGAATTGTATTTCGCACGTCTAGGTGAGCGCCAACACTTCGAGATATCAGACCTAGAGTAGGTAGCCGCGCACGTAAGAATAACCTTGCGGTACTAGCTTCTAGTATTCGAATTGAACTGTACAGGACAGGCGTCAGACACGAACTGACTTCGGGTTAGAAACAGCGACGCCTTATATATCGTCAGGTTTATCCAAATGCTCCGTACGTTACATTGACTGTGGATGGGTCCAAAACGCGTAACAATAGTACTACGAGTCGAAGAAAAAAAAAAAGAGAAAATGTGGCGAATCGCGTCCCAGCGGTTTTACAATCGGGCTGCAAGTCATAAATAAGACAGCTTGTAAAATCGGGATTCCCTTTGAATACGTCGTCATTGTTATACAATATCCGGCTCGACATCTGGAAACACTTACGGGCGGGCTCGTATATAGGTGTGTGTGTATATGTGACAACTAGAAAAAAAGAGAAAGTTTTAGAAATAAAAGTACATACCTGAGACATGACCTTGCAGAAAAGCATGATGGCCTCGACCTTTCAGCCGTCCCAATCTACCTCCAGTTATCGTTTTAGCAACCTTAAAACTCTATAAGGATATTTCTGTAAAATTTAATAGAAATATTTTTTATTAATAATTGTAATTTTCTAAAAATACTTAATTCTTGAAAAAATAATTTGTTTAGAAAGATTAACTTAATAAATTAACTTTACTTATTACATTGGAAAGATAGCAATCTACAATTGTTGGAAAAATATGCATAATCTGTAATTGCAAAAATTGTAGGCAAATTTTAGAAAAATTACAGCCAGATATTTTGATGCAGCCGTACTTTATTATTCAATCTATATCTATCACACACACACACACACACACACACACACACACACACACACACACACACACACACACACACACACACACACACACACCTTCCTTCTCCTACTCGCTTCTCTCCTTAAATGGCGCTGGCATAAGTGGTATCGGCCTACAAAATTGCTCAATATAAGATTAGTAATATTGCATACTAATATTTCTAACTGATTTTTACATTTTTCCCTGCTCCTCTCCTTCTGTATTTCTATCTTTCTCTTTTATCTGTTTTTAACAAGAGATTTTTATCTCTATCTCCATCTTTCTATCTTTTAATCGCTCTATTTTTCCGTTTCTCTTTATGCATAGTGCATGCGTATGTGTGAACTCTTCCTATATACGTATAAGAAGAAACTACACAGAAAATAACGCGAAAGCGTATGGTGGAAACTTTGTTTTTTGTCGCAAAGCATTAACCGATTTTGTCGCGCCACTTTCGTAAAGCTCGTGTCACATTATGTACTGCAGACGTGGAAGCTACCTCGTTTTGATTTCGATCCACGGCCCGCAATCCCAATCCGATCTAGTCCGCAAGTATGACACAGGCTTTATAGAAAGAAGCGGAGCGACGAATTACTCAATGCTTTGCGGCAAAGAAACAAAGCTTCCGAAGCTTTTGAACGCTAGCTCGCGGCTCATCAAACGATTTCCGCGGCTATATAAAAACAACATCAGTGTTCTGTGTACGGCGGGAATCTTCTACAGATCCACACCGTGGTTTAGTTTCGTTTTTATTAAAGATTATACAACTTTCACTGTTGTGAATTATCGACTATGTACGTATCGACAGATATATTCAATCGCGACAGTGCCTGGGAGCTCATTGCCCTTAGTCGACGATGAATTCGATTTGCGACAAAATTTGCGCTTAGAATATCAGACCCTGAGTCGGTAGTCACGCACGTAAGGTTGCCTTTCTGTACGAGTTTCTCTTAACCCAATTCCTGTAAACGTTTTTTCGGCAATACGTTCCTGTAAACGTGGATCGAAAAGATTCAACGATAACTTCATGTGCTTACCAGGATAGCTTGCTGCGAACTGGCAGTTTGAAATTTTACCTGAGGGTTCCCCTCCAGAGTACAATTTTTTAGAGTAGGGATAGGATTCGCTCCCCTCCTTGGTTTCAAAGCAATTAACGACTGAAATTTTTACCTGGGTCGAATCGACTAGCTTCAGACACGAAAAAAAGGACAGGTCAAGAATCGCGATGCATTGTATACCGTCAGCCCCATTCGAAAGTCCCGTAATTCACACGGACCGTGGATAGACCCAAATCGCATCACAATTGTGCTACGAGTCGTAAATAAAATTAGTGAAAGTATGAACAATCGCGATTTCCTTTGAATACGTCGTTTCTTTTCATATAGTATCTGGCTCGACATCTGGTAACACTTACAGAATTAAAAGATAGACTGCGTGTTCCGTGAGAGAGACTGGGTCAACACTAGAAAGAGAGAGCAATAGCGTAAGTCGTTATGTCTCTTTCTAACACGCGAGATGGTGGGAATGCGAAGAGAAAAAGTTACTATGCGTCTCCATAGTGATTCCCCTTTGTACCCTCCCCACTCTTTGTAGTGTGCGAGAGAAAGTGCAAGACTTACAGACTATCCCTAACCTTTGGTCTTGGCGCAAGCTGGCCTAGTCACGCAGTCTATCTTCTAAGTCTAAGCGGACAAGTGCGGATCGTGTAGCCGAAGAAGTCTTCCGAGATTGATTCTGAGATGGAAAACCAAGGTAAATTTTAAAATATCCTTTATATAAAAAATATACTAATATAAAGTAGATTACATTACAAAAATACAAAATATATATATTTCATAGGAAAAAAGAGAAGAAGCCAATTATGGCGATCGCGCCAAAAAACGAAACAAAGGCGACGAGAAAGATTAAAAAATTTGAGAGAAAAGGCAGAAGATCAAGACAGAAATGATGCCCAAGAAAGAGAGAACAGGGATCAGGACAGGGATAAGAGCCAAGATAGTATACAGGTTCAACATGAAGACAGATCGCCAAATGGGGAAGCATCTGCAATATCGCGAGAACCAGCCGCAGCACAGCAACACGTAGAGGTAACATATAAGAAGTTTATAATATATTTAAATAAATATTAGTACTGAGTGACATGTAACAAAATATATACAACTAAAATTCGTTTGTCTCTTTTTTTTTAGTCTCAATTACCAAGTATAATAGAGATATATAATGAGTTGCAACAATTAAAAGCCATGTATGCTGCTGATCACGATCCTCGGATCCAAAACATGCAATGCAGATTAGACAGATTTAACGTCTCACAAGAAAATGGAGAACAAGGGACAGGACGATGGGAAGGAGAAAGTGGAGAAAGAGAAGGACGAGGACGTGGACGTGGACAAGGACGCGGACGAGGAAGAGGTCGCGGGCGAGGACCAATTCATATCCACAAAGGAAATGATTATATTTTCAATAAATAATATTTATAAAATACATGTATAGGATAACATAATAAATCTACAAAAATAAATAATGTAAAAATTTATTTTTCCAACATAACAATAATAAAATATTAAAAAATTAAATGCTTCATTTGTATTAGTATGAAAATGTTCCGCATTTAATGTTCTTTTCAGATACGCAAACGCCGAATTAGGTGCTTGTCCGCGCATACTGGTGACTACGGCCGAGCGTGCCCACCGCGCGTGCTTCTCTTACTTTCCGTTGGACTTGCGCGCTTATTGACCCTAATTATCATTTTTCAATAATTAATTACTCGGAACCTAATGGTCGAATCGATTTGAAACAAACGACAGTTTTCTTAGATTTTTACGCACTACGGTATATAGCCAATGCGACGATTTGTTAACATCCTGTATATAAACCTACTCTAGCGTATGCACAACTTCTGTGTACAGTCTGTACGTGTAAAAATTCACTAGTATGTGATTATTGAGGAAAATCATTTTTTAAAAGAGTTTCGTTGCATTTGACGATGAAAACTTCAGATTCGTGAATTACAAGAAGAAAACTTGACCTTCATAGCATAATTATGTTTGAATATATTAACACTTTATGCTATTGAGCCGCATAATGCAACACTTTCTCTACATACTTTTAATTTATATACCTACGACGAAATATACAAATTTATTAGAAAAGAGGTCAATATATAAAACAATATCGATAAAACTATTTATTTATTATTAGTTATATACAGGGTGTTTGATTTAAGGTTGCCAACCTGAAAACTTGAAATATATTGGTTCAAACCGAGAAGAAAAGTTGTGTTCTATTTTGCAAAATTCTATTAGTTACCGAGCAATTAATTAAAATATTAGAGCGAATGAGCTCTTGAATTGAATGCGGCAAGCGGTATATGGCGAAGAGAGGTGGAATCAGCGAGCGACGGTTTGCAAGCGGCATGTGGCTAGCGGGAAGACACAAATCTTATGGTTCGCGATACAAAGAACTGGATGTGAATCCCAAAATTGTGGATTTTCCAAAATTCGTTGCATGTTTTAACGCTTATTAAAATAACTTAAACACATTTGTTGCTTGCCGCATTTCTTCCCTAAAGTGCTTCTGGATTTTGTTGCTCGCGAAATACGCCGATTAGAAATTTGTTACTAATTGTTTACGGCAAAATTCGGCTGTGCTGGAGTCTGCTCGAAAAAAATATCCTAAAACGGTTTGTTGTTTTGCTATAGTTTCTTTATTACTGCACTTTTAAATTTTGTTATTCTGAAGGTATGCCGATTAAGCCTTGTGTTCACGATTAGAACTCGATCCGAGATCTCGGTCCGAGAAACGTGTAGCCACAATAAAATTGCCACTTTTCCGTAAAAGCTGCACTTTGATTGGCTATAAATTTCTCGGATCGAGATTTCGGATCGAGTTCTAGCATCGTGGACACAAGGCTTTACTCATGTTTAATAATTCATAGATATTCACACCTATATCTAAATATCCCTGACACGATTCGCAGAAACGTTTCGCAGACACGTCCCAGACGTTCGTAAAAACGTCGCAGAAACGTTTCGGAGACTTGTCGCAGAGGAATCGATTAATATAAAAAATACGAAGAATTAGGTTTAAAAATTTTATTGCATTTTTTAATTGCATTGAAAGATCTTGCAAAATGCCATTTCCCAAAATTAATATTGTTAATTGATTCCTTTTATTATTCTACATCTAAAAGTATTTAGGTAAAATCATCGAAAAATGAGTACTTTATGAGAAAGTTCATATTTATATTAATTTCTGAGACACGTCGCAGAAACGTTTCGGAGACGCGTCGTAGAAACGTCGCAGTTTTGAGTATCAGATTGAGATTATTAATGCTGTAATCAAGCAATAAATTAGTAACAAAATATTTGTACAAGAATACGCCGTTATATTGTATTTTTCGTTTTTATTTGCGTGGCTCTGTTAATTTCAACCTTAGAGTCTGCACAGCCATCAGTTTTTCGGAAATGGATGAAGCAACAAAATCCGTAATAGAGCAACAAATTAGTACAAAAAGAATCTGTTTCAATTTTTTTTTATTAAAGAAATTCCTTTTAGTGTCTGTGCTAACTTTGTACTTTAGCTAGCACAGTCATCGTTTTTTCCGAAATGGCTGCAGTAACAAAATTTGCAAGAGAGCAACAAATGAGCACAAAATTTATAAATTTTATTCGATTGTGCTAAAGTGGCTGTGCCAGCTTAATAGACGTGAAACTAAGAGATCGTAAAGTATATAGTTATTCATATACGGCAATCTTTTTTAAAAAACTAAATGAGTTACATTTTTACAGTATACGTTTACATATTACAAATATATAAATTATTTTTGGAATAGACGAAAATTCTTTAATAAATAATTTATGACTTTTTTAATTAAAAGTGAATAATTTTTTAATTAAAAATTAATAATTTTCTAATTAAAACCCTGAAATTTATTTAATAATTAAGAATACTTTTGATAATAAAAAACGTGTGTTATTAAAACCGTTGAAAAATTAGTATTTTAAACATTTATTTTTATATATTATACTTGTTACTATAATAACGTTTCTAATAATTATTTAATATAAAATAGTATTCATCAAAAGAAGCTGAAAAAAATTAAAAATTTATATCAATAAAAAGGAGAATTTAAACATTAAAAAAATAATTTTTTAAATAATTAAAAAATTGTGTTATTCATATTTTTAAGAAAAAAATGGTAATTTTTGTTAATCACAATTATTGACGTTGATTCATTTTCACTATTTTTTAAATTCTTGTTTTAAAATAATCAGATTGCAATAACATCATTTAAAATGAAAGTTAATAAACAAGGGGATATGACACGAGCGTTTTTTCACGTTTCTTACTATAAAAGTACGTCGTAGAGTTGGTAAATGTTCGCGACAGCAGTTTCGGAGGAAAACTGCTGTCATTGAAGTAATTTCTGCAGCCGTATGTTTTTCGCATGACGTTTCACAATTTGCTCTGCGGCGTACGTTATACTCTTTGTCTCGGGCGAATTTGACGGGCAATAAACGCGCGGCGAAAATACATCTCTCTGTGATACTACGACGATTCGATTCGCGATGTCGTCTGCAGGCGCGCTGCACCTGTTGCGAGGGACGAAACGCGACCCTAAAATTTGCTTTCGACAAGATATCCCGAATTGCTTGCGGAATGAACTGATTTCGTTCACTAGCCTCGATATAGATGCTCAAAGACGACGCAAAGGAAGAACTAAATAATTTTGTTAGTAACAGATACTCCACAATTTAATAGCACTTTATTTATACCTAATATATAATGTATCATGGAAAATATTTATTATTTGCAGAATTTTATTCTATCACTAAATGAAATATATTGTTATTGTTACATTGTATTAGTTATTATTACACTGAAAAAAAATTTTGATTAAAAATGGACAAATCAGAAAAATCTTGTAGGATTGATCAAATATTCTAATTAATATAATAGGAATTGTAATTATTATAAGTAATTGAGTTCTATTATAATAACCAAATATTTCATGAATCTTACAAGATTTTCTGATTTGTCCGTTTTTAACCAGAATTTTTTTCAATATACATGGTTTTATTACATTGTATTATTACAGTTATTATTACATTGTTATTATCATTATTGCTCTCTTGTTTTCTCCAGTTTTCAAAATTTTATTCTTTTCTAATTTTTAAATTATGTTTATTTTAAGTTCACATTTGATTATATTCATGAATATTTTTATTAGTTTGTATATTAAAATTATCATGATAGAATAACTAGGGTGGATAATATTTTACACCTTGACGGGGGAGCGATCTCTAGGAGGCGCGAAATTAAATTCATCGAAAAGTAAATCGAATTTGCTCGTATTTCATCATATTTCAAAAAGGTGTAACGAATCGAAAAATCATCGCAAGAGGATGATGAAAGGAGCTATATATACACTCCCGTCAAAAAGTTTAAGATCAAACTAATAAATAAAGATCACAGAGAAAATACAAAATAAAAATGGTTCAAATTATAAAAAAATTAATATTTATTTGTAAAGAAATAACAGTTTTTAATTTATGAAAAATTATTAAACATTTATCTCATCGAAAAATCCACCCTTTTTTTCATAACTTTTATACAAAGTTTAGACTTCCTATTGAATTTTCTTATTGTTTCACTGTCTATAGTATTCCACTCCCTCTTTAGTATTTTCCATAAAGATTTCTCTTCCATAAAGATTGGACAATATCTTCGAACTCTTCGATCGAGCTCATCCCATATGAGTTTTCGAGAGAATAATATATTTTTACTCAAACGTGACATTCTGCGGATTGTTTCTCTTTTAATTAATTACAGAATAGCTTTTAATTAATTACAGAATAGCTTTTAAATAGCTATAGGATTATATTATATAAAAATAAAAATACTTACATTAGCTTATATTATTTTTTTAAAAGAAATCGTAAATTAAATCTACAAATTACTTTGGTCTTAAACTTTCTGACGGCAGTGTACATTGTCTGTTATATTCAATATAATATCCAAGTATATTATTTTTAAAATTTGAATTTAATGCACTAAAATCTCACCCCGCAATTTTTATCAAGATATTAATTTATATGTTAAATTTATTTAATTTTTAATTAATATTTACATGTTAATAAGAATCTTTTTCTAAAATATTAAAATAGAAATTATAAAATTTAAAATATACACATTTTAGTTTTAAAAATTTTAAAAGTTATAAAAAAAGAATATATTTATAACATGACATTATTGTAATATAATTTTTTAGATTTATACAAATTTTATATGTATATATTAAATTTAGAATGCTTTAATAATTATATTATATTATATTTCAAATATATAACACACACATACATTTATATTAAAAAATAGGATACACAAAGTATACCACTTTAATTAGTTAGAATGTTTATTTAAAATATTTAAACAGTTGGAGTTCAATTGCAAGAAAACTGGAATGAAAATTGAAATTACAACACAACAGCACAAAATAAATATAAAATAACGACAAAAAACTAACTATGTGTACGCATATGTGTATGTATAGACATTGAATTCTATATTGAAAAAACTGAAAAATTCCAACGAACAAATCTCCTCAATTTCTCTTATCTATTTTCTCACTACACAAAAGAAAGAAAATCGTTTTAAAGGAGGGGAGAGGCCCTTTTCCCTTTTCGGCCCTGGACCCAGGTGCGCTGGTCAGGCTGTAGGCAATTTCGTGAATTGCCATATTACAAGTTGCAATCGAATATACGCGGATTGGAATAAATCAGTTTGATAATGAAATTATTTACTATGATGAAAACGAACACGGTAAAGTGTAGAGAATATTTTCGACATAATCCGAATAATTAAAATAAAAAATGTAATGTATACCATTTGAAAGAAATGAATTAGATTCCTTAACTTGAAGTGTCAGCTGACAGAAAGTTTATAAAAATTTATAAAACTATTATTATTAAAAAATTTATAGAATTATAACATAAAAATAAATATTTAAAAGGTTTATAAAAAGTTTCTAGAAAGTATATATTCATAGATTAACATTTATAAAATTATTATTATAAAAAATTATGATTACGATATGCTCGACATCTGCAAATCGGCTCGTTAACATCCCTTGGCATTGCATTCTAGCTCTCGCGTTCCGTATTTTGCAAATTTATGGCAAAGTGACGACACATCCATCGGCCGATTGGACAGTCGCGCGCGCGGCATAATCGATAATATTACCGCCCTTCCGCGCATAAACCAACGACTGTCGCTTACATCTGCACCGCTGCGTCCAAAACTAATCGCGCTCGCAGCGAATACGCCGCACTAATTACAGTTTGTCGGCACGCGTGTCATTTCCGTTCGAGGTAAAATTGCGTTCTCCCCGACGCACAGGGGTTTAATAATATCGGCAAATGTCGTGCGAAATTGCGAATTTCAAAGGACGAAAACACTCGTTCGAATGCGGCTAATAGACGCGCTTACAAAATGAACAAAAGAATATTAAAATTGAAATTGAACTTTTCTAAAATTGAATATCAGGAAAAATTGCTTATTTGAATAAAAATCTAATCGTTTGTTATTATTGACAATGTATATTTAAATATACATGTATATATAATAATATAAATATATATTAAAATAAAATTTGGATTATTTTATTAAATTTTACTACATCTTTTCATTTATTGTATTTTTACTTAAAATTTCATTTTTTTAATTTTCTAAAATATTATTGTTATATCATAAAAAAAGGGAAAGAAGACATATATTTTATTTTATTTCTAATGTGAATAATTATAATTAACAGCGAGCAATGAATGAGCTGACGAATAAAATTCTGAATTTAAACATGTCAATCAAAGAAGTGCATGCGCGTAATACCGAAAGCCGGTTGTAGCCGGTCTTGTTGAGTGAATTAACATTCGTTTGCGTACGTCGCGTCGCTGCGCCATGAACGCACGGATGAGCCTGCAATCGACCGGCCGATTGCATTTCGAGCGAATACCTCTTTTGCGAGAGGGCGGCATGACGGAAATTCAAGCGATTGCGGTGGCGACACGCAAACTTTGTCTCCTGGGCAAAATCGCCGGCGCGCGATTGCGGGTTTTTTGCAAAACACGTGCGATCGTAGTTAATTGCAGTGGCGTTGCGTCCATCAAGCGATTGCTTGCAGCGAATCGATAGCGTGAATTTCGTTTGTTTCCACTGCCAAGGGCCAATTTCATCAACCACGGTTAAACTAACCGACAGTTAAAGTTAGCAGGGTGATCAGTTGATATTAAATTTTGTTATATTTATAACTTAAAATTTCAATGGGTACATCTATTGGCCACCTTGCTAACTTTAACTGTCGGTTAGTTTAATCGTGGTTGGTGAAATTGATCCTAAAAGTGCGAGCGGACGTTAAATGGTTCAGCAAATGATTTAAGAATTCAGACGATCTTTAAAAATTGAGATTTCAGTATTATATTAAATTTATTACAATTGCTTCTAATTATTTGAGAATTATGTAAAATTACTTTAAACTGAGAATGTGTTAATATTATGTTATGATATTATATTAAATTATTTTTATATGAAAAGTCAATCATAAATGTAAAAAATCTTAAGTTGAAAAATGATCTCAAGAGCATTCTAAAGTGTATATAAATTTTTATGTATTTAAAAAATATATTTTATGTTCTTTAGATTAGAAGGATTCGAAAGAATGAAGATGGTACTATATACTTGTATTATTCTTGTATTTTTCTATGGGTAGAAATGCTTTCTTCATAATTTGTGAATGTGTAAATTATTCAATTTTCAAGTTTTAATCTATCTATTTCTAAAGATTTAAATAATAAAATAACTTTAAATGGCTAAACTAAAAATGTGCTAATATCATATTAAATTATTTATATATGAAAAGTCAATCATAAATTTAAAAAATCTCGAAAATCGAAAAATGATCTCAAAATACATGTAAATTTTTATTATTTTAAGAATACCATTTAAAGAATACATTTTATATTCTTTAGATTAGTAGGATTCGAAAGGAAGTCAATGATTCTATTTTCTTGAATTTTTCTATTATGAATAAAAATGCTTTTTTTTATAATTTATGTTTGTGTGTATACATTATTCAATTTTTGTATAATTCTAAAGATTTAAACAATATAAATTTAAACAATAAATTTATATAACTTTAAACATTGTTATCTCGTGTGACAGTGCTGTCATATTTTGTGACATATAATCTAGAATTAAAGAGAGATATTATTCTTGTGGAATAATTATCGAGTATGTACATACGTTTTGAGAATTCTATTTTCTGCAATTTTTCCTTATCCATATTTCGTCGATATCGAGGCCCCCGTAGCGCCGACGGGGGAGTATGTCAGATAAGAATTTCGACTGTAAATCAGGATGGACTATCAGATTAAACGGCGGAGTCAGCGATATGCAAGAGCGAGCATAGGGAGGACATTGGGGAGAGAGAGGAGGGAGGGGGCGTATATGAAAGCGAGAGGAGAGAGGAGAAGGAAGATAGAAGCGAAAAAGGGTCCAGACAGAAAAGCAGGATATGATCCGTGAACTGGAAGAAATTTGCCCCCGCAAACTTTTTACTTTCCATTCTCGCATTTGTGAAAGCACGTTTTTAGAGATAATTGTTCGCTACTATTCTACTAATTGAAAAAGTTGGAGAAATAAAACTCTGATTTTTATGTATAGTTTCTTGCTTCTCGGAAATATAATTTCATTTAAAAAAAATTCATTAAATCTGATGTAACAAGTTTCTATATTTTTTATTGTGAATTCTTGAATTGTTTTCTTCTGTCTAACAAACATTTTGATTAATTCCACAATAAATAATAAAAAATTTTTTAAATAAAATTTGAACAGTCCTTTGAATAAAAGTATGACAAAATAAAATTGGCGCTATAGATATTGCTTCTTAATTGTAACGAGAGAATATAATTCAATTTTATTTCTGACGGAAAAATGCAGACGTGTTAATTCCCATTCAAAAGAAGATTAAAACGCCACAGATGCAGATAAAAAAAAGTCGTTGCTCTGATGCGCAAGAGCAAACTTTGCGGCTGTGCTTTTTCAAGCGACTTTGAAAAATAGAATTTTGCCGGCGGCCGTTGGCTCCCTTCGCGTGGTTTTCATAAAGCAGGATATTATTCGCTTGCCGAGTTTGAAGCCCCCCGCTGTCAGAATACACAAAATATGTATACCTGGCTGCAAAGTAATAATGCACGAAGAACCAGCCCGATCATTATTAACAATGTAAAATCAAAAATTTTATTAGCTTTTTATAAATATATCTATCAAGTTTTCATTAATTTTTACTAATTGTAGAACAGAATACAATACACAAGAGTAAAACTCAATAAAAAATTTAAACAATTAATAGATAAGTCACAAAGCTGCACAAACACGATTATTTTACAAACCAGATTCAAGATTCAAGTTGTTTGCTTGTTGTTTCTCGACGTCTTAAAGACGATCTTCTATTTTCATTCTGTCAACAATATTTTTTTTGTTGCATGTTTATTTATATAGTATTACATAATACAACATAATAATAACAAAAATAAAAATTTAAATAGCTAGTATAATAATAATAATAAATATATAAATAGCTAGAATAATAATCCAACAAATTAACAAATATTTTAAAAACTTAAACAATTACATATAAATGTTTAAATGTTTATATAGTATATAATTATAAAACTAATACAAAAGTAAGTACACTCTTAAGAAAAGTCGGAGTGTTAATTTAATACACTTTTCATGTGTAATTTTTATTTCGTTAAAAAGTGTAAAAAGTCCTTCAACAAAATTGGATATGTATAAATGTGCAAGAGTAACATACTTGAAAATCCGCAGTGTGCTAAAGTGACTAACATTAATTCTTGTAACCCTATATTGAGCAAATTTCGCGTAATGCGACGTCCTTTTGGGACTGGTCCAAGTGGCCCGATCATTGCTCTCGATCTGTCTGCGGCCACTCTTCTTTTTCTCTCGCAGTTACTCCCCTACCATCGTGATTCGCGAATTATGATCTATTTCCGTCTCCGTCTAATGTTAGGCTGCGAGTGGACTCTCGGCCGCTGCACCGGGGTGCACTGTACCCGCGGCGACATCCCTCGCCGGACGTCGCGTGCTCGGCGGAGTCGCAAGCGGTGTCCCTTGAAATTTCTCGATATTGAAAGCACCGTAATTAATCCGCGAGCAAAAAAGTTCTGGATAATTATCTTGTTGAAACATTTAAAAGATACTGTAAAAAGATATAAAAAAATTAATAGTGCCATGCGTTAATTAATTTAATTTGTGTGTGAAAATTGTGCTTGCAATTTTAAACACTTCTTCGATAAATTTAATTATAATTATTCTCGATAACAGTTTCTTTTACATAAAGTGATGTGCGCCAATTATTTATAAAATTTCATTAATTATATAAAAATAAAAAAAAAAATTTTTTTAATTTCTTAAGTGCAATTAATTTGTTTAAAAATTAAAGTCATCGCTGACTTTTTACAAGATAATTTCTGAAAATCTACTAACGATTCTTCGAATTTTCGGTCTTGTTTTTACTCGTGGCAATTCATTTAACATGCAGTGGTTCATCGGAAAATAATTTTTATGTGTCAAATTATAACATCCAGAGTCATGTTGGTTTTTTGCGACATAATCATCGGGCTGGTGAATGGAAGGCGAGCAAGGTGAGCTCACTTTTATATTTATAAATAATTTATCATATTTTTTGATTAATTAAACTTTCAAACGGACAACTATGAAAACAGCGGAAATGTGTTTTTCTTGTCAACAATATGACAATTTTTGTAAATTTTATTTAATAAGTTTAATTTTTATTTGATTATAATTATAATTTATTTATATCTATTATTTATATTTAAATAATTATAATTATTTTAAGGTGTACTTCCGAAAAGCCCATATCTCCGATCATTTTGAAACTATGTGTACTTATTGTATTTTTTATGCTGATTACAGATATGATAGTGAAAATTGGCGCAAATTTGATTTTCATGGTAAAAACCATGGTGAAAAACCCATAAAAATGATGATTTTTTATATTTATCTTAACAAATATTGAAAATTTTGAAAAATGTTTTAAATAAAAGTTGTAGATCTTATCAAAACACACATTTTATGTTCTATGCATTTTTACCGTATGAATAACATTTCTTCAGAAAATCGAGAATAAAGTTGCAAACCCATGTGGACCCGTACAATCGTGGACCTATATATTAAATTACAAAGTTTGATAATTATTTAGAATAACGGACCATCCTCCGATGTCCTTGATCTTGACATATGTTGTCAAGATCACCCTCCCGAATAATCTCCAAGAGGTTTTAGCCGTCGGTTAGTACTCGTTAAAAAATTAACAAAATAATTTTTACCAAACATATATATATATATACATATATATACATATATATATATATATATATATATAATATGTGTATTTATCATTAAAATATACGGCTGCTTTTCCGTACAGTTTTCTTCATGCAATTGTAGCTCTGCGTTTGCGCCGTTCTCTTGCAGGTGCGAGGATCAACTATTTTCTCCTTGACAAGTATAATAAGTAGAAACGACAAAAAGGAATCAACCGCGAATAGCCAATTAAACCTAACGGACTGTAATTTGCGAGCATCATCGCGAAAAGTGATAATTCGCGTGCGCGTCGCGAGTCGCGCGTGATGATCAACGAGCCGCTAACTGGTAATCACGATTACGCTAATCGCAAGTGCAGACATTCACGCACGGCTCGTTCGGAAAATGTCCGAGATTCTCTCACCGGCGCACCTCTAACGTCTCTTATTTCACGCCAACGGATATATACGAGTTTAATATTAGTTCGCGTTATTACTTTCAGGATAGAATTTATCGTAGCTAGACGTCGATGAGTCTTCGCGTCCGTGCTTGCTGGCAAACACCTTGTTAACATTGAATTTATAATATGTATAAAAGTTTGTTTATAATTGACAGTACATTGATTCTATGAAATTGAAAATCAGAAAGATCGAATAATTTTTTAGGCCTGCACGAAACGTCAAACAAGATGACATTTTACTTTATATAATTATTTAAATTTCTATTTTATATATCAATTTTTTTATTCATTTTATGTATAAAATTATATTAAATTTGTTGCAAAATTTAATATAATATTATCAAAGGCGATTAATAGGGCATGAGTTTACGCTATGTAACATTTAATTATCAATTTGATGCAAATTACAAATCGTATCGACTCCGCTTTATCTAACTTTCATTTCTAGTTTGAATATTTTGCAGACCATGAATATCTGCAGATTTTACTTCAAGTATGGCCTCTTGAAAATTTTACTTTGAGTATTCAATTTTTAAACATACATATTATGAGACGTTTCATGTTTCATATTCCAATGTTACATGAATGAAAATATGACATATTTTTATAAACTAAAGAATACAAGAATAAAATAGAATTAATGAGCAACAAGGAAAAGTGGGCTATGAAAGTCAAAGGCGATTAGTGGTGCGTGAATTAACGCTATGTTAACATTTAATAACCAATTTGATACAAATTACAAATCGTACGTTTCGGTTCCACTTTGAGACGTTTTTAGCGATACAGTAATAAGTTAAATAATTTCACACTCTCCGACAAGTATAAGACAAATGTTTAAAAATTGAATGCCCAAAGTAAAATTTTCGAGATCCATACTTGAAGTAAAATCTGCAGATATTCATGGTCTGCAAAATATTCAAACTAGAAATGAAAGTTAGATAAAGCGGATTCGATACAATTTGTAATTTGCATCAAATTGGTAATTAAATGTTACTTAGCGTAAACTCACGCACTACTAATTGCCTTTGACTCTCATAGCCCACTTTTCCTTGTTGCTGTATTTTAATGTCGAAAGTCTTTGATTAATTAATCATTTATTTAAATAAAAAGATTTGTTTATGTAAAAAAATTAAGTAGTTTTATTTAAAGTCAAAATTATCCATATATCTTTGAATACTTTTCATTTAGAACAAAGTTATGATTTCATTTATTTAACATATTTCTCCAAAACTAAAATGTAATATAACAAAATAGAAAGAGAATAATTACATAACTTTATATGAAATAATAATGCAATATGACATGATGTACAACAATTCTTTATGAATAATTATTTAGAAATTAATACCGCACATTCTAATTGAAAAATTAATACTAAATTTTTATGGAAAAGTCACATAAAATCATTTAACGTCAAACTACATTAAAAAATATAAAAAATCGTTTATTCATAAGAGATGGAAATATTTTCATTTTATCATTTTTAACAAGTATTTTTCATAAGAGTAGGAACTTGTACAAATTATAAAAGGTTATATATTTCTATCTTCTATTGCAACTAAAGGGTAAGCGTCTTTTATTGGAGACGTGTTGCAAGAACAATGTTATTAAAAATTATTTTTATCACTTTGACGCTATGACTATGCTTTGAATGTCTCTAGCTATTGCATTGACACTTGCGTGTGTATGCATTGCATCTGCATTTGCATGCGCGCTCGCATGTGCAAATTTTCATTTGCATTTCTGCCCATATGAGAGCTCGCAATCTCGCTGCGTGTTTACGAATGCACCGAGTGCGGTAACACTTTTATCGTTTTACACATATGCACATTTCCATCTCTCATGAATAAACGATCTTTTTGATTTTTTATTGTAGTGTCAAATGATTTTATATGAATTTTCCGTTAAAATGTTTATTGATTTTAATTTTAGAATGCGTGCGGTATTAATTTCTAAATAATTATTCGTATAGAATTGTTGTACGTGTCATATTGAATTATTATTTTATATAATATTATATAATTATTCCTTTTATATGTATATATTTTGGTATATTACATATTATTTTATTATTGGATTACAATTTTAAATAAACACATTTTTTATTAAATAAAAAATCGGAAGACCATAATACATTGTAGTGTAAGATATGATATTTTCAAAAGTTAAGAATGAAGTAATAAAATTAGAATAAAAATATCTAGCAAGAAAATCAGAAAGACATAAATCCAAAGTCAATGAAATTAATGTTGCTAAGACAGGATAATTGAAAAGTAATTTCTCTGAATTAGAGTATTATAAGTATTTGGCAATAAAGCAAATAATTAGTAACCAAGTAGCTTTAAGTAAAAAAGTTTTTGTTTTTATATTTCGATTTTTTTCCATAATTGTGCTAATTATAAACTTAAATTGGTACAGCCATTATTTTCATCGATTTGACTATAAAACATGAAATCGCATATAAGACAACAAATTATTTTTTAAAAAATACTAAATTTATATCTATGTTTTATTCGAGTATGCAGTGCCAGCTTAATAGATTTGCGAAAGCCTCGAAAGGGGAGAAGTCTTTTCTTCCGGGGAAGGGAGCCTTACGGTTGTCTACCATGCGCACATTCAACTACTGACAATGGGGTGGTTGGAATACGGCGTTATTGTTAAGGCGTTATGAAGTGAAAAATGAAAGATAACGATTTTCCCGAGGCCTATTTGCGGTCTTTCTCGCGGTACCATTTTTGATACTTGTCTAAATAGGGAGGGTTTTCCCTCTATATCCCCCTTTTTTATTTTAAATCTCTTTCAGAAGAAATGCCAAATAAACGATAGGAATGCCAAAGTTCTATGTACTTTTAGCTAAATCATTTTTATCACTTGTATTTCTGAGTAAAGTTATAACATAAGACATGTTATATACACAATTGCAGCCCCATAATATATTATTCTTATTCTTTTTGTTATCTATATCTTATTGACCATTTCTATGATTAGCTCTTTTTGTTGATTATTATTATATTTTTTTATCTTCTTTAGCGAGATTAGTACTTATCACTTATTTACCCTCGTCAATTCCGTGCAAATATTCCAGAATATATTAAATATAGCCCCGGGCCTCTTGTTTCCGACCTTACGATGGGCGGTAGGGCGCGAGTCATAAATTCGTAGGCGGAGACATTTTTTTCCATATTAAAGCGACCTTCTCTCGAAAGCGACCTTCTCTGCGAAAAATCGTCGCGATCCTCAAGACGAGCCCTTCGAGAGGGCGCGAAAAGATTATCGAATGCGAAGGAGATGAAGCTGAAGTCGCATGAATCTTGCGCGAGGGAAGAGGAAAAGAAAGAAAGAGGAACGATTTAGCAGCTCGATTTATGGTGATTGTATATCACGCCACGGATAATCCAAGTTGTGTTGCGCGAGATAAGTGTGTGTACACAGTCGCGCGTTACTGCTGTTGCTGCTGCTGCTGCTGCTGCTGCTGCACTCCGGACTTTCTCAGGAGGATGAAGATGGTAAACGGAGTACGGATCACGCGGCATAATACTCTCTCTCCTGCTAGACTAGAATACTTTCCTTCAGAAAAGTGGATATTTTACCCTCTCGGAATTATTTGTTATGTTTTAACGTTGTTGTGTATTTTTTTGCTCGTTTTTTCTATTATTAATATAGACAATTTATTATAAAAATTATATAACACGTGTGATTTATCAAAAAACAAATATATAGAATAATAAAGGAGAAAATATTTGTCTAAAAAAGATGTATATTAAATAAATTAAAATTAACTGGAGACATTAATTAATGACAAAAATTCAATAAGCACAATAACAATATCAGTAACAACAATAATAGAAATTGCAATAACAATAGCAATAACAATAACAATGGTAATATTAACAGAAACAATAACAGTAATAATTACAATAGAAACAAGAATAACAGTAACAACAATAATAATAAGATTGTATTTTGTGATACTTACAAAATTCTGTATTAATGTTAAATATGTACAAAGCGTAATAATAATACATCTACTATATTCGTGTACATATTAACATTTTAATATTTTTTAAATCAACTATTTTGATAAAGACTTTATCGAGTCTTTTGGATAGTATCAATTAGTAGTCATCTAGATAGTCTAACGGGGTCGTCGTCAGCTCTATTAGTATTATTTGAATGACTTGCCTCTTTGCAAGCTTGACGTCTCCCATTTGCACCGCTCGTAAAATTAATCGCCCGCTCACTTCGTTCAATCTCTCCATGCGAGATACTATGTCTGCGTTGAGGAGACTTTTATCGTCCCGTTTGGACAGTTTACAACCTGCGATGGAAATTAAGACAATGTTTTATGTATAATTTCTCTAGATGCCAATTTCGAAAACATTTGTATAATCGAAATTATGCAATGTGTTAAAACTTCTTTTCTTATTATTACACACACATATTTATCTTGTTATATTACAGAATTGAGAAATAACAAATAAGTTTATATTAAAATTAATAAGAATTAATAGCAAATTAATATGAATATTATTATATAAATGTAATAAAGTAAATATATGTATATTTATTATTATTACTATTATGTAGAATTACTACCGCAATATGTTATTAATATCATTAAAAAAATGGTAATGGTTGTAGTAAACTGATAAAGAATGATATCAAAATTATTTAACGTCACATTATTTGCCTTATTCTATTATTGATGCATTATAATTTTTCGACGTAAAATTTCACGACTCAATTTTTTTAAATACAATAGAAAATATGCAATATAAAATACAACAGCTTTCTAACAGTTCTCAATTCTTGTGTCGGAAGGCGATCAGAAAGTTCTAGTGATTTGCGTTTCTCCGTATAATGAATCAAGACGCTGACGAATCGTCATCTTAACTCCTCTCTATCCGACAGTTCAACTGTTCTCTTTGCGGAACGGTTCCGCGTCGACTCGCATCTGCTGGTCTTCAGTAAACTCAAAGAGGCCACTCATGGGATTAATGAGCCCGCGAAGCGATTCGCAGCGCGAATCCTCTACTACGCGTTTCTATTAGCTCCTACTGATAGAACGAAACAAAGAGAGGTCTCATCAAGTCGCCATTGAGAATTGATCTCGAAATGAGTTATAAACAGTTTTCACATTTGTTGACCGAAAAACTAATCGCCCTGTCAGTGCAATGATTAGCATATTAACCTTCTAATTAAGACCTGAGATCTATTAAGAGACACTTCAAGCTTCCTTTCTTCGAATCTTCTTCAAGATGCATATTTATGTTGGATATTTACTTGTGAAAAAAAAAGAAAATAACTGAACGTGTATAAATTTGATTAAATTTAATAATCAAAATAATAAAAGCTCAATGCTATTTCAAAAAAAGATTTTATTGCAATTTCCACAAACAAACTGTAGGGATATTATTAAAGACATTTTAAGTTCATGAACATTATTGTATATACATACTAATAAAAATAAACAGAATTGTTTTAAGTGAGTCATTTTTTATACGTGTTTGACTAAAATTATTAATAATTATTAATAGTTATTTATTAATTTGGAATAAAAATTATTTAATAATTAATATTTAGAATAATAATTAAGTTAATAATTATTTAAATTAATAATTAAGTTAATAATTATTTAGAAAGATTTTCTCAATCGAAATATCGAGTTTTCTAATTTCGTTTTTTAATTAGGAATTTAAATAAATTATTTAGTATAAATTAAATTTAAATAATGAAAATAATATTTTTATTAACTGAATATTAAACTAAATGTAAAATGTAACACATGTGTCAAGAAATGTAAAATAAGAAGTATTACACATAATAAAATAGAAAAGACACAAGAGTATTTGGAAGAAAAAGTGAGATAGTGCCAAACTCGACGTAGATACGTCCAACACGCTAGACATCTAATTGCTTTCTCGAGTCGATTAGCGAACAAAGAAAGAGGCATAGTGGCTATCAATAGCTATTTGTGGAAGCCGACCGACTGGCCGAAAGCGACCTTCACTCTTCCACTGACCGCCGGTAGAAGCCGGGAAACGGCTCCCGGTTTCTTGCGAAGGCTGCGCACCCTCCTTCCTCGTCATCTTCGTCACAGATTCGAGACTTGGTGTTCTTCTTCCGCCGGACTTTTCTCAGCCGATCCTGTTCCTCGCCGCATCACCATTCACGGAGAAGAACCAGATCGCTCTTGAAAGAATGGCATACGATGTAGAGTACGTACAAGATGTCCCTGTACTTTGTTCGATCGCAATCTCCATTTATTTGCAAAGGACAGTTCTTCAGAAAGTACTTCTTCGTGATTTGAAAGCCTTATAAGATGTAATTCTTTATGGATATGTGAGAAAGTAAAAAATAAAAATGACAACATATACACACATGTTATAATGACATAAAAATATAAGTCTGAATGAAAATAATAATTAATTATTTAATTTAAATTAGTAATAAATATCTAATGACAGTATTATAAATTTATAAAGAACTTAGAAGATTATTTTATAAGAATTATATATTTTCTTGACATTATTAATTATACTTTAAAAAGTAAGTAATGACTAATTGTAATTACAGCACACATATGGAAATAAATAAATATGCTGCTAATAATGTATGTATATATTCTCAATATTACTTTGCAATAACGAGAGACATTCATAAAAACGAAATTAAAACTTTTATTTATTATATACACGACTTGTTTAATAAAATAATTTGTAATTCAAGAGAATAAATGTTTTATATCAATATTCATAAAATAAATATAATAATATAAAACATTTATTATTATATATTATTATATATAGTTCTTATAATTGATTATTAAATAATCAAAATTATTTAATGATCAAAATTCATAAAATAAATGTAGTAATATAAAAATACTTAAATGTTTTCAAAATATTTAATTTTTAAGCATATTACACATTTTTAAGAAAAGATACAATCTTCAAAAAATACAGAAAAATAAAATGTTTATCTTTAGTAATATGTAATATACGTTTGACAGTGTTGATAATTTTATATATAATTTTGTACCAACATCTTGCTTTAATTGTCTGGCCATATTTACTTTAATAGGATTAAAAGTAACGAATGGTTACGCGACTTTCTTCGCGAGGTATTCGGAGCTGCAAATAATAGGCATTCATGGGTCGACCAAGAAAGCGCGACGTTTATTCAGGGCGACCGGGGGTTTTTCTTCTAATTGGATTTCCCTTTCGGAGCGAAGGGTATTCCCTTATCACGCGAAAAGAAGGCGGCCAGACGATTCGAAAGCACGAGTTCAGAGACTCGGCTACTTTATCGACATCCCGCCAACAAGAAGCTAAAAAACGAACGAAGAACGTCGCCGAGAAGAGGGAAGCTAAAGTCTTCTTTTCTTTTTCTTGCGAAGTTTTCAATATTGGGCTATCGTGAAGCTTTCAATGTAACAACCACGTTATGCATTTTATACGATATCGAATATATACGTTGTGCTTCAAAATGATACGATTTCTTGTAAGATTTTGTATCTTTTCTTAAGAAAAAAACGTTACATAGAAATTATTATTCATATGGATTTATTTCTTGCAATAAAATAATTCTAATTATTTTAATAATATTATCTATTAGTATTATAATTTTAAAATGATTAAATATTTCAATTTTATGATTTGATGACAATAGTAAAATTTTATTGTTTGTTTAACTTGTTGGTTTGCAATAACAACATTTGTGAAAACAAAATCAAAACTATCATATATATTTATTATGTGTACTCAATTTCTTTAATAATTTAGATATAATTTCTAATTGTTTTAAGGATTAGCAAGTTTTGTATTAACTCATTGAGATATTATTACAACTATATGATAACTATATATAAACACATTATTTTCATTACTGTAAATTGAATACATGATGATAACTTATTTCTGAGAAAAAATAATTTATACAATTTTTAGAAATATATATATATTATATAATCTAGAGTATATGTCCACTTATCCAATAGAATATACCCTTAATAGAATCTTTTCATATTTATTAATAATAAAAATATGTGAAAATGTTATTATGCACCTAACAATTAAAAAACTAACGAGATTATACAAACAGAGATATTGCATGTTTGTGAAATATTTATTATATATTTAATTTTCTTATAAAAGATAATTTTAGTTTATTTTAATCGTATTTAATTATTAAAATTATTAAGATATATGTACATAGCTTCCATGTGCATGTTCCTTTTTAAAATTTTTACAGTTAAAATGCATATTCACGAAACTTTAATCGTGAAGGACACATTTTCAAGGCATACGACAGTAATAATCCTTCTATAAAAGGAACGAGCTATATATTAACGCGACAAACACGCGAGAGAAGCGATTATACTCAAAAATATGTTCGTCGATTGATTTCAACCTACCTTCTCACTTCTGAATCATCACTGCAATTCACAATGCACGGAGTGTTTTATGGAAACATTAATTCAACGAAATATTGATCCGACTTTCACCAAATTTCATCGACCATTATTCAATGTCCTCGAATACGAGGTGAAAATTTGCATTTACTTAAATTTATAGTCTAAAATTCTAAAAGAACAAAAGATTAAAAAGTACTGCTGAATATCGATGCTTTTATTCTGATTATTTTAATATTTAATTATTTAATTTACATTTTTAAAAGTATTATATGCATACATATACACGTATGTAATATTACTTAAAGTATATATTATATTATAACAACTATTTATTGTGTGTTATATATAAATTATAAATAATTATAAATTATTATATTCTATAAACAACATTAATCCAAATTATTATAAGTCAATTTAAAATAAATTGTTTGTATTTAATTTATGATTTAACATGCTTGATACTGTATAATATATTTATTGTGTAAGAAATAGTTATAAATATTTCTGTTAATGTAAATTATTCATTTGTATCTGATTCTCTCTTTCTCTCTCTCTCTCGATTATTTGGACTGACTTGATTCCACGAATGGCCTCAATTAAACACCAAATGGCATGATTAATCCGCACGAATTACACAGTGCGCCGTTATCAGCCGTTAACGATTACACGCTAATGCTCTGCGCCGCGTTATTATGCAAAGCCCGGGATTGATGCGCGCACACTTCCGCCGTTGAAAATTCAGTGGGATGCAGTTCATTCGGCCGGGAGTTCGCTACAATAATCCAGCGATGCGCACGTTGCATTTCGCCAGCAGCGATTAACGGCAGCGCAGGTTCCTATACTTGTTTACGATGTAAATGCAAGAATATATTAGAGAACGTGAATGCAAGACTAAATGTCTCAACGATTGCAGCGAAATGTACGTTTTTAAAGACATTTTCTAAATATTTTACACATATGTAGAATTTATAAAAAAAATTATGTGTGTAATGTATAAGTAATTACATATTATTTATATTTCAAGAAATAGGCAATGTGGAACAGTTAACAGCTAGTTTGATATGTGTGCATAATATTAAATGATAAATTAGAATTATTACATATGAGCTAGAGAAAATTAAATTTCTGATGCATTGCAACTAGGTACCGACATGATGAGCCTGACTAGTCGTAATAAAGAAAATAGTGGCGAATATTAATTGAGAAACGGCATCTAACATAAATCATCCTTCACATTGCATTTGAGTCTTGTATTTTTATGATAGATTCTGCTGGCATGTCATAGAAGACTTTAATTACGTGTATATGCTCAGATTAATAGAATCGATTAAACTAGTAAAATTATTAATGATTTAATCGATTAATAGAAATTCGAAAAATATTTAAAAGAAAATTGAAATCGTATAAAAGAAACTTGAATTTTATTCTTAAAAAATACAGATTTTATAAATTTTAATGGAATTAGTGTTCGCTGTTCGTATTTCTATTCATTTATAGCTTTATTTTCTTTTTATTTATCTTTTTTCGTTATGTTTTCTCTTCAGAATTTATTAGCTACCAAAAACATCAGGATTTTAAGTCTTTGATAAACACGAAGCAGAACAGCATTTTTGTCAATGTCTATTTGACTACTTTTTTCGGTAGACTCCTCTAATCTGTATAAACTCTAACTTGGACGTGCATATTTCATTTCATTTATAACTTTTCTCTTTTAGATTTAGATTTTTCGTCATAATTCTTTTCCCTCGAAATATATCTATTTTTAACGATTATTTGTCCTTTTCTCAGATGCATGCTTATTCGACAATGAATCAACGTTTATTTAGCTTTAAGTAGACACCTACATGTTTTATGCTCTTCAGAATTTTGTCCTTCATCTAGAGATTTATGTTTCATTCTTCTCTTTCATTTCATCTCTTTCGTTATTATTTCATTTTGAAGAATATTATTTTTCTTCACGTTTTTCATTCAAGATTTAACAATCTTCTTTAATGAGCTTGTTTTTTTGTTCATTTTTTCGATAAACGCTTGTCGAGTGTACTGTTAAATTAGTAATGTCAAATTACATTTTGAATTTTATTTTTAATCATGTCTAGATTGCCACTCCATAATTTGTCATTTAATTTAAATTATATAATACTATTATACCTTACATATTAAATTAATAATTTATATATTTAAGTTAAATTAATAATATTTATATTATTAATTTATATATACATATTTTTCATATTATTAATAATTTAATATTGTATGTATATTTCACAATTAACTTAACTAAAAAATTGGACTTAACTAACAATTTGTTTGAAAATTCATATGAAAATAATTTCATATGCGATAGTTAAAAACAACAAAACATTATTTACTTTTACTTAACTCGAGAAAAATAGTTACTTTTGGCCTCAATCATAATTTTATAATATTTTTATATTATAAAAATTATTATGTTAACCATAATTATCGTTAGAAATATTATAAATTTGTGGTTGAAGCCAAAAGTAACTATACTTGTCTCTCAGTGTACCTTAAAGTTAGGCTTACACTATTAAATATTAAAGATATTATGATTGAGGCCGAAAGTAACTATATGTTTCTCTCAGAGTAGTTTAAATTCAATTCTTCAATATTTACAATTAAACAGAGGGAAGGAAAAGGGCTAATTAATATTCCTTAATATTTAACATTCTTTAATATTTAACAGTGTGGGCCCAACTTTAAGGTAGGCGTGCGCACTCCGTGCCTACATGCCTAGGTGACTTGGCCGTCGCAATCTCTCGCAATCTCTCTTGCACTCTCGCACACAGTCTCGCGGCAAGGCTTGGATGCTGTGGTCCCCGTCCTATCTATACGGCCGCTCGCGATATTCGCTGTAGACTATAGGCGGATGGCGCATAAGGTGGCCATATCCCGGCCTGTGCAGGCGCGCGACTGCAAGACTTTAACGACCAGCTCGCGAAGTTAGTTGATTCGCGACCGCCAGCCGGAGACGAGAGTCTCGGTCCCAGTCTCTTTGTCTCTCGCGCTCTCCCTCGTCTCCTGACGTGCGACCGCGTTCCTCCCCGGAGAGATCGATTTTGTCGCGAATCGGACTTGTTCGGGAACCGCGAAAATTTATTTTATCTTAAGTGAGAGCGCGAAATAAAGTAGATAAATTGTCGAGACGCTCGGCGTCTTATCGCGCGAGTGCGTGAGAGAATACAGGTTTTTATTCGCGAGCGTTTTTTCTCTCCTTTTCTTTTCTATCGCGCGTACGGGGGGTAAGTTTGTGGCTGTGTCGATCGAGGAGGCTCGCCGGGGGCGCGGCGCGAGAAACGCACTTTGTGCGGGATTCAGGCGGGCGCACTTGGAGCTTTGTCTCGCACTCCGGCGCACTAAATATAATCGCCCCACGGTTTTAGAGGCATTAGTTTGCCGCGTTTAACGTTAAACGATGCTCATCCAAGTTTGGCACAACTAATAATTACCACAGTGATTCAATTCCTTACAGTAATTTCCGATATTTGAATGTTTTAATGAATTTTTATTACTTCTGCGCGAATCAAGGGTTTTTTTATGTTAAATTAAATCGAATTAAATTTTATTTCCTTCCTCGAATTGAGTCAAACAGAATTGACAAAATTTCGTCCAAATTATCAAAGCGAATCGAATTGTAGAAATAATTCTTAATTATCCACGTAATTATTAGATTATTATAGATTAAATTATTAATATAATTATTAGAATATTAATAATAGGCAGAATTTTAATAAATAAAAATTTTAATATGGAAAAATAGTAATGATTTGATAATATAAATTCATTTTAAGATAAAGAACATATTTATAATAAAACGCCTAAAATTAATAAAATGTACTTTATTTAATATCACAATAATTGAAACAATTAGGTAAAAAAATCATTGATAAAAAATTAAAATACTTTAATGCAGTATTCAGTAACATTATTTAATTACATTCATGATAAAGTATTACAGTTTACTTTTTATCTACACATTTATTTACTTATATTTAAATTTTTATTTACAATTTGATAAAAGAAGGGAAATAATTCTCATCACTCCTCACTTCTCCTTATTCAGAAAATAAATTATTATTTAATTTACTTTGCACACTGAAAAAAAGATTGATTATAATTGATTATAATAATCTGGTCTTGATAAAAGTTACCAAGAATCTTGATGAAATAGTTTCAATTAAGCATAGGTCTCATTAAGACAAAATAATGTTAAAATGTAATAATAATGGAAAAAATAAAATGATTGTAATTATTATTAAACGTTTTGTTATTATTACTATATTTGGTAATAATAACTAAGTGTTTCAAAATTTGTATTATTATATATATCTCATAAGTTTGTCTAGGATTTTTTTTTCAGTGCAATCGAGCTAAATTCCATCTTAATTGTAAATAATTTATTACACCTTTTTCCAACTCTGGATGAATGGATTCCCAAAGAGGCACGGGCGGGAAATTCGACGGCGCGATCAGGCGCGATTAGCGAAAGTAAAATCGAAGGCAAGTATCTCTCGGGCGATACGCGCCTTTGTTGTCTGCCCCTTGAGCGCGTCTATAAATAATTCCGCCGATCGACGGCAAAGCGCGGAGGCGTCGCGCATCGTCGTTCCGTCGTCGCCGTCGATCTCTCCTCGCAGGTAGATCTCTCATCGCGCGTTCCTCACTGATATTTTTATTCGTCCTGCCTTTTAAGGATTTCGGCGATCCTTCGGGACGTCGGGATGTGATCGATTGAGATCGACCGAGTTCGATTCAGCGCGAATACGACGCGAGATCTTGAGCACTTGAATCCCGGTTCTAGATAAGAGAATCGCGATAACACTCGCCTCTCGCGAGTACTCGGAAGAGAATAGATCGCGGATGAGCCGCGACCTCGGCGGTTTCGCGTTGTGAATCAACGAGTGAGACGCTCGATGGGAATGCGAGTTTACATCAGCGCGCGGGGCAAGCGCTCCGAGTGTGGTTTCTCTCGAGTTTACCGCGGGTTTTTGTGAATTTCATGTCAATCGCGATGCAGAACGTGTGTACTTGTAACAGATTTGACGGCAGGAACGTCCGCGGGCGCTGGAACGAGTTAATTTGCTCGGCCGAGGAAAATGTGAAATGTCAGATTACGGTGTACATTATTCTTCGTTTTTAATCAGTGGCTTTTGTTAAACATAACATGAATGTGTACTTAATAAAAATGGAATAATCAACATTTTTGAAAGATGACGAAGTATAATTAAAACAAATAATATTGTATATTTTAATTAATCTTAAATTTAAGAAATCTATTGTAAAATTTCTTTAAGAAGGAATCGAGACATTTTTTGTTCAACTAGATATGTATATATAATAAAAAATGAAATCTTGAATAAAAATAAATTAAAATTAATGTTAAGATTCTTCAATAAAAAAGTCTTCAAGATTTTTCAAGAAAATCTTCAATACAAATAAATTAAAATTAAAGATTAAAATTAATTGGAATGAGAAGGATAAATCAGAACTTTATAAATTATTTATTTATAAATACTTACTTAAAAATTAAAGTCACACATACACAATATATGACACAAATAAAAATAAAAATTGTATATTAAATTAAAATTTTGAAACAAAATAAAATAGAAATTTTTAAACAGATTAAAATGTAATTAAAAAAATTAAATCCAAAGAATAAAAGACTTAGAAATCAAAGGAATGCAAAGGAAAATAAAAAAGTTTGTGAACGAAAATGATAGAATGTTAAGTAATAATTTATTTTCTAACAAAGAGAATAACAGTAAAAAATAGAATTTTAAATTTTGTGATAATTTGCTTTTATGATTTGATTCTTCTTTTTTTCTCATTTATTTATTTATTATAAAAAAGAACTCTATGAAAGTCGAAACGTTCCATTTCTACTAATCTTCGCGTCATTTTGTTAGAAAATAAATTATTATTAAACATCTTTATCGCTAATCTGCTCGTTTTTGGCTCTTTCCTAATAAAAAAAACCTGATTTGTCGATTTCAAATTCTTGAGGTGTTCGATTCGAATGCTTATCCTTTTCGATATATTTCGATCGTAATCGAGGCACTCTTCGGAAAGTTACGCCTCGCGGATGACCCAGAGTCTGGCGCGATCGAGCATGAAATCAATTCGCGGCGAAGCCGAGGAGCCGATTAGCCGATATATCCGAGCCGATAGTCCGGAGGAATAGACTCGTCGTGGAATTAAATCGAGTGGAAGGTATCGAGTAGGTGTTTCATCGCATTCCTCCGTTATCGGCACGCACTTTGCAAGCACACATCGTTCAATTTCGCGCACACGCGATAGTTAAAACATGCATTCACGAGCTGGAGATTATTTACAACGCTATATGTAAGCTAATAGAATCCTGAAATAAGACGCGTTTCTCTTCATAAACACGTCCGCGGATTTTTGCGATTGCTAATCGCGATATCGCGAGGAGTATCTGTTTTAATTGATATTTTAATTTATCTTGGTATCTCAGTACGTTGGCATATGATGCTAAGAATGTTTTAAGAGTTAGGACGCAGAGAAATCATAAGAAAAAAGTATTTTTATATTCCTTTTTCTCATTATTGGGTCAACATATTTAAACTATCTTTTTTCTTTTTCGCTTTTACGTTTTACTGTACTTCGGTCGATGTTTTTTTCCTAAATTAGCTCTTTCCGAATTTTAATTATAGATCGGAAATTAGTCTATTTTGTAACTTTTGATGAAATTATAATTTTGTTAAATTGACGATGAAATTATAGTTTGTTCATTTTGTAAAGAGACTAAAAATTGTTTTAATTAATTTTACATATCTTTTAAATAAAAGGTATGTAAAAGTGAAGAAATATGATTTTGCTAGAGGGTGTTTCAAAGACTTGATACTGTTTATTGTTAGCATCATTATTTCTTCTTTGCAATAATTTATCTTTTTTTTCTTTTAAATCACACAAATAGATTTAATATTAATTTATTGAAATATATTGAAATATATTATGTATTGAAAAAGATTATTTCGAAAAATATTGTTTTTGCTCCTGTTTTATTGTGTTTTTCATAGTTCTCGCTTCAAGTTGGTTTTCATTGATACCTTCATCGCTATGGATTATATTTTATCGTTTCTTATTATTTTATTATCATTTTTATATGGTTTTATTGCATTCTTTTTATCTTCTACAGACATTAAAATGAAATCAGAAATGGAAAGAATTTAAAAATAACTAGAAAATCCGAGTCTTGCGATTACAAATGCATTAATTGCTTACTAATCCACGCAAGGATTTATTATATGTTTAATCTTTTCAGACACTTAAATATCCAAAAATTTTTGCGTAGCTACAAATGTGCAGAAAATAATTTTTCAATTTTACAAATTTGATATTCTAGTGACTTACAAGTACACTTTCACTCTTAATACATCAATAGCTCGAATATTTCTAATGTTTTAGTTTCTGGTTCTTTTAATTTTAATCACTAAATATATGTTTCGTAATTTTTAAGAGCAATTATATGAAATATTTCTAAAGTTTAGTT
The DNA here is from genome assembly GCA_928718305.1 of Tetramorium bicarinatum. Taxonomy (NCBI): domain Eukaryota; kingdom Metazoa; phylum Arthropoda; class Insecta; order Hymenoptera; family Formicidae; genus Tetramorium; species Tetramorium bicarinatum. Next base: position 17,446,593 of record OV788329.1, on the reverse strand, counting down.
TTCTTTGAAATCGTTATTAACGGTGCTAATAAATAAATTTTATCAAGTTCGATGTACCTCGTGAGAAAAGTATGTAGCGAAATAGATTTGTTCTCTGAGCATTTCTACGCTCCAACTAACTCTATCAGGGTCTATCGTGCCCCTTCTGTTTACTCTACATTCCTTTGTTACGGGATTAATCGGAGTCAATGACGCGCGAGTCGTCCAAGTCAACGAGTCTCTTCATCAAGGACGATGCGTGACCGGGGTTGACCCCGTCTCGATCGGCGACTTTATTGGAAGCAGCATCAATCTTCGATTTCAATTACAGAAAACACGATTCATCGTCGGCCAAAAATCGCATGAAACCCCGTCGATGTAATGCTGCAATATTTATCGACGCGAAATCTTTCAAGATGTAAATCATAAAAAAAAATTAAGTTTCCCTAATTATGAATATTTTCTTCAAGAATTAAAATTATCTCAATGATTTCTTTTTGTAAGACGACCAATTAATTATTGATATCATTTCTTGATTGGCGTTTAATGACGTGACTCACTTTCGACTTTTCGATCAAACGACAGTATTACACATTAATTATTATTTCAGGAATCTAAAGTCGATTATATCAGAACTAAAATTAACAAAGATGCCTGGAAAGATTTTGCATCAATAAAATTCGACAAATAAAAATTTGACAATCTTATTAAATTATACATTATGAGTATCTTTCATATAAATTGAAATTAATTAATTAATTTAAGTAAATTGAAATGGAAAAATTAGTTCAAAGAAATTATATTTATCCATTCTCTAGTAAGCTTTTATATAAATTGAAATAATTAAATCAATTTAAATAAATTGAAATAGAAACATTAGTGCAAAGAAATTATACTTATCCATTTTGTAACAAGCTTTTATATAAATTGAAATAAATAAATTAATTTAAATAAATTGAAATAGAAAAATTAGGGCAAAAAATTATACTTATCCATTCTCTAACAAGCACAACTTTTATAACTGTTATGCTTACAATAGAGTTTGATTGAAGCTGTTTAGCATGACATGTATTTGTCACGGTCTACCTCTTTTAAGAAGTAAAAGCGGATGGCCACTTATGGTAGGCGGCGCCCCGTATACATCTACATTTTTTTGAGAATTTAACGCGTCTCAGGGCGGAGTAATTCCTGCTTCTGTGACGATGGACATGGCGCGATTAAATATAATGAGCCGCGTGACGCGAACCGGAAAAGATAAATAGACTCGGACGCTCCTCGGCGTCAAGTTCTTCTCGTCTTCTCGAGGAGGAGGAGGAAATGTAAATTACCGTTTTCGAATTCCATACCGGGAGAAAAGAAAAGTCAAGTAACCCGCGAGAGAGGAAGAGTTGTTTATCCTTGGAACTTTTAGTATTTATCGCGCAATATAGTCGACAAGCTGCATCTCTCCTTGATAATCCTGGCGAGTTCGAAACAGGATACGTGATTGCTATCGAGATATCAAATGTTATTAATGTATTATGATAATCGTATGCAATAGCAATGGAGTGAGCAACGATGTTGCATACGAATGTCGCGTTACAAGTAAATAAGTTACGTGTATGTGTAATCAGTGTAATATAATAACACATGATGGTATAATAAAATGAGAAATTAAATAAATAATATATGAATTTACAAAGTCAATAGAAAATCAACGCAGGATATATTATTTTTAAATTTTTTAATGTTTTTTAAAATATAAGTAATTAAAAATAAAATATAAAAATGAGAAACTAAATACAATATAAAATATTACACTGAGAGAAAAATATAGTTACTTTTGGCCTCAACCACAATTTTATAATATTTTTAACGATAATTATGATTAACATAATGATGCATATAGTTAAGTTAATCATACTTCGTGTTAAAAATATTATAAAATTGTGGTTGAAGCCAAAAGTAACTATATTTTTCTCTCAGTATATAATTAAAAATGTTAAAAAATATTATATATTTAATATATTAAAATAAGATATAAAAATAAGAAAATAAATATAAAATATAAACATTGGATATTATTTCTAAATTTTTTGTTTTTTTTAATATAAGAATTTATTTTAGAGTGTAAACTATAAATTATCTTTGATTAACTTTGATTTGTTTAAAGCACAATTTTGTATAAATTATAACATGAAAAATGAATTAACGTGCGTTAAAATAGTCGCAATATTGAACAAATATTAAACAGTTTTGCAATTCATAGAATACGTAAAGTTTGAGCGGAAATTTCGAGAACACCCTGTATACAAGTGCTAAATTTAGTTGAAAGAATTTTCGCGGCATCCAGTGTCGCGGCTCTTCGCGGCTTCGCTTTTGTTCGATTTTCGTGAAACGAAAACGAGCCTAAGGCAACGCCGTTGAAACTCGGTGGATTTCGCATTATACACCCGCGGAATCTATGAATCGCATGTGTGTAATGGGATGAGATACTGCAGGAAGGATGCTCATCACCAAGTATACCACGATCCTATTGCGCTCCACCAATCAGCACATCATCAGGTGAGATCTTATTTTTTGGCAATTTAGTTAAGCAAGCATTGGACCTATAAGAAATTTTTTGCTCAGAATTAAATTAGATCAAAAGTTATCGCCCCGAATACTCACTGCCACACTATATATATTTATTATTTTATTATTTTAGGATCATAGACCAAAATTAAAAGACGATATTAATTTAAATTAAATAAAACAAGCAATTTATTTTGCAATAATAAAATCAATTTTTGTAGGAAAATATTTTAACAAATAAATTGTAATTGTATACTTTTTTAATTTTAATATCTTTCTAAATAAAAATTAATTTCTATTATTATCAACTGTAACTCGTGTCGACTCGTCTTCTCAAAAGGCTGTCTTCTTTCGAGAATTTCCATGAACTTTCCCCTTCGCGAAAACGACACCATCGTCAACCGATAATTACGTCTCATAATTAATAAGGACTTTTAATGATAGCAAGTCTCTAATTGGGAAGTGGATTTAATTTCGACCATTAATTCCCCGGGCATAATCGAGTTACCGGGAGCGGGTTTCTTCGACTTCGAAGACGTGGGGGATACTTGGTATTCGGAAATCGTTCAGTGCATATTTAAACGGGCGCATCGAATGGAAGCTGGCGTGCCCATTTTGTGAGGTTATTAAATTTACTTGAGGGAAGATCCCGATTTTCGAGGTAGGAAGACGACGTCGCCGTCGTTTCCGTTACCTTCCGAATTCACGTAACTAATTGTAAGAATAAATTCGTATTGTTTTTCTCGTCGGGATTTTCACGGACTCGTTAATCTGCGTAAAAATGTGGGCGAAGCAAGATTTTGAATTCCGTCCAGGATTTTCATTCGTACGACAAAATTATCAGAAGGAAAGATTGTAGAATTTTATTTGCCAGGAGATAGAACAGAGTAAAATGTACAAGAAAATCAGAGAAGTTTTTTAATAATTGTAATAGTGTATATCAATTTTTTCTTATTTTATAATAAATTAACAAACTAAGATATATTAGATATATTAGTGAGTGGATTGCCCAAATAAATTAAGGTTAATCAATAAAACAGTAAATTTTACAATCTCAAAAATCTATGAAAAATATATTATGCTAATATATTTTTTTTTCTGTATTTGTTTCGTGTACATATTTTTATATTAATTTATTTCTCTCTTGGTATATTTAATCTTTATTCTACTTTTATTTTCAAGCTCGGAAAATTTTTAATAAAAATTTGTGTACTCTCTCTTTAAATTATATAAAGACTCATTTGATTAATTAAAAAATATCCATCTCAACTTTTCATATTAAAACTTTGTTATCTCCAAGGTTAACTGCGCGCCTCATAATGTCATCGTCCGAATTCGTGTTGCATTCGATCGAGTGAGTCATTTCGAAGGCGGGGAAGGATTGTAAATCTTTCCTCTGATCGTATACCATCATTCCTTCGGGAGGGGTGGCATAGGCCGGACAAGACCGCTAATGAAAGCGAAAAGGAATTTATCGGGGATATAAATTGTCCTCCCTCCGGGCTTCCGGTCCACGGGATCGATCGTGAAGACTTCCGAGGCTCGATATCTCGTCGTCGTCGTTCGCTGCTCTGTCGGGAAAGAGGAAGAGAAAAAAATGAATCGCACCCTTTATTGGTTTTCCTTCGTTTTCGGCCTTCGTGCGGTACCACCTCCTGCGATTCGGATGCACAAGAGGTAGGATGCCGATGCCCCGTTTTAATTAAGCACTACGAGCCACCCCCGAGAACGGACTTTTGAGGAGAATGATGGCTGAAAGTATACCCAGTACATATTGAATATCATAAATATCATGTTATTTATTAAAGAATAACACTCATAAGAAATGTAACATTTTCAGATTAAAAATAAGACACTAAATGTAACAGAAAGGAGTAAAATAAAATAACAAGTACTAAAAACTAAATTGAAGTAAACTTGATTAATAAGTAAAATTAAATAAATAAAAGATAATTTAAGATAAAGTTGATAAGTAAATTACAAAATCTATTTGTAACGTAAAGCCAAAATTAGATTTGAGCTAGATTAGATTTTACAGAATGAATCAAAAGTGACTATCCATTTCAAGGAAAGAGTTAATGGAAATGTCATCTAAGTCATCATTTTTGAATTTTTTCTTTTGAAAATTAACTAAAGATGAAGCCTATTCTACAAAGCAACAACTAAGAACTTCAAGCAGCCATAATAATATCAATAAAGTTACTAATTCTCCATTCAATGAGTAGTGATTTTTAGTTTACTCTGTATATCAAAATTATTGAAATGAGGTCACTTTTTATGCAATTTTACGTAAGTTTAACGTAGCCTTTTTATTTTATTTGATCTCGAAAGTATCTTTTATTTTACAATGAACAAAATAGCTGTTTAATTCAAATGATAATATAGTAATTATTTATTGACTCATATTTGCGATGGAAACCGAGGGCTTGATAATCCATTCTCTTTCTCTCTGCCTTTACGGCAAAGATAAAACAAAATGAACGTAATTGAATATTTGGAACATTGAATGGACATTCGCGTTATGTTTCAGAAGTCGGTTTTTGCATATTAGCCGGCAACATAAGCGGAATACATTCACCGACGCCATAACGACGTCTCGTTAGAGAACCCTCGATTCGAACCCCCATTGTAATCTCCGTAACCGTAATTAAGAGAGCTCGTAATGTCGTCCCGTCGGCTTTACTTGAGAAAAAAATTAGTCGCAAACTGGCATACGAGTTACAAATTGATTGCCCAGATCATTTGTCACATAATTATTTGTTTCATATTTCTCAAATAAATAAATGGATTCACATTTTTGCAAAATATTACGTGTATTTAAATAAAATACTTATTATTAAAATAAATTCTAGACATAATGTAATAAAACATCATATATAAAATTATTATACGCACAGAAAAAAAATTTGCTGTATCCAAGAAATTTTTATTTAGTCGTAATAATTGGTTGTTTTTAATATTTGTAAGAAAATTATTTTTTTATTTTAAAATATTACATCTATTAATATATTAAAGAAATATTTAATTATATTTATTATTTATTTTAATTTAAACATTTCTTTTTTAAAATAAAAAGATACCTATTTGAAACACAATTTTAATATTAAGAAAAGTAGTTTTTTAATGAAAAAAATAGATTAATAATTTTTAAAAAATATTTAAAATTATAATTTTTATTTACAATTACAAATTGTTTTATTTATTTGAATACCTATTTAAAAATAATAAGCAAATAAAAAATTGTTTTTAATAAATTTTTTTTAGTATACATATAATTAAATTAATATATTCTATATTATTATTTTATATATACATGTACATATAGGTATAGACATATTAAAAAGCAATGTTGTATCTTGCTTTCCTAAAGGAGCTTATTCAAAGTTATTTTACCAGAAAGTATTCATACAACTTGGACTTTCGTCTCGTTAAAATCACCGGCGAATTGTAGACGAAAAGTTTCGGCAAAGAGGGGCGAGATTTGGTTTTACGAATTTTAAGGCCAACAATTTCCGTATGAATTGGTCCTGAATGTCGTCGTGGTCCTCATGGATTCCCGCCGATTCCGGAAAACTTTTGTATCGCGGCTTGTATTGCTCGAGGCCGCCCTTGGCACACGTCGATGGTTACTTTTTAATTAAAAGTTTCGCTTTTAAAGTGCCCTCGTGTCCGACACGGTCCCACGAGCCCGCCGACTTGCCTGAAATGTACGTTTCAATGCTTGGCACATTGTGTCGTTGAAAAGTGAAATTATTACCAAACAATGATCACTCAATGGGACACTCCGTGTGAATATAATTTAAATCAACACTTTCCATCCCTATGATAAAAATATTTTTAAAAATAAAACTAAAATAAAATGATGTTGGTAACGAATAATCCTTTAAACTCTTCCTCAACATTTCTCAACATTTCATTTGACATTAAAATAATCTGAATACATGTTGTCATGTGAATAAAATAGAGTATAGTTTTATTGGTAAAAACTATTTTATGTCGAGATACATGAAACTGGATTACGCTGTCCATCTATCCCTAGGGTATAACATCGCAATAAGTGGTTAACTGAGGAAAACTCAGCACAATCCATTTACAGAAAATAATGTTTGACATGAGATTTTTTCAATGAAACTATTTTAGATGAAGATAAATGGATTTATCTTTCTCTGTCTACATAAAAGATCTACATAATAATAATAATAATAGATAATATAGATAATAATATAATAATAATAGATAATAATAGATAATATATTAATAGTATAGACATAAAAATAATATACACATAAAAAGATAATATAGAAATTATGTAATATGATACACCATGAAAGGATTTAAAGTATCTGAGAAGAACGTTCAATCAAATCGTGATTTTCAGATGATAAGACGCAACCAAAGGGCGACGATGATAACGAAGAGAATAAAAGGCCATCGCGACAAGGCGTGCATAATAAACGCCTAATTAATTCATTAGACGCGTTTCCACGCGTTTCCATCCCGCTCCGCGGTGGTACGCGTTTTCCGGCGTCCTTTCCCTCGCTCCTCGTAGACGAGTTTTCTCTGCAAAAGATACGTCCCAGGGGTGCCCAGTGGTAGCGAGAGCTCGCTATTAAGCCCATGGGATAAGACCTGGCACTTCACTTCATGCGCTCTCTCTAATTAAATTATTCCGAAACGTGGAACCCGTTGCGCGCAAAGCGTTTATAGGCTTCTATATGCATACAGTTGCATAATACATGTAACATGTATGTGTAGAATAGAAAAATTAAGTCTTCGAAATTTTTTTATGTTCGTCTTTATCATTATCCAAAAGAAAATTAATATCACATAAAGGAACTTTACAACAGTGAAAAATGTATGCCAAGTAGGTATATAAAAAAATTTTTAAGTGTATGACTCTCGAAAGATTAATAGTTTTATAAGTTTTTCATGTGCAATAAATATTTAATCGCAAAAATATTATTAATCTTAATTTTCCAATTTATTTTAAAGGTTGAAGATTTTAACAATATTTTTAAATTTAACAGGAATAAACTTTGTTTAATATGTCATAATTTTAGCTATAGTATAATAAAATATAGAATAATCTTTTTATACTTACATTAAATTTATTTTTAATTTTTTCAAAAATTGTGACGTAATCGAACGCTTTTATTACTGTATTATTAATAATAATAAAATATGCTTCTGTAAAATTCAATCAAGATGATTGCATAAGACGTTATGATTTAAATTATTTTCACACTTTTAAGAACTTTGTATTGATAAAGAAATAATAAAATCATCTAATTCTTTTATTTAAAAAAATTAATTACATGAGATTATGATGAGACTTTAAAAAGCGATTTTATACCGAATTTTATCGTATTTTTTAAAATGTATTTTTAATAGAATTAAATGTAATTTAATTCTATATTGAATGAAGAATTTATTAAAAAAGAAAGAAATGTGAAGAGAAAAGAAGAAAAATTGATTGTGGTTATTTATAAATACTAAAAATTGATATATTATCGCCATTTTAATTTTTTAATTTTTGATCTCCCTAGTTATTTTCCGAATCAGCAGCTCGTCCCGCGAGCTGGGCGATGTCACGTCCACGCGCGCGGATATATTCCAGATAACGCGCGCATGCTAATTTATTGCACGTTCCGGAACTCGCCTCGCCATGAATCGAAACGAATCGCCAGTAAAATCGCTCGTTTTCCCGCACGGCGGTAATAGGCATCCCGTGATAAATATCGGCTCGTTCGTTCACCGTCTTACTTGTCGAGGCAAAACAGGAGAGAGAGAATGAGAAAGAGGGAGAGGGAGAGTACATATAAACGGTGAATTGGCCGGCTCAGAACGGAAGAGAAAAGAAAACGAGAGAGGAGAGAGAAAGAGAGACTTTGCGTAGCGGTATCGTCATATATCGCCCCGCATCTGCGCGACGATTTGTCGTCTGCCACGCGCCTTAACGTTCTCTCCCATTTTTCTCTTTCCCTTTTTTTCGCCGGCGCGATTCGTCATATCTCGAGCTTCGTCTCTGTCAAAGAGCGACGGCTGTCCCCGGAGGGGAAAGCGAGGGAAAAATCATCCCGAGCTCTCTCGCGCGGAGGGAAATCGCGTCACGTATGCGACGACGCTCGCCCGACCCTCCGCCTTTGGTCTTGGCTGATTGCTTTTTGAATCGGAAAATCTCGCGTCGCATTGAAAACGCCAAATGACATGCCGCCTTCGGTGCCTGCGACGTTGCAAAGACTGCGGAGCAGCTGATCTCAGCAAAATGTCCATATTTTCTCCAATTTTATTTGTACAAAGGAAAAAAAATTCATTTTGAAGTATTAACTTTTTAATTTGAAAAAGTAGTATTTAGAAATGAAATTCTTTAACATTTTATTAAAATTAATAAAAATATAAATATAAATATAAATATAATTTTTTATATTAATTTTATTATTTATATATTAATATAAATGTAATTGTTTCATTTTAATATTTTCAATTAATTTTAATAAATTAATAGAATTTTAAGCAAAAATTAATATGAATATAATTTTAATAAAAATTTTAATTTTCTTAATTATATATATTCATATATTAATTCTATTAATTTTATTAAAATTTTTATTAAAATTACATTCATATTAATTCTTGCTTTAAAACGTTTTATTTAGTATATCATTAATTTAATTGTAACACTGCTATATTTCTAACTTTAAATACATTGATATAATTTAATCGCGATTTAACTCTGGAGTGAATGAGTTTAAAAATTATAATGGTTGAGAAAAATTTGCTGCATTATTTCCTGACCACTCGTCGCAGCGCGCCACAGCAAAAACTGGCATGTCGCGTACAAATTGCACACTTGTGCATGCACGCGAATCCCGCGTTGCGCAAATTCGCCGACGAGTGTTGAAGTTTTTGCGGCCACAAGCCCGTCAGCCTACTCCCTGCAAACATCAGCAACGCAGAGAAAACAGTTAATTGTTATGCATGCAGTCTCGTCATTGCAATTGCAGTTGCACGCGATTACTTCCATAGTTGAAACCTAGAAATCGCCTCGATCATAATTCTGATGCTGAAATATTTATGAAATGTCTGTAGTTATTTGTAATTTTTATTCTCGCAGTTGAACTATCGATTGCCTCGTTGTAGACGATAGTCCCTCGTGTAAAATTATTTTTGTAATTTGAAATTATATATTGTGTGTGCAATGTGAAAGAGAAACTTGTTTTCGTTCATTTATCATCTCTCTTATCAAGAGAGAATGATGTTGAGAATGATGTAGAGAAGAAGAGAAAAAGGAAAAGAGAGAAAGGAGGTAGAAAACTTGTTAATAACAAATAAGCTGAGTTTTATGTATATATATATATATATTATTTAATTAATAATTAATACACACAATATAATTAACCCAATAAGGCCCGTGGCTAGCACAGCCGAGATAGCGGCTGATAATAGATCACAACAAACTAACTATTGGAGGCGTAGCATAAGAGAAAAGTAAGATTCACAAGGTTTTGCTTCTGTTTGTTGATAAAAATTTGTTTAAACAATTTTTTTATTAATTGTTTTTTTGCAAAATCTAAAATGTCATTCAATTCTACGGGAAAAATCATGAAGATTTTACTTGAAACTTTTTTTGTAAGAGCTTCAGCTTTGCCAGAAAAAATGAAAGAAAAAGGTGGTTTTTCGGCCCTTTTTCGACTTTTTTCGCAAACGCTCTTACAAAAAAATGTTTCAGACAAAATCTTTATGATTTTTCCCATAGAATTGAATTTTTAGATTTTGCAAAAAACAGTTAATAAAAAAATTGTTTAGCAATTTTATTAACAAACAAAAGAAAAACTATGTAAACCTTATTCTTCCCTTATGCTATGAATCCGATAGTTATCGCTATCTCGGTTCTGATGGCCATGGGCCTTAAGGCTCCTGGGTACTGACCGCGGCCACCTTGAATGTGACGTCAGAAGCGAGAAATTACACGAAAATTACATTGCAACGTTCTGTCAAATGAAACGATATTTCGATGAAAACACACTGTAGGTCGCTGTAGCACACTTGTAAAATGTACAGGACACTATTGTTAAAAACATTATATGTAAATGAACATGATACAGAGTGTAATCACATACATAACCAAACACACTAACACACACATGACTTGACAACTCTGAAAAGAGATAGACACTGTGTCTTCTACGTTGTGTATTCCTTGGTAATCTTAGTTTCCTGCACATTTCACAAGTGTGTTAAAACGATCTATAGTATGTTTTTATTGAAATATTGTTTTATTTTACAGTAGTTTGCAACGAAAGTCACCGTAAAATTTCTCGCTTTTGACGTCACGTTTCAAGATGGCCGCGGTCGGTACCCAGGAGTCTTAATGAGTTAATATATTTCAAAAACATATATTTTTCATTATACATTTATAAAAATATATTTTTTATTAATAATTGATACATATAATATAATTAATATTGAATTTTTTTATTTTTGGAAAATTATAAACAATAAATATTACGCAAGAAAGGGAGAAAAAATAATCAGCTTTTTTGAATATCTCATATCGATTATATTACATTTTTATTTTTTATAAAATGAAGAAGCAACATTTTTCTCGCTGATAGATATTATTTTCATCGCTCGCGTGATATGCATATAATGTGATTACTCGTTTCTCCATTATTCTTTCCTTGCATCTCTTCGTTTGCTCCCGCGTCCTATCTCTTTTTCTCGTGCTATGGAGCGAAGAAAAAGACTGAAAGCTCCAATGGAAAGTTCACATGCGGGGAATCCCGTTCGCTCGAAAACGGCAGGGCAGATGGTTTTTCACGATCTCTTTACGATCCTTCGGGTCGACTACCTCTTCGACTGGAATTTTTTGGCATTTATCAGCCCCTCTTCAACTTTTATTTCGTATATATATTTGATGGGAAGTGAGACTGCGTAGAACTTGATTCTAAACCTTAAATTTACGATTTTTAATTTAATCAATAACAATTTAATTTACTTAGTCTAGAATTGTGAAAATTGGGATTTATGATTAAAATTTAAGGCTAATAATTTCAAATTTAGTATCATGATTGAAAATAAAAAATCGTAATTTGAAAATTGCATTGAAATTAAAAATCGCACATGCGCACATATATGAGCATGAATGAACACGAACAAGCATACGTGAACATGAACAAACATGCATGAACTCACATTTCCATGTGATACACCTTAGAGACTTAATGCTAATGTCGGCGGTATCGTGACTTTCAAACCTCACAACTCGAAAAATACTTAAAAAATACTTTAGTATAGTGTTTTAGAAACCTTTCAAAATAAACTATAAAAACATGCAATAAAGAAATAAAGTTTCCGTTTAAAAAATTCGAAGGGATCTTGTTCTAATCTTGATGACGCCACCTAAGATCATATTATTATCACTATATAATGTGTCACCTAAAACCTTACAATTTTTGTGTGGAGCATTTTTCAAAAACATACGCAAAAAACACCATATATATTATACAAAAAAGTCTAATTTCCTCTCCCTCTTTTCTCTCTTACCATTTTCCGTGGCTATTATGTTTTTAAAAAAATACGTTTATGTGCTATATACTTAAAAAGTACTTTAGTATAGTATTTTGGAAACCTTTCAAAATAACATTTTTCTGCAACTTATTTTTTTGGCCCTTCATTTTTCATACTTTTAGAGATGCGGAATGAACGATTGAAGTTTCGGCAGTCTATGATGAGAGCTACGGCTTCGCGTAACCCGGCTGGACTTTGACGGTTCGAGAGCAGCGCGTAATCCCTCGAATTTATACTCTCATGAAGTCTGTAACCTCCATCCGCTTCATCCTCTTCTCGTCGCGTCCATGCGAATAGTATATTTTTACGTCCAGTCGGCTGCGGAAATTTCAGGGAGACGAAACTTTGGAGACGAGAAAGTTTGCACGAATTTTTTTGCACCTGAGTCCTCGATCTTGTCCTCCTCCTCAGAACGCTCACATTGTATTGTACTTAGGAAATACAGCGAGACTGCGTTTATTCTCGATCCAACAATAAGTATAATAATCGCAAGATGTGCAACAATAATAGAGAAAAATAATGACTCGAATAAATCAATTAGTCCCGAATGATTAATCTTCAATTATCAAAATTATTTTTCATTTTATTATAATTTCTTAATATTAATTTTTTAAGGTTTCTTTATAATTAAACTTTTAATATTTGAAAAAAATACTTTATTATGGTGTTTTGGAAAGCTCTTGAGGTAAACTACAAGAATATGCAATAAAAAGTGGAATTTCCATTTAAAAAACTCAAGGTGACTTTGGTCTGTCCTTAACGACGCCACCCAATGTTATATTAATATTATTATGTAATGTGCTACTTAAAACCCTACAACTTTTGTATGGAACACTTTTAAAAAAAAGTTTGTCAAGATTCAATATTTACTCAATAAATATTATCATTGTCATTCAAAGTGATCATCACAAAAATATGATCTGTTATACATTTAATTAATATTATTAATATCATTATTTCTATCGTATTGTGGTATTATTATCTTTACTGTAATCTATTGTATCACATAATCTTCTTACATTTTCTTTAAAAGAATAATTCTTTGTCACCCCAACTATAATTCACACAAAGTCTCACTTTTATGCTCGCGCTCCATTCATCTCTGCATTGATCCGTCCGGCTGGTGGCACTTCCTCAACCGAAAGAGTACATAGATATTCTTAAGTCGTGAGGAGAGAGTGCGCGCGGCTGGATTAGGAGGGACTGGTTGCGAGGGATCGACGTCGCAAAGAAGCAAGAAGCACGCCGGGGCGGAAGAGATTTGTGGCGAGGGCATGGATTTTACTGGCGCGAGCAAGCGCATCGAACTTGCTCCCTCTTTCCAGAAAGCCCACGGCAAGCGAGCTTGCCGTGAGAAAAAGTTATCACGCCGGGAAACCGGAAGACAAACGATCACTCGCAAAGAGCCCCGCGCCGAATTGCAAAAAGGCCCGCGAGCCTTTGTGATCGAGAGGATCAAATCAAAGTTTGTGGAAATTATTTTTTCTCATTAGAGACATTTTCCTCAGGGTTGCATAATTAATGGGGTCAAATTGAATTGCTAAATATTTAATTTAGACCTTTGGCTTAGACAATCAATAATTGGAATTATTAACCTATGATATATCACTTTATTATCTTATTTCCTGTTTCATTACCTGTTTATAATAAAAAAACTGTGAGCCAGAAAACGAACAAATTATGAAATAGAAATGTTAAATAATAATTTATTTTTAAAGAGAAGAGATGGAATGTTTCAAATTTTATAAAGTTCTCTTCAACTACAATAAATAAGTAAATAAATAAATAAATGAGAAGAGAAGAAATTAAATTATAACAAGCGCTTTATTATAAAATTAAACGATGATATTAAGTTATAACAGATCCACAAAAAGCTACTTCTAAATTTAACAGCATGATAGAAAATAAAAAAATAAAAGAAAATAAAAGAGAGCGTACTATAAGGGATTTATATGTATAAAATAAAAAATTAAAACCGAGGTCCATAAAAAATTTATCGTTTCCGAGACGAGAGAAAGTAAAATGAAAGTGATAAGAAATAGAAAATATCTATTTATGGTTAATTTTTTTTATGATATACTACATTTTATGATATACTACATTTTATATTCTCCAAAAATTTAATGACATTAATATAATATTAATTTGCAATGATTTGCAGTTTTGGGATCACCGATAATATTTAAGAAGTAAATAATTACATTTATCTGAAATGGAAATCTGCAAACACAAATTTGGGAAAATTGGCATTTGACAACATGAGAGTTATTACTGTGACTTTAGAGTCGCGACAGCGGCTTTATATTGGACAGTATCGAAACTGCGTGGAATCAGGTGGTTTCCAGAAGGTTGAACAGACCGACCGAGCGCGAAAAGCATTTACGATTTCCACTCTCCGGACACGAAAGAAACTCTCCACTCGCCCCCTTCCCCCTCCCCAGCCGGAAGAAAAAGCTTTTATTGCCACCCCATTCGCGAGACGTGCAGCGATATATACAGAGTGAGCTACATAACTCAGTCTACGGCGAAGCTATTGAATCTTTTCACTTTACGCAAATATTAATTGAAATAGCTAGCATGATGATTATATCTCACGTTTTATCAATTGTCCTTTTTAACAAGTAAATATTAGACATAAGAAATACATGCGTTAAAGATGTGATGAAAACATATTGTCTACCCTGTATGTAAGAGGCATTCTAGAAAATTCGTCTTTTCCGTGGTCTCGAATTTTTCCTGACAAACAATGTACATCTTTCCTTTTAGTGAGGCTATTATCTGTCATAACTTGTTGATTCTTAGCAGCAATTACAGCTTCAATTTTCATTGAATCGAGCTATTTGATGGTTTTCGGAATATTCTGCATAGAATGTGAAAACATCATTAGAGAAAGAATACAAATTGGCGCGACAATCAGTGCGTGTCGACATTGCCACCGGATAAATGTTTCGCGGCGTGATTTTCAGGTCGAGCATCTATATACGGTGCGATATTTTCAGTGCTTCCAATACGATATCGCTGCAAAAGCAACTTCCGGATGCAAAACAGCTTTCGCGTCCTTATTGCTCATTCACGATACTGGCCCGAATTTATCGTCCGATAAAACACAAAAATTATATATCGGTAAACTCAGATAAATAGAGAAATGCATTTTTGCAGAAGAATTATGTACATAAAATAAATCCAATAAAATAAAATATAAACAATAAAAAAAGATTATAGCTGTGAAAGAATGGGTCGAAATTTGTTCATACGAGGTTTTGTTTTCGAGAAAAATGACTCTGAAAATCAGAAAAACTAATTTTTTAATTTTTAAAGAAATTTTATTGAAACAGAATCGTATTAAAAAATTTTATTTTGAAGTCTAAATTTATTTTATTTTATAAAGAATTATTCTTTAGCTGTTGAAATTCTCTTCGTTGGGATAGGATTATTTTTCTAATCCTAAAAGTATAATTCAATCAGCGTAAAAAAAATTTCCAATAGTTGCAAAATAAACATTCTGCTGAACGCGGCCAATGAGAGCGCACAGAGACCAATGTATCAAGCACCCAGTGCTTGTATCCAGTGTATCACGTGTTTGGTTATGTATGTGACTACGCTCTGTATCTGTATGTTCATTTTACGTACATATGTTTTTTTAAGAATAGTGTCCTGTGTATTTTACAAAAGTAAAATGAGACACCATATATTAATTAAAAGAATTCTAAACTATTAACGCAAAATTTAGGCTATTTGTTTCTAGGCTTAAGGACTTTTAAAAAATTTTTGGACATGCTTTAGGGGAAAATTTAATCAAAACGTCTTGACAACATTATTTTAGCATCTCTTGAATCCGAAATACAACTCATATAACCTAACCATTCCTCCCACATATCGGTCCTCAATATCAATATCAATATCAAAGTATACCCAACCATCCTTGTCCACGACATTCGTTAATACACTCTCCCTTCGGGGACAGTGACGACGAGGCAGGCAGGGAGGGAGGGAGGGAGGGAGAGAGGGATGACAGGACGGTCCAGACGTAACAGATGCCCGCGACGGTGTCGGTCCATCTCCAGCGGACCGGTTCGGATGGTCGCCACGGTCCCTATGGTGACGGCCGGCGACGGGATCGAGCATCTCTAGAATGAAACGGCGCACGGCGGGCCGCACGCGCCTGCGCGCCACCGGCGTGTCCGACCTCCCCTCTTTTCCTTCTCCCTTTCGCGATACGCGAGGGAACCCCCGTCTCGTGCCGGCTTCGGCCAGCAGTAGTTGGCGTCCTCGTACGCGTTTTACATTATCGTTGTGACGCCGCTGGCAGTGCGCCGTCGACGAGCATTACCGGCGCGTCTCGTCGTCGCCGTCGCCGTTGCGTTACATATCGCGTTCGATAGTGCGTGACAAAAAGAGAGAGAGAGAGAGAGAAAGAAAGACAGGAAAAACCGTACGCGCTGTGCTCCGACTCGGTGCATTCGGTTGGATCGATTGGTGATGTTACGCGATGTAGCGTATTGGGTTTGAATTTTTCATCTGCTAGTCTCCGGAGACGCGATACTATTTAATTTAGCTTGGTACATACATAATTTATTACATGTACGTATGTATTCGGTTATCATCGGTTTTAGTGAACTATCGGTTGCAAATTATTATCCTAATAAAATGTTATTCTGATTGATTTAGGATATCATTTCTCGAATAATGAATAGTCATGATTCACAAATAGATTGAAGATTGCACGCGTTTAGAATGTGCCTCCGATGTGCAGGCAACTTCAGATGTAAAGGCATCAATATTTCCGTGTGATGGGATGATCGATCTTTTATTGTCAGTAACGACCAATAAAAGAGTTCCGGTAGTTTGGTTTACGATGATACGGAATTTTATTCGCTACAACAATTTTTCTCGGAAAACGAGGTAATATTGAAAAAAAAGGAAAGGGAAAGAATGGTTATTGTGCTCTTATTCATGCACGAAGGAAATGATTGAAGTTGATATAAAATCAATTTAAAAGAAATTGATTTAAAATAAATAAACAATAATAAGTAAAATAGAATCGATATACATATGTGAACGCAACAAAAAAAAGGCCATTTTTAAATCGGGGCTTGATAGCCTAATAATATTTTTGTGAAATTTTTTTACACTTATTTCCAACTCGATAAACTGCAGTTGTAAACCAATTATTTGTCGATCTTAAAATACAACTAATTGGAATAGAAAAGTGACCTAAAATAAATTGGTTTATATCTATCCATGGGAGATAACATGATATGATATCAGAGACATCGTGATTGGAGTAAAGAAAAGTGTGAAGTTCAGTCTGGACGAACGACATTTACTCGAGCTTAGCAATTGATGTATTCTCCTTTTAATCGCATTACATTTTTTAATTCTAAACAAGAAAAGTTTGTCTTGAGGATATTAGAGAAAAGCAAAAGATGTAGCACAAGAGAATTTAGTTAATTTTATATTTATTTATTAAAAACAAAACTTAAGAGAAACATATCTTTTTCTCTGTGATGAAAGTTACCAATCTATAGGCTGAAACAAGTCTGTGAATTTAAAAAAAAACAAGTTTTGCGGCATTGAGATTTATTCGACCAATAGCTCTAAACAATTCATTTCAAACATTCGCTAAAAAAATAAACGAAAATCAGAAAATAAGAATAAAGAACAAAAAGTTGATAAATTGCATTTTAGGAGAATAGATTAGACATATTTCTCTTTTTTATTGCATATAGAAAAAGATTAATAATTATTTATACTAAATCTTGTAATGCAAGATTGGTAAATTTATTAAAAGATTCGAATATGAATGACAAATTCTTAAACAGACATTTACATTTTCAATCTCTATACTTTGAATATATTTCAGATATACAATCAGATATACATATTATATTTCAGATAACTATACGATCAAATATACATATTATATTTCAGATATATGAGATAGACTTTTAATCCATCATTGCAATTATTTCAGTTATTTTTCATTCTAGAGAGAAAGAATGTTTCATACAAAAGTTTTTCAGCGAGAAAATATCGTGAAATAAACGATGTATAAATGTACAACTTTTTTATAAAATACGTTGTTTGTGAAATATTAAAATTATATACATATTTTGTTATCAAAAACTGTATGATTTCAATTTACAATTTAATTAAGTATTTTATTTATTTTTTGCACAAACATATAAAAATAAAATGGTACAAAAAATAGTTTGTGAGATTTTATTTTGACAATTTTGAAACATAAAATGTCTCATAAAAGAACCAATTTTCTTTCCATTGATTTTAATATTTTTTTATATAGAAAATATGAAATACTGTAATGTCGATCGATGAAGTAAATGGAATCGCGCTTAAGGAAAAACGTAGCAATTTGCAATGTGCAACTGTAGTTCTTTGCACACATACTTAAACAGTTAGCGCGTCTTTTCGATACAAAAAGGAGAAACGCTGCGCCATAAAATAACTCTCGGTCGGCGGCAGCCGAGCACTTTGAAAAATGCGTAGTTATTGATTGCCGTGATTTTCGCGGCGACGCGACGGGGAGGAAATTGCTACTGTCGTTTTCGCGAACATTACGGGCGGATCGTTCTTTCTCTACCGCGCGACCACCGCGACGAAGCGACTTCATCTTACTTTCGCTGCGTTGGCTTCCTGATTGCGCATTCGCCTTTATTGCCCGTCTATTTTTTTTTTCACGAGGACAGAATAAACAACACAATAATAGAATGCCGGCTTGCGGTTTCACGGTCCCGGAAATACCATGCGAAGGTCGCGCATCTCGAAAAGTCCCATTCACTCTCGTTTCGTAACAATGGGTTTCTTTTCTTCTTTCTTCCCTGTGTTCATTATTATATTTTAAAATGCGCAATAAATACACATTGCAATAATAATCCACTTTATCTTAAAAAGAAAGAACTCTTTACAAAAAGATTTTGGATTAATTTTATTACACAAATTTTTTCCTGTCATTTTTTAATAATTATTTATAATTATATTCAAATAGTTTCAATTTTTGCAATTTAATAATTTATCTCAGTTCAGTAACTTATTATTTATTGATTTTTTTTATTACTTAGCCTACTTATCTTGTACGAAAGATGATATTGTAAAAAAATACGTTTGAGTAATTTCTGCTATGAGAAAACGCGCTATTTACAGTTACGATGCCTGCAACGCGAATATCTCGACAATTCTGTTTTCGAATAACAGTCATGATTGTTGGAAAGTTATCCGGCGTGGAATTTGTTATTCTGTCCAAATAAAGTTGTATAAAGTACTGCTGGGCAATTAACATTGGATGGAAAGTTGTTTGATCGTTTAATATGTATCTATGTGAGTATAATATCTATAAATATTTTTATCGAGGAAGTTTTATACTAGAAAGTTATCTCGAAAGGAGAAATTTATAATGTAAACGAGATATTTGTTGTATGTAAAGGGCGATGAGGAAAAGTACTTTGGTTTGCGATTGCTATAATTATAATTTAATTACTCACATAGTGTACGGATTCCGACTAACTCGAATAGAATTTCTCATTTAGAGTCTTTAGTTTAATTGTTTTGCTCATTTTTGATAAGGTGAAACAAGAGATGGAAGCAAAATAAATATTCTTATTAGAATTAGTTAGTTATGCTATATGTATATAAATTATAATTTCGGCTTCTACTTATGAAATCTATCGTTGAAAAAAATATATGTGAGATTTAGTGTTGCTAGAATTTTATTCATTAAATAGCGACATTGTGTGATTCTTATGTTATATTATATTCTATTTGTTATTATTTGTTAAATGTATTTTTATAAGAGCAAGTATTGCGTTCAAGCCATCTGTTGTATACATTTGCATACATTTTATATTCATACAGATACACGTAATTTTCTTTCATTTTGATACTTATATCGCAATATATAAAATTGAAAAACTTAATAAAGTAATTGTGCATCATTATTATTGCGTAAGGAAATTTTTATAAATCTTGAAATTCTCGAACCTATATTGTTGCAGACTTTCGAATTTCTTAATGTAAGCGTTTTGCATTTTTCAGAAAATTTAATGAAAAAATTCAGTCAACTATATATTTAAATTATAAATAATTAAATTAGATTTATTTACCGTACAACTATTTGTAGATGATTTGACAATTTTTTATGAACCCTCATTCTCGCAAAATATATCGCAGTTAATCGCCACTTTGTTACTGACCCGCGCACAGAAAATCATCGTGCGAAGTTTGGTCTTCTTATTGCTGATACGAACTGCACACATGTCACGAGTCCGTGCGTCGTAAAAACGGCAAATCTGCTAACGGAAAGTGATATGCTTTTATGACCGCTCATCACAGTTGTATTGTTACTTTTACTCGTAATCGAACAAATTGCATTTGAGACTTTATTTTGCATTTCTTTACCAGAAAAGCTGTTCCGAAATTTTTCACAAATCTATAATAATTTTAAAAAAGTTACAAAGTTTTCTTTTAAAAAACTATATATAATATTTAGGAGAAGTAAAAAATGGATTGCATGAAGAGAAGATGATTAATTTCAATGACTTTGGAAAATGGAAATAAGCTATTCGATTTCTCAAAAATTAGATCAAGTTAGGACTCTCGAAGAAATTAAAATAAATCTGTAACACAAAGAACGGATATTGAATCGCAAATTTTTTTATGCACATTGAAATTAATATATTTGAACAAAGTTGGTGATACAATAGCTGCAACATTTCGGCTCAATTTCGAGCCATCTTCAGCGAGATCAGATTTCTCTTTCTTCTTATCTTCGTCGAAAGCAATATTCTGACAAATATCTTTGAAAATTATGTTCTCCAGCAAGTTGATTTGATAACACTTCTTCCTGGAAGGAGATGCGCTCTTATCGCGAGTGAAACAGCTTTATCTTTGAGCCCACCATGAATGGCAGCTGGCTTAACGATTGGAATGCAATAAACTGACCGATACGATGAGTAATCGCTCTATTGCTGGGATAATGCTCAGACTTGTATACAATTTAACGACTTTGTTGTGTGGAAACGACGCGTGACAATTTCGTTTAAAATTCGAGTGCTGTGTCGATGGACATTTAATTGGAGATTCGATCCCAAAACAAAATCTTCAATTTTTAAAACTGTACAACGATCGACTCCATTCTTATCTAAATTATCAGATAACGAAATGATTTGGCTCATTCGATTTAATTGTTTGTGAAGCGTGATAGAAATAGCCCACTATTAATCGATGCTGTTTTCAATCGCATTAGTTTATTAATATAAAATCGATAAAATTTTCTTGAATTGTGACATTTAGAAACATAAATAATATAAATATTAATAAAGGTGTTGTTATTTTTGTAAAGAAGTAGCTCTAGAGATACATGTATTTTAAAAATTTGTAGATAATTTCTATAAATAGATAATTTAAAGATAATTTGTACCGATAGGAAAATATGATCTCAAGATGGTTTGAGGAAAAATTTTTCGATCGCATCTCGTCTCAAAACGCAGAATAGGATCTTTTCATCGCCCGATGCTCCGGATGAAACAATAATTCATCTGGATCGTTGAAGATAAAGGGTGCGAGAGATTAATAACAGTGCACAATGCATGATTAAGCGTTCGAAACGCTGAGAGGGACGCCGCTAAGGCTGTTTCTGTTTCGCATGCAGCGACATAATGGCATATCCACGTGCTTTCTTCTTCAAACTATGATTCTCTTTTTTCGCACATCGTGTCAATGTCAGCGTTTAGGTATTGAGCAAGCAAGAGAAATGATGTCGCACACTTATTTAGCGACGAATTACCAAGCGTACCTGTTTAACGGAGACGAAAAGGGACCAGAGTATGATTTATCGTTATACCTATATAATCAATCAAGCATGAATAACAAATACAGCGATGTGTCTCAGTTTGTTAAAAATAATTCTTTAAAAAATAAAAATTGCAGATATAAAATTCTCTGATCTCTGACCAGATGATTCAGGTTTTTCTAGAGTAGTTACAAGTTTTTATAATACGTAGAAGGAAATGGGGAGGGGATGTAATGCGTCATAATGATATTGGAATATGGAAATTGTATTTTTCAACAGAAATTCAGCGTCTCGTGAGAAATGTGTTCTAAATTAAATTTTTGTTCTAAAATCGAATTACTTTCATTGTTTCGATAGAAATAAAAATAATTAAAACTATCATGTATATTATTTATCTATATAATTATCTACAAATTATCTATTTATAGAAATTATAATATCTATAAGTGTTAAAAATACATCTATCTAGAGCTATTTCTTTACAAAAATAACAACACCGTTATTAATATTTATATTATTTATATTTCTAAATGTCACAATTCAAGAAAATTTTATTGATTTTATATTGGTTTATATTAATAAACGAATGCGATCGAAAATAGCTGGATCGCTTAATAGTCGGCTATTTCCATCACGCTTCACGAACAATTAGATCGAAATAGAAAGCACGTGGAGAGAAAAGTCGTTCGTATCTTTCACTGTCGGTAGTAATTATGCAGAATGTCCGATAGTAACGAGACATTTTCTTCGGAAATTCCGTAATAGATTTGAAGAGGACTTTTCCGGTGAAACTGAAAGGTGCTCTATTTAGAAGGAGGAATTTCACTTGACATACAGGCAGATGGAATACTTTTGTCTTTCTAGATCGAGTTTAATTTTACGCTATACGTGGCGGGACTCTGAATTAATTCGCCCATCGATCGTCATTAAGTCTCGTCGCGACTGCCGACGTCGGCGTATCGTGTCAGACTTGTGAAAACGAGTCGTAACTCTCTCGATTGAGCAGCGAGAGCAAAACCATCAATCACTATTAGAATTTATTTTTTTCTCTACTGGTGAAAGCGCGGAATTAATAACCAGAGATGAATTATGATTCTCGCGCATGTCGCTTCGTCGAAGTAGGCATCTCGATAGATATTAAATATTATACTGTTAATTATGTAAGGCACAATTGTGAGATGTCTCACTTGGTGTAATATTATAACACAAGAATACATTGAGGTAATTAGTTTCGCGCGAGCTCTATTACAAATCATACTTTTACATTTAAAAGTAAATAAGTCAAATTTTATATTGTATATTTATTATTTTATATTATATTATATTATAAATTTTTTTATATTTTTTACAATTCTATTATATTTTTTAATAATTATAAAATAAAGGATATTATATAATTATTATAAGTATATTTTATTATTATTAATAAATATATAAAATAAATTTAAAAAATATTAAATTTAAAAGCACATTGCTATTAATAAATTACTTTTTATAAATTTTTTACATTTTGCACGTCCTTCTAAATCTGAGAAAAGAGCTCGCAATCGACTTTATAGAATTGTTTGCGCAGCTGAGAGAGAGAGAGAGAGAGAGAGAGAGAGAGAGAGAGAGAGAAAACCTCAATATTAGGTTCTACATTTCATTGTTAATACGATCGGGCAATTGCGTTCACAACCTTACGATCAAAGTGCCGAAATAGGATTGCGATAAGCTCAGTCCAATTTTTGAAATCGCACGAAAGGGAGCATCGCAAGCATTGCGGCGCGGATCTTTATCGCACAATGGAAACAGAAAGTTTCGGATTGTCGTTATAAATACGTGCGAGAGAGAAACAAAATGTTCAAACGTAATGGACGAGATTATACCTCCTCAGAGTTCGCGACAATATTTGGGCACAGTTTCTGTTGATGCCTTCCACTTAAAGTTTACCGGAATAGCAAACCAGAAAGGATCAAAACACGATGGAGATGTTGTCATACTTAATTAAACTAATTAGATACTTTATGACTTACAATTATTCTTGCAAAATTGAAGGAGAAAATTGTTAACAGTGTCTGATTTTATATCTGAGAAATATACATATAACTGACGTTAGTTGACATGTTGAATAAACTGACACAGAAAATTATGAACTGTTGTCAACAAATGCAAACTAAAGCTGAAATCTTTAAACGTGTTTGATCTTTAATGAGAAAATGTACTGAATTGTGTGTGAATTGAAATGAATGAAGAGCACATCGACATCTGTTGTAGATTAAATTGATTTTTTAATTATTAGCAGATAATGTTTTATAACTTGGAGACAAATGATTATTGGAGTACTATTTATTCAGACTTTTTGGTTTATTTTTACGCGTACTACATACTCTTAAAATTTAGTTTTATATTTTTCTTCTCTGTATGATATTGATATAACACGGTAAATGCAAGGCAATGTGCAACACACACAGAGCTCGCAAATTGCTCTCAAAGAGATTTCTTGTAGAAATAAGCACGTTGCGTAAATAGGAAGCATACTTCGAGGTCGAGAGCGGCGATACTCAAACCACGGTGTTTTACGGAGTACTCTCTACCGAGAACAACCAAACGGGAGCGAAAATAACGCGTTTTCACGAGCCGCTAGCTATTACACTAGCGCCGAAAATACGAGGTCTGATTCTACGACGAAGGCTGCCGGCAGACGTAAAAAAAAAAAAAAAGAGGAACGCGGGGATCGCGGAAGGGGAGCGAGGAACGTGTGTTATTATCGATATCGTCTCGGTGGACGAGAAAAGAGAGCGGAGGTCTCTCAGGAGCGCGGCCGTGGATATTGGCCGGCCGAGAAATGAAAGAGAACACGACGGAAGTCGCCAGCCGGCCGGTGCAAACACGATATCTCGCTCCCAGCTCTCCTCCTCGCCGTTTAACTTCGAACCCACGTTTTTTCCGCCATCGTGTAACTCGATTGTTAGCTGCCATTATCGTTATCACGACAATTTCAACTGTGATAAATATTTTCCACCATTAACTGCCATTTGAGACTGTATATGTAATTATAAACTAAAACACGTTTTTTTTATTATAAACTGTGCGTCCATTTTTCAAAGTTTTTGAGTTAATATTGAATTATTGAATAACTAATAATTTAATATTTATTAGAAATTAGAAAATGTTTTTGAGATAAAATTGTTTATAATAAAATTCTTCCAAAAACAATTATTAATATCAAATCGACATGGGATAATAATAATAATAAGTTTGCAACCGATATTTCACGCCTCAATTGTTCGCATTTCTATTTGAGACTGTATAATTACAATCTAAAAAAACAAGTTCTTTTATTATAATTATTATTATTATGCGTCCATTTTAGCTTTTAGATTAATATTAAAATTATTTTGCCCATAATAAAATTCTGTCGAAATAGTCATTGATTATTAATCGTCATTGATTATTAATAATAAATCGACATATGGTGATAATAATGATAGCAATAATAAATTTGCAACCGATATTTCACGTGTCAATCGTTCGCAGGTATCTCCACATATCAATTTTCATCGATAAGTTTTGAAGCTCGAATAATCGAAAGGAATCTTTTTTTCTCCAAAGAATCGCAAAAAGCTGAATACCGACTCGCGTCGTTGAGTCTGTAAAATGCTGATCGCCGTCGTTCAATCGTGAGAAATCCGATCGTGGATTCTTGCCATAATGTTGCCGCCGATCATCGGCAACATTAACAGCAGCGACATACTGACATTGTACAATCCTGGCAATGGCAACGGCAGAAACGTGGTGGCAGCGCGAACAGTCAGCAGAGGCCGTTATGCGGAAATTGGCGTTAAGAGGTAAACTTTTTTTTTCCAAATAAGGCAAGAAGTGTAAAAGGGGAGTTACATTTCTTGCGGTACATATATAATAGAAGCGAGAAAAAAATTGGATATTGCAAATAACGTATTAATTGTAAGAGTGTCTATTCTATTCATATTGTTGTAATTTTTTCTTTTTCTTGTCAGACAAACGGCATAGATTCTCAGACATAGAAAAAAGATAATAGATAATAGATAACAGATAATAGATAATAGATGATTAAAAATAATTTGAATTTATAATAGGTACTACGTATTTCATTATTACACTCAAAATAAACACTCTGTATATTTATGTTAGTTTACAACGTGTTTTACATGCGCTCAAGCGTTAGAATATATTTATTTTTCAACGTGAGAGAATGATGACGGGGCACACAGAATGGTAATTGAAGCATGCCTCCCAGCTAGAATGTAAACATAAAAATAGTTCGGTAAATCGTGTAATCGAATTTAATGAAGGTCTATTGCGCGGTTCAATAGGAGAAGATAGAGGAAACTGGAGTGCTGTGGTCGGCGCGAGGAAATCGATTTTAATCAGTAGTTAATATGAAATATGATAGCAAAGTGGCCGAGCGCGAGAGGAAGCCCTTCGGTTGATTCTTATGTAAGCCGCTTTAGCCGTAATCCGCTTACGCTCCCGCGAATAGACCTCGGTCGAGTCTCATCATTTCTTTTTCTCCCTTGTTTTCGCGAACAGTCCGTGGTCCGTTGTTCCCTCAAAAATCTTTACGAGGAAACAAGATTTTTTCAAATTAGAGAGACATTAAACCGATTGCGAGATTGTGCCAAGTTTGCGGCTTTCATTATAATATATTCTTTTATTCCGAATAGTAAATTATTAAATTTTTGTTTTGAATTTTATTAAAAATATTTTTGCAAATCGTAATTTACTTGCTGAATTTTAACATAATTTAAAAAAATTGTTTTAAAGATTCTGGCTAAACATTACATGCCGTAATAAAATAATTTAATGCAACAAATGCTAACAATTTATAACAATTTTATTTTCTCTTTTTCCCTGCAAAAGTGCATTAAGTGCAACAATTTTTCTTAAATGGTTAATAATTACGCAAGATTTTCGTCAATAAAATAACCAACAAATTCTATTTTCATATTGATTCATGTAATCTTTGCTTATCTACATTTGTCGGAATAAAGATACTTATTATTTCGCGATGAAATAAATAATTTCTCAATTGGGTATGGAATTAATTTGGCGGGCAAATCGCCTGGAAAGGTGATTCAACGATTTTCCACGGACGTGTCTTCCACTTAATCAGAGAGATCCCCACGGAGATCCCCACTTTCCCAAAGGGCACTCTCCTCTTTCTGGTAGCCGTCAGATCGTTTCCCTTTCCTTTTTTTTATTTTACGGCCTTCTTCCGCGATATAAAGAAAAAAAAGGAGAATCGCTCGCTCTTCATCATCACCGCAAGATTAAATGATCGCTGAACTGTGCGAGTCCCTTGTAACGTCAGACGGAGCGTAGCGTATAGTGTTTCGCATGATTTCCTCAATATCTCGGGCGAGTCACTTCATTCATGAAGCTAGTATCGTCCGATCGGACAAATAGGATTTTTTCTTGATGTCTTCACAATCGAGGGGTTCAGTAAACTGAATTTATCGAAATAACGACAACAATGTAATTAATCATTAAAACTATTATATAATTTATTTCGTATAATTAAACTTCACTTTATAGTCATAAATGTAATATATATAATATATACATATAATATAAAAGTAAATAAATTAAATATATCATATATAAGTCATCACACAATATGATTAAATTATACCACATAATTACAATAAAATTATTACGTATTACATAATCAGGATTTTTAATTATTCTTACGTACTGCAGAATTGTGAATTTTTGCTGATTTCGTAACAATAATTCGCGAAATCCTAGCGGGCGAAATCCCCTTTATTCCGAAGAATCGTGTAGGGAGCGGGTGGAAAACATTTTCGCAGATCCACCGAGGACGTGTCGAAGAATAATAATATCAATGCAAGTCTCACTTTGACGAGATCCTTTCTCCGCAAAATTCCTCGCGAGTCGACGGCAGAAAAACCCATTTCTACCGTGGAAATCGAGTCTGACTTCCAAATCCTCCAGGGGGGAGGGGGGGGGAGAAGTCTCCCGGTATTTTCCCGGTTGCGGATATATCGACTCGAGAGTCTTTTGAAAGTACATCGAGTCCGCCAGGGGATGTGCACGTTCACCCGATGTTCTTCCGGTTTCCCTTAAGCCGAGCAGCCACTCGTCATTGTGTTGGCTTTGAGGCGCGTATATCGTTGTTCTTCATCGTCGAAGAAGAAAGACGGAAATATTTCTCGCCCGTTGATATTGCACAGCATAAAAGTATGCAACACTTTGGTGCCGTGCCAAAAACGATGACGAGGAACAGTTTGCGGAGACACATTGTCATTGAAAACGTTTTCTTTTCGTTAAAAATAAATTGAAAAAAAATGGCTTGTTTTCAGGAAAAAAAAAACTTAAAACTCCTTGTAGTTTTTTTATGTAATTTTATAATATTTTGTCACATTTGCGATTTTGAGAAATTTGAAATATATTATTTTTAAATTATATGTATATATTATAAATATATATTGTAATATTAATTTTATTGTATAATTATAAATTATTATATTATTTTTTAAATTATATATATTATAATTGTAAATTAATATGTATAAAAAGATTATTTGAATATATTTTATAAATATTTTTTGAGTTACTTGGAATTCATAAAGTCGACAATAAATTTTTTTAACAGACTTTTGTTTTAAATTATAGATTCTAGATCAGTTTAAGAGCTTCAAGGTTACTCGAGATATTTGTTAAAGATTATAAAACATAAGGAAAAAAATGATACAAACAGCGTCGAGAAAGCGTCCGTAATGCTTAGTGAGCGAAGAGTGTCGCGTATTACAACTCGGGTAACTTAAACTTGTTGTAATACGGTGAACGGGTCTCCCAGGCTGTGAAACTCAAGGAGACGCACTTCGGCTTCGGTTTCGCTCTATGCGAGAAACCGGATAGGCCGATGCACGGAAGTCGCTCTAAAACACCTGACTTCTGTTCTCGCTTCCTTCTTCCTGTCTACCCTCTTCATTCAAACTCTTCTTTTTACTTACAAAAGCAAACGATATTTCACCTCGAAAGTCAATTATTGTTCTCAACAATATTGTCAGAGATTTGTAAACTTTCTAATGTTTTATTTAACTTGATTATAAAAATAATCATTATTTAATTATTTAATTTTTCTTATGTTTAATTATTATTATTACATTATATTTAATTCTCTTTATGAAAAATATAATACATTTTTCCGCTAAAGTTTTCTGTAGATATAAATAAAAAATATTGTTCATCTCTCTGGAAATAATATAAAAATATAATTAAATTGATTTAATTACAGAGATTTTCAGTCATAAAGAAGATTAAAATTTAATGTTAAAATTGGAGAATATTCAAATCATATTATTGTAATGTATTTTCATTTTAAATCTGATTCAGCATGTGTCCAGCAACGTTTTCCTTTAATAATAAAATATGTTATTTTTTGTTGACCTGTAGACAATATTACATTGAAAGATGTAAAAATAAATAAAATTTATATCACAGACATTTTGCCGTGGGATATTTGCGTTAGGTTATCTCGATATCTTTATTTTTACATTTTCAATTCTTTTCATTTTAAATTCTAAAGAAAAATTTTTGCAAAAAAAGAAGTTTGGTATCAAAGATGGAACGTAAAATTGGAAAGCTAATGGATGAACAAATTGAAATTTGCGCTCGAGAGAACGACTTTTACGTAGGAATAAAATATTAATTGTGCCGGACAAGTATAAATATAATCCTGCTAGCAAGAGAGAGAGAGAGAGAGAGAGAGAGAGAGAGAGAGTGAGAAAGCAGCATTGATGTCATTATCCTTTCTTCGTCGACGGGAAGCGGAATTTAATGGCGCGCGTCGGAATACACCTTGACGCGTGATCGATCGACAATGAGCTCACTTTGTCGCACGTCGTTTTCTTTCTCCCTTCCTCTCCCTTTCTCTCTCGCTCTCTATTTATCAACGATGCCGCCCGTTAGGTCAGCCCTTTCCGAATGAACCAAGAAAAGCAGCGCCCATTTATTACGAAAAACTTGACGATATCAACTGTGTTTTTACAGATGTAGACGGGGACGGATGACATTCCATTTGCTACTACTTATCACTATTACTATATGAAATAATCGGTCTCTGCTTTTATCTGGTTGCACTTGTGACGAATGTGTGAAAAAAAAGGGTTAGTGAAGGGAAGAACGTAAAAGATAGTACATATTGAGCAAGTGTTATGTTGTAGGACAAGTATTATCAGTTGACCAAAAACGATTTTTTTCTATATATATTAAATATTATTAAAAATATTGGAAAATAACTCTTTTTTTTAATTAAAATTTATTATTTTTTATATTTAATTTTAATATTCAGAAAGAATGATGGACAATTGTATATGGCGTGTGTTAAGTTAGCACCCCAACATTAAAATTTTGTAGTTCTAATCTGAGTTTTGGCTTTATTTTGAAGAGACTTAGAGTTCCCTGTGCTTTATAAAAAGAGTTCTGCTCATTAACGATCAGAAATTAAAATTTAAAAAATGGGGTGCTAACTTCTTATCGAAATTTGAGATCGAATAGTTCTGAACGGCTCAATAGCTTCATTTTGGAAATATCTAGAGTTCCTGATAAATAAAAAAGTTTCCAATAATTAAAAAAAAAATTAAAAATTTTTTAAAATTTAATTTTGAATACAATAGTTCTGAGTTATTTATATTGTTATTTAGTTTATTTCAAAGAGTTCCTGATGGTTAAAAAAATTTAGACTCAAAAATATAAAACTTCTAGAACTTAATAAAATTTCAAAAAGCAATCGAAAATGCCTTTTTATTTCATCACCCAATTGCTTTGACTCATAAGACTTTTTGTCAAAGCTCATCGAGAACTGCTCAGAACTTTCGTCAGAACTCCTCGGAACTCTAAAAAATTTTTTATCCACGCGACTTAGAAAATTTTCGATCGTCGCGGTTCGAATATCTGTTATCTGACAAACCGTTCGTCGGATCGCTTTGACTTATAAGACTTTTCGTTAGAACTCGTCGAGAACTGCTCAGAACTCTCGTCAGAACTACTCGGAACTCTGAAAAAATTTTCAATTTCGCGAATGTTTTCATACTACTTATATATGTATATATTATGCTGAATATATATTATGTTTAATACACAAATAAAAATACTTTCATTCAACAATATGTTACTTTCACATTTTCACTTCCGTATTATTGGTGCTTTTATACTTCTTTTAATTTCTAGATCTGTACATGTTAAATTTCGCAAAATTAAAAATTATATATATATTCTAATTGTGTAATTATATTATTTTTTTTATTATTATTAGATTATTTGAAACTAACTTGACTTGAAATAAGCAATAAAAATACGTTAAAAAAGGGAGTGAAATCTTTTTATACAAAAAATCCATTTCGGAGAAAATATTTCTTTCTCAATTTTAATAAGTATAGGTATAGTATAATGTTTTTTTATGCGTTTACTTTTATTCTATGTATTTTTATTACATCAAAATTTCAATCGAATAAAACAATTCTCTTAATTTACATCCGTGTGTATTTCGGCCACACATTGGCCGTCAACCTTTGCTGCTCGCAGATTTTAGACCGTTACTAATTGCAAGAAGAGTGTCTGTCTCTCGCCCAGTTTATCGGATGCTGCGCACGAGAAATAGCATTGCGATGTACATACACGATTGCCTCGAAACTTGAGGGACATAACTCTCTCAAGTTGATTTCGAAACTCTCGGGACATGATGTCTCAAGACGAGGAGGCAGCGACGAAAGTAATTGTCCTGGAGAGAAAGGAAGCGTGTGTCGCCGAACGTAACCGAGTTATCGGGCGCTATACGACGTGGTTAATCAAGGGAGAGATTAAATCGACCGGCGTGCGCGCGCGCACGAGGAGTATCTCATCCTTCTTCTCCCCTTGGACAGTACCGGATATTGGCGTATGCCGTCCCTCTGTTCAACGTGTTAATTAAGTTCGCGCTTATCGGAATTACTAACTGTGCGGAGTCTGCAAGGTGCTCCTGCGGTTTCCATGACATTTGAACGCACCATGAGGTAACGCTGTTACAAGCGCCGAGTTGCAAACGTAGAGTACACTTTACGAAAGTTCTGCCTGCTTTCGAGATAATTGTTTCATGATTTCTGAAAAAAAAAAAATGCTTTGTATATGCATATATGCATATAATATATAAAAATGCATGTATATGCATATAATATTTACATTTTACATCTTTATATGCACACATCATTAACTTTTGATAACTCGGAAATAAAAAATTGTAGAACATTAAAAAAAGAAATTTTAGAGAAAACTCCAATCTTTCACGCGGTAAAATTGAAAATTTTCTCCGATTTTTTGTATAGCTCATGATACGTCTAAAAGTGATAAGAAAATTTTTCATTTTGTCCAGCTCGTCGTTTACGGTATGTAAAAATTGCAAAACTAATAGGAACATAAAAATCATATAGATCGTATATAAAAGTAGAAGTTTCAAGCTTTAAAACTTTTTTTTTGTTTGCATTTCGATAACTTTTAACGAAGTTACGACTGTTTGAATTTTGCCCATTTTATCTTACAACTTGATAATACTTGCTCAATATATACATACTATCTTTTACGCTTTTCCCTTCAGTAACCCTTTTTATCATACATTCATTTCAAATGCAACAAGATAAAGGCAGAGACGTATAGTAATAGTGATAATATATAATTTATATTACATATTTTTGATGAAGCATCTAGACCAAATAAAAGAGTAAAGCAGACAAATACACAACTATCTCACTTTTTAAATATATTCCATTGTTTCAGTTATTAGAGAGATGTAATAATAAAATAGGTTTTGAATTTGTAAAACGATGGCAACGTTTTATAAAATTATCGCGATTGAACAAATAAAACATATAAATTGGACTCTTCGTCACCACGAACATATTTTCTACGCACATGACTCAGCTGCGAACTAGAAATACTTTTCTCATAATGCGTGATTCTCATTTCGGAGTAAGAGCTGTCCGCCACATATTGCGAGAAGCACTTGAGAGTTCCTCGAACTTTCGTTATATCTGGTGGCACGCAAGAAACTGGTCCAGCTCGGTTTCTCTATTTAATAAAGGTCACTAAAATAATAATGAGTAATATTAAGTAACATTCTTAATAGAGCAAAATGTCATTCTTTTTATTAAATATTAATAACGCAACGGAATAAAATTTTTTACGTGTAAGAATTCTTTATTCTAATTGGTATTTTCTGGCACACTCTAATTAGAATTGCTTTTTCGCGCGCAACTAAACGTATAACTGCACTGTTAATGTCAAATTATACTCAATTTGATTTATTTTTAAACATTCCTTTGATCATTTCCACTTAATATATCGTTAATTTAATTAGAACAATGGAGTTAACAACATATTAACTAAACTGTTTTGCGTTAAAATAATTTCGACACACGTAGTAATTAAAAATAACAAAGTATTAAATTGAATTAAATTTAATCCTTTAATACTTAACAGTATAAACAAAAATATTTGTGCAGTGTAAATTTTTTTTTAAACTTTTACTGTCGACTTTATATCTTTTTTAATTCTTACAACGCCGATGGTTTTTCTCGTAGCGACGGAGAACTTTCTATCGGATGACACGTAGAGAACGAATGAAAAAGAGAGAATAGGAGAAAACGGACGGAAGGAAAAAGAACAGGACGGTGGCAGGCCGTATTTTTCCGGTCGATAATCATCATAATCGACAGCTTTTCTAATCTCCTTTCGCTCGGCGAAGTCTCGTGACTGGAAGCTGTTACGAAAATATACCACTAGCCTGCTTTCTGGCACTTTTCCGACGCAGCATTCGATTATCGTCACGCCGAGAATTCCTTTGAATCACGACAATCTTGTAATAACGTTTCCTCTACATCAAAGCAGTCTAACGTTAAACCTAAACTAAAACCACTGCGATGTATTTTATAGTACATTGTAGGGACGAATCGAGAATTTTTCAAGTCGAATCGAATCGAATTGTAGTATAATGTTATTAGATTGAATTTTAACGTAGATAATAAGAGAATATTTTGATGTAAAAAAATAATATGAATAGTAGTATTTAATATAATTTTCTAAAATTGACAATGTGATTCGATAGACAAACTATTGAGATTTGGAATAATTCAGATTCGAATGATAAAAATTTAAATTCGAATTGACTCGAATCGTATTCAAATAGTTTGCACATTTTTAGTGCACTGTTATTCATATTTATTTTATAAGATTTTTTATTGCGCAGCTTACGCGTCTAATCTTGGCGAGTAATAAAAAAATTGCTCTAATAATCCGCAAAAGGAAATCACGGCTCATGTACGTGTACATTCATACATATACATATAAATGTGTGCATCGAGCGTGCGAGAGGGATCGGACGAATCGGCGTCGGCGCCATAAATTTCCCTCTAAGATTGGCGGCGTTCCAATTGTAACGAGACGATCCGACGTCTGGAATCGCTCTCGAGCGCAAGTCCGCACTTTGAATACGAAACCAGATTGCAATTCCTATATTTGAATAGATAAACCCCATTTCTTGTATCCCGCCAACTTGCCTCACGATCGCACGAGATGCTTCGACACAGTGTAAAATTTGCTCAATATAAGGAAAAGTCGAAAGCATCCGGGATATTACACAAATGTCTTGTAAGTAAAGTACAGTACTGTATGTCGATGAAATTTAGACTATCGGGAGAGAGTATAAATCTCATTTTAGAGATTAATAGCATTAAGTAAAGTTCTAAATTATGAATAAATGATTTAGTAGACATGAATTTGTTTATAAATTTATTAAATAAATCAATAAATTATAAATTCATTTAGATTAGATTAGGTACATTGTCATGAAACTCATAATTTATTAATGGAATGCGGTTTTCTATTGAAATAAAAAGATTTATTAATTAATGATTAACGAGAAAAAATTGTTTTAAGATTTTTTAAACAAATTTACTATTTTCTTAAGCGCGACAAACAATCAAATTTTGCTCAAATCTGTTTTTTTAAGTTTTAAATATAAATTTAAAAGTTTGCCATAAATTTTTTTCGTTGTTCGTATCAAGCTAGTTTTTTTTCTGTTTATCAGAGCGTTATACTTCCATCTCGGAGAAGCGTATTCAAATCAACGCGACTCTGTTAGGAATCTTATTTACGAAAACATCGAAAATGTCCCGAAACATTGCTGCTTTTTGCCTTTTACCTTTGATCATCCGGCCGAAGGAAGACACGAGAACGCAACCCCAAACATCCCCAAATTTTTATTCGCCCTCTTTTTCATCACGCGCATTGCCACGATAGCGCGTTTGAAGTTGCGCGTGCTTAATTACTTAAATGTCTCGAATTCCTCACAATGAGAGGAAAATATTGCAATTCTTTTGCGCAATTTCTTGAATATATGGAGATATTGTTTTATTATTTGCATTGCAAAAAAAATTACAAAATTTTAATGAGTGAAAAAAAATAAGAAAATAATTCTCGATAAAATAATCAATTGGAATTTACTTATCATAATTAACAGTAGTAATTAATTAAAGAAAAATTTATTTATAATATAACATGAAATTGTAAAAAAAAAGTGATACATAATTAAAGTATTTTTAGTAAGGCATTTTAGTGTTATATTAATTTTATTATTTCAAACATTATTATTATTATTAAAGTAAATACAATGTGATATTAACTGAAAACTTTCATAATTTCATGTAATTTTTATATTCAGTTTTTTTTATTATTTTATGCTGTATGTCTACAATCAGTAAATAAAGAGAGGCATAATTTTTAGTTAAATACAGGAGTGCATTACGAAGCATCGCGTTAAAATCTTCCCTAATTACGGCATTCTGCGGCGATAAATTTCCGCCGTCTTCCTTCTCGAACGAAGAGGACGCGGAAGAAAGCGTGTAAGGGTTCTTTCTCGCAAGGCTCTTTGTGCTCTTGTCTTTGCCAGAGGGTGCGACCCCTTTTTATGCACCCGAATGCACCCCGCGGCTCGTTAATAGGTAAAAATGTCGCCGGCGCTCGCCGGCGGACCACGTGTTGAGAACCATCCCATCGTCATGGCAACCCCCATAGTCCGATCTCACAGACGGCTAACATCTCTGCTGGTCCAGGAATGTATCCACGATATCAACGCCCTGCTTTCTCCATTATTTTCATTTTGATGCAACGCGAAACTTGCTCGAGAAGCTAAAATGTTATTTTATATATAAATCTATTTTATAACAGATTTCTTCTCTATTTTGAGAAATTTGTATGTCATTGATTCTTTTTTCTGGCAAAAGTCTTGCAGATCGCCATCCTTTCTCATCTCGCAATCTTTATCTTATTACATACCGATTAAACATTTTTAATATTAAAATTTCAGCACAATGTAAGATTTATTTTATGTCAAGCAAAATATCTGGAATAAGATTATTATTCTTGTATTATATTAGCGCACAATTGTTCTCCATCGTTTATGATTCAAAGTACCTACATTTCGACATTATAGTAAAACAAAAAAAAAGTATTCTTTTCAAGTTGCACAAAGAATTTGCGAGCGACATTCGTCGGGCAGGTCGCGGAGCACCCCGTATATGGATATTGCGCCTCGTGGCACTCACATATTCAAGTTCATCGTATAGTCTGTAATGCTGGCTCGAAGATCCCGCGAACAAGACGTATACAGGCTTCACGGGGGAATATATTACTTTTTGCGCCGTTTCTACCTCAATACGTATTATGCAAAGAGATCGATACGTCTCAACATGACATTACAGTTTTCTTTTTTTCGCATATCATTGCGTTATTCCATTTTATGCAAACGTAGGCAATTGAAACTTCATGTCATGCAGAAGAAATTCTTTTAAAGAAAGAAGAAGCTTATGGCAAATTTATTTCTTGTGGAAAAAAATATTATTGCTTTTTGTTATAAATTGCAACGATAATTCCGTTTCTCATATAGAGAAATATTTTTAATATATTACAATCGATTTAAATATGTAAAAATGAACAGAATAATAAACACAATATGAGATGACACATTAATATAAATAATAAAAATGTAATTTCATGGGCGGCAAATGTAGAAATCTCCCTCTCTCTCTCTCTCTCTCTCTTTCTTTTTTATGGATTTACAATTAAATTTTTCTATTATCGATCTATTCTAGTAATATTTTTTCTAAATTAGAAATTATTTTTATTATTAATTGTTAGCATGTATCTTTATTATTTAAATTATTTATTATATATTTTTATTAATCTTATTATACATTTATCAAATTATTTTATTAATTTTCTACTTTATAAGAAATTTTAGCTTATTTTTAGCATATCTTTGTTACTTAAATTATTTATTATATATTTTTATTAATTTTTTAGTTATTAAAAAGCTATTTTATTATGTTATTACAGATTTATTTTGATTGTAATGCAAATTTTTAATATTTCTTTGTTTTTTTTTAACTTTCCCCAAACATTTATCTTTGTATCGAATTCTATTCTTCTTTCCACTCACAACAGAAACTTTTATGAAGCATCAAGTATTTGATAAAAGATTCTATTGACGGCGATCGAAGGTCTATTAAGCACAGGTTTATCGTAGATTTCATCAGAAACACGCCCTTGGCGATCCAGTCATTGTGGGAAATGCATCTAACTGCCAAACATAAAGCGAGGGCGGGATGGGGGGAGACAGGGAAGCACAATACACCGTGCTGTTTGTACCGGCAATATACAGGCACAACATACGTCCACGTCCAAAATTTGACATTCAACCATCTCGCAAAGTTGTCGAGCCCGGAATAATGTCGTCGCGCAAACTTGGCCGGAAATAAGCGCTACGCCGTGACATGCACCAGCGTCAGTTATTCATCGTTTCCGGGTAACTTTGCCGTCCTGGCGCACAAAATGTTCCTGAATGTCGCGCGACGTTACAGGGTGTAACTCTAAAAATATATTGAAATTGCTGAAATATTAATTTTGCCTAATCACTATATTGTAAATATTTTTGCAATTATTATGTTATTTTTCTGTATTATTATCATATATTGCTATATATGTGAATTAATATAGAAGTGAAATTTAAATTTTGAAAAGATTTTTAAGCGAAATTATTTGCTATTAAAGTGATTTTAGTAATAAAATTTATTTGCGAGATTAATAAAACTAATAAATGCAAAATTAATTTATATATGTAAATATATATTACATTTTTTCTATATTACTGCAATATTAAATATAT
Organism: Tetramorium bicarinatum; assembly: GCA_928718305.1. Taxonomy (NCBI): domain Eukaryota; kingdom Metazoa; phylum Arthropoda; class Insecta; order Hymenoptera; family Formicidae; genus Tetramorium; species Tetramorium bicarinatum. Next base: position 17,408,449 of record OV788329.1, on the reverse strand, counting down.
AGTTAGAAACATTCCAGAAATATATAATTAAACTTTTCTCCGAATAAACTTTGACATTAATTCTAACAATGTATTAATTTTTAATTGTTATGCGAGTTAAGAAATTCTAATAAAAGTGAATTAATAAAATTCACTAAAATTTTACATAATAAAACTAATGAAAAATAAAATTAATTTTCTGTAACATATGTATATATTAATTATTGCAATATTAAATATATAGAAACATCCAGGAAATATATAATTAAACTTTTCTCCGAATAAACTTTGACATTAATTCTTAATTATTATGCGACTCAAAAAATTCCAATAATAAAATCGAATCATTCTCATAAAACACGAAACAGAATTCGGCGAAAGCCAATTTACCGAGTTATATCTCTTTGTCCTTTCACGAAATAATTCTATGGAAATTACATAAAAGCCTATTTACATCACAACACAATACATCCGTGCCGTATAATATAGCTCTACTCCCGCTTCCCTTTTCCCCCGCCTTCCCTTCTGGAGAATTCACCTGCAAGTTTCTCCAAGCGATTACCGGTACGAGGGTACTTCTGTACGGTAACAAGAACTCGCGTACACTCGCTACGCGATAAGCGAGTCCTTCGTAGGACTGGGAGGGGAGAGGGGGATCTTTGTCCGCGCTGGTTCTTTCATCACGCCTTTCAGATCGTAAGAAAAGCGCACGCGCTCGGCTTCCGAAGCCTTCAGCTAAATTAAATGGAAAATCCAGAATGTCTCATCCCAGCTTCAAACCGCCTAACCGACGAATGAGGGTTCGTCACACTTATCACGGCCGACGATGAATCTCTCCGTCAACCAAGATCAACATCTAGGATAACACATAGGAATTAAGTTCGTCCTACCGAGCGTGCATACAATATTTATACACACTGAAAAATAATTCTGGTTAAAAACGAACGAATCAGAAAAACTTTATAGGATTGGATCAAATATTCTGATTATTATAAGTTATAAAGTATTGAGATCTATTATAATAATCAAAATATTTGATCAAAATCCTACAAGATTTTCTGATTCGTCTGTTTTTAACCAGAATTTTTTTTCAGTGCCGCTTATTGAATTATTAGAAATTATTTTATTTAAATACTTAAATAATTAACGTCATCTCAGTTTTAAGACAAGTCTTTTGTTATTATCATTTTATTGAAAATTTTTTTGTTTTGTTAATTGTATATCTTTATTTAGCTTTTTTATCAATGATAAAAATCAATGATTAAAATAACTTTAATATTGTATCTGTGCTGAATACAGAATAAGATATAAAATAGAATAATTTAAAAAAAAAGATAAAAATTTTGTTAATAATAAAAATGATTTGTTTTTCATGGTAATTGGATAAAAATTGTACAAGAAAAATGCCGCTTTACGCATAAATCGGCTTTTAATGTATAACGGTGAATCTAGAAATCGAAGAGACTTTGAGATGTCATCGTTTTGTACTATTATCGTTATACCTCGTTATACCTCGTTACCTTTCATGCCGCAACTAATAAATATATGCGCACACAACGGCAAACAACAGATAATTCTATGTACCGTACCACGCGGTATTTTCTCTCCATACGACGCGTGAAATTTGTTGAAGAAAACTGAAATAATCCATCTTCGACGACGTGAGATGAAAATTTGATTATTAAAATCATTTTAGTATGAGCACTATACAAACAAATGTATATATATTTTACATCTTTAATTTTATGTTTCCGAGTTCTTTCCCTTAAATAGATTAAACAGATCAATTAAATTAAATGTGTAAACTCGACGGAAAAAAAGTACATGTGAATAATATAATAAATATAATATATGTAAATAATAAATATATAAATAATATAAATATAATAAAAACAAAAAAAAATATTTTTTTCTTGCACACAATTTTCATTCAGTTACATGAAAAATAAATAATTCATTTTTATCGTCATGGAAAATAAATCATTCTTTTTCATTGTAAATAAAAGTTTTAAATCCTTTTTTAAAAGCCGATTTTCCATTTCATTTTGCATTCCACGCAGATGCAATATTTTATACAGGCAGATGGAATATATATGTTCTACAACATTGGGTAAATTTTATGTGCGACCTAGTTGCTGCACCGCTATGTGCAGCCGATTGATCGCGTGTACCGGCTCCGCCACCGAGATGCAGGTAGGCGCTCGCGTGGGAAAACCAGTGTTACTCTGCGTCCGTTTCCGTGACACGGCCATCCCCGCGCGCGTTGCGTCGTAAACCCGTCGTAAAGCAATCTAATTGATGCGAGGGACACTGCCCGGCGACGGATTGTAATTCTTGCTCTCCCCTTTCGTGTTGTAGGAGCGATGTCTTCCTGGAACCGTACCTGCAGCAGCACGGGACCGTTCAGGTGGTCAGCTCGCCGAGCACCCCGCCGCCGAATCCGCTGCAGCATCAACTTACGCAGCTACATCATGTACAGGTAAGTCGTTAAAAAAGTTGAAAAATTGTGAATAGAAAGTACTGTAATACTTTCTAGATTTTTTTGTCTTTAATGTACATACCCAGTGAGAATAATGATCGAAAAGACATCTAATCGATATCGAATTGATGCTTTCTCGACGCGAAAGACATCGATTTGATCAATCATTTCTCATTGGATATACTTTTATTTAAAATAACGAACATAATTTTATTTTAAAAAAAGGACAAAATCGATTTTTTTCTTGGAAATTGATTTGTCACTCCAGATTATACAACTTTCGTCTGAAATTTTTGTCAATTACAAATCTCAAGATTTCAGCTGGACTGTTTAAAATAAAACACTCTGTATGCATAAATTCCAAAATTATGGAAATGTTAATATTCAAATATTTACATTGCTTCATATTCACGTGCATTATATTTCCCCGCGACAATGGTTGTTAAATTTTCAAATAAAGTTTTATGTGAAATTTGTATTTACGTATTGACAAACTTTACAATTCGGCATTTATTAGTAATTATTCGCAAATTATGTTGGAAGCAGATTGTCCAATTTGCATGCATACGGTAACTGTTGCATGCTAACAATATCACGTTTAATTAAACGCGCAATTTCCGCGATTACAAGGCCATGTCAAACTTTGTGACGTTATTCAACGTCCCACAAAAAGGTTTTTGTTTCTATAATAATATGGTATCCTCGTGGGAAAAATATGCAATAAAATATCATAATAGCTTGAAAGAGATTTTGTTTTGTCGCAAACTCGAAGATGGATATATATTTTCAATGTAGTTAATTATAAAAAAGTATATAGTTACGTATTTCAATGTTCAATATATATTAATATTATTTTGATACTATTTTTATCATGTTTTTAATATAAGCGTAAACATCATTATTTCAATTATATTTTATATATAAAAATAATACAGTATGTAATTTTAATGTTCAAAATACTAAATAAATTAAAACAACTTTTCTTTCTAGATTCTTGTATTTTTTTTATCATTTTCAGAAAGATACTAATAGATAATATAAATACAAATGAAAAATGAAATAATTTTCTTTAAGAAATCTTATTGTTAGTAAGAAAGATACGCATATTCTGTTAAATTGAATTTTTTATCTTCTGTTGTTTTTAATTTCTTAGCAGGTAAAAGTTATCATGAAAAATTGTATGTAAAAAAACTTATGCCCAGTATATAAGAAACATTTTTATGTGTTATTAGATAAAAAATGAACTATTTAAGAATAAATGTGAAATCTATTATAAGTAGTCAAATATAATTAAAAGCAAACTCTTAAGAGAAGCACTTTTGAAGGTGCTACATGATATTTAATTAATATTACTTTACTTTGTTTATTCGTGATTCTAATTTCGCATTTTAAATTCTAAATCCTATAAAACAGACTTGACTTCAAAGTAAAACGTAGAAACTTGTTATGTCTGCTCGTCTGCATCCTCAAAAATTATTACGCGTGTATTCATATGTGTGTTCATTCACCTTGCATAATTTAATGTATTTAATTATACATATGTAAGCATAGTGAAAGCCCCTTGAGGGACAAAATTGCTGTGGAATGTGTGTGTACGTGTGATTGAATCTGGAACTGGTACGCAACATATCACTTTTTGCGTAATAAATCTTGAGATCGTGAGATCGACTGCGATTTTATTTACACTGATCGCAATCGATAGTTTATATCGACATTATATCAGAAAAATGCCCTTTTTCGTGTAAATTCTAGTTTAGTTTATGAGATATTTTATCTCGAAAACTCGTTTGACATAAGAATTTCGATAAGCTTGATAACGCGAAGTTTATGCAATGATGTAGTCATGCGATTATTCTATCTATATACACGATATCATGTCACTTAATATATATCAGTTTTTGTAATACGTTAATTACTTTTAAATGTCCTTTCTTCTCAGCATTTATTAAAACATATTTCTCTTTTTAACTTTCGAAACATGTAATTAAAAGAAAGGCGACATTTTTACCTTTTCAAATGAAAATATTCTTTTAGTTGAAGAATATGGTTTTTTATTTACGTTATTGAAACTTAACTTGTAATTATAAATTACTTAATTATAATATGTAGTATATTAATACAATTAATACAATTATAATAAATCTTTGTTTTTAAAATTTTACTTAATTTTATATAAAATTGCCGCTGCCTGACTTTAATTTTTAAAAGAAAAATTGATTGCTAGATAATAAATAAAAGAAAGTAATCAGACGAAAATATTGCTGCGCTTTTTCACACACAGACAAAAGAGTTTACATATTAAAAACAATGTAGCTTTCTTTACTCCATCTTCATAGTATGATGTAGCGATTCGATTCGTATCTGCGTAGTTGTACCGTACTTTAGATTCAGACGAATCGCGTCAGGAACAGCGTCTCATCACGGACGACTTTTTCTGACGAGCAATTAAGGGATTTGCAATTAGCTCTTTCTCTCTTCCCCTCCCTTTCCCCTCTCATCTCTCTCTCTCTCTCTCTCTCTCTCTCTCTCTCTCTCTCTCTCTCTCTCTCTCTCTCTCTCTCTCTCTCTCTCTCTCTCTCTCTCTCTCTTTCTCCCGAAGAGAGAGTATTCAACACGCGACGCACGTCTGCATTTAATCCCGTTAGCTCGAAACCGTGTGTCAGTCTGCATTTCAAATTAAATTACACTCGAACCCCTTCGCCGGGTGCCCTCGCGCGTCCACCCGCTCCTCCGTTTCCTCTTCTGCCGTCCGTCCGTTTCGTTCCGGCTCGTCATCGATTTTCCCTTTCATCTCCATTGATACGCGGGGGATGCGATAAAAAGAGTTACGTCAAGTCGGCAGGACGTGGGAAATGAATCGCTCGATCAATATCGATCAAGTCATCGAGGGATGAAAAAAGAGTGGGCGGGGAGAGGTGGAGGGGGATCGATAGAGTTCTCAACACTTCGAGTACCTAATCTTCATGACAATGTAGTTTTCCTTCGGGAGGATTTAAAAAACGATCGCACGCCGTTTACAATGGCATAACGCCATATCTCATGGAAAAGTGTTGCGAGAGGAAGGGACCAAGAGAGCGATAAATAAATTGCGACCGGGCACGTTACCGGCTGCGAATAGAGATAACTGCACGCTGAGTATAATGTGGAATTAGGGGCGCATTGTATGGCAGAGCCGACGGGATTTGCGCCCCGAGACCCGAAAAAGATGAAGATTACCGTGCCGGTAATAAAACAAATCGCCGAAAATTTGCGATTGAACGTCGAAACAAATGCAATCGCTCGGATACAGCCCGGATTAATCCCGGCGATTATTTAATTGGCAGATTTCTATATAAATTAATATTTGCAACTTCGTTTGAAATATATCTCAGAGAGCACGTTATTTTAGTTTAATTTTACTAAATAAAAGAGCTGCAACTGCCCTTTCATTTACGTAGTAAATTTATCATTTATTAATTTTATTTATCATTTATTATTAATTAGTACTGATTGAAAGACTTTAATTAGGATGAAAATTTCGCTGTAAGATTTCTTTAGTCACTGCAAAGGATTTAATATAATTTAGATGTAATAGTTAAAATTATTATTAAGACTAATGTATGTACTTAAATTTATATATGTATAGTAATTGTATAAAATTAAAAATATATAAATTAATTTCAGTAACAATTAAAATTAATTCATAATAAAGTAGTTTTTATTTTAAAATTATTGCAATCAGAATTTTCGTAATTGTAAACAGGTGTATTTTTCGATTAATTAGTAATGCTTTGTAGTTTTAATTAATCAAGAAGTATATTGCATAGATTTTAATAAAATTATTAATATTCCATATAACAAAAAATCGTAAATAAAAATTATAATTGAAGAAATCTCTGTGAAAAATTCGTATTTCAAACTTTGATATTCTTCTTCTATAAAACTACTTTTGTTTATTCTATTGTGACATACGCAATGAGGCTATCTTTATTTATGATATATTAATATGGTGATATTTTTTTGTTATTAGAGCGAGGAATCGCTTTCATCAGAAGAATCGGCCACTTCGGGAGGATCTTCAAGATCTACGGAAGATTCTGGTAGCGAGGTGGCCTGCGATATTACCCTAATTGAAAGGCTCATACGCTCTCACCCGATCTGGTTCTTGCCGGGCATCCAGAGAGCCGGGGCCTTTCACTTGTTGCAGGGCAAGGAGGAGGGGGTAAGTGTACACTTACATCATAGAATTTCTCTATTCTTAACATATCGGAATATTAAGCAGATTCTTATTCTCAGCATTTCTCTTCAGTCTTAATCTTATTTCGTTGCACAAAAATTCACAGAAATGAGAATATCTCTTTAATCATACGCACGATTTTTATTCTAATTATAGTAATTGTTATTATACTAATACAAAGTATTGTTAATCTTATTTTTGTCTTGAATTAGTGAGGAAACGAAGCAAGAGACTATAGTAATTAAGAATATAGAAATTAAAAATACCTACAAAAAGTGCAAAAGTGTTGGCAAGAGAAATTTAGTTGTAAATTAAAACAAGAAATTTAAAGGTGTATCATTCTGCATATTTTGGGATAAAGTGGACGTAATTTGAAACATGTATCGTTTTCGGCGAGTTGCAACTCTCTTTAGCAAGTATAAGAATTTCTGATCGAGACTTCTACAGCATGATAAATGGAAATCGACAAGAAAATTGAACATTATCAGAAATTATTACAGCTCATTCTTCTCATGTTCTTTCATAACGCGAGAGAATACCTTAGTCAGTCTTAGCGGAGGAATCGTCTTGTGAATGAGAATATTATGTAACCTCTCGTCAAGAGAATATATTAAATATTATATTCATAATATATTCAAAATATAGAAAATATTAAAAGAATATTAAATTATATTAACCTACTTATTTTTTACTAAATTATTACGTATTTATCATTACAGAGTTTTGATGTTAATAATAAGTCTATTAGTCTAGTCTAGTGATTACATAATTCCACATTCCTATGCAACGCAGAATATAAGCTAGCTCTCCTAGCTAGCAAGGAGTCGGTTCAAGATTATGAGAATAATTTAATATTATTACATAATTATTATATAGATTATTATAAAATAATCATCAAATAAATTAATTATTGTAAAACACGAAATTAAGATCAATTTTTACTATACAGAAATGATGAATTTTTATTTACTCAATATTCGCCTTTATCGCAAAATGTAAAAAATATTAGTATACAACAATAAAAAATTTAAAAACAGCGCATTTATTTTCACAGACATCTTGCAGAAATAAAATACACCTTGTAAAACAATAATGCTGTCAATTTGTTATATATTTGCATGGATATGCAAATTGATTATGAAAGAAATGTTTTATACGAATATAAATTAATATTTATAAAATTGAAACCCAGTATTTCCAATGTAAGTGTCCAATTATCACGAAAGAAAAAATTAAAATTTAATTATCATACCTTACTTTAGTCTCTTGTTTTCATTCTCCTTGTGCCGAATATTATTTTCTGAATGGAAGGTCATTTTCGCTCAGCACCGTTTTTTCTTCGCTATCTACGTGCACATCTACCGCAACATGCCTCGAAACAATGAGCGTGAGTATGCCGGCTTGCCGGGTGGCTCGAAGAATAATGGTGCTCCCAGATACACGGGAAACCGTGTCAATGCCTGACAGCGTGCAATCCACGCAAAGTTATGTTAGGAAAATCCTTTACATATCCGGTGCCTTACGTAAATCCAGGTAGCAAGGTCTAATGAAGCGCAAAACTCGTACAAAACTAATGCATACGTAATAAAAGTGTTTTTCCACGCAAATTCGCGAAACTGCAATGTACCACTTTTTTTTATTAAATTTAAACGTGCAATAAATTGTTATAATCCGAACTTGATTTTTTTACATTATACAACGAAGGATTAGAAATAAAATTTAATAAATATTGATAACGAAAGGTCTTATCACTAGAAAAACCTCGATTTTTTTCTTATTCTTTGCTTTTCTTTTTTTATTTTAATTTATTTCAATTTTATTTAAATAAAAATTTATATGTCTGAAAATTGTCATCAAAATAGTAAAAGATTTCTTATAAATTAATTTAAAAAATTTTGGATTGTACATTGAAAAAAATTTTGGTTAAAAATGGATAAATCAGAAAAACCTTGTAGAATTGATTAAAACTTTCTGGTTATTATAAGGTATAAAGTATTGAGATCTATTATAATAACCAGAATTTGAGCAATCCTACAAGATTTTCTGATTCGTCCGTTTTTAACTAGTATTTTTTTTAAGTGTCTCATAAGGGCTAAGGGCGAGAAATGAGGGCAATAATTACGAATATTGCAAAATACATTTTCCGGCGGGATTAACGAATGAATCGATTGAGACATAGCGGTAAAATGTTTGTCATCTTCCTCCACACCTTCACTTTCTTTTTTTTTTTTTTTCATTTTGTGACGTTGTGTAATAGCGCGCAAAGCTCTACACTGTAATCAGCGCGGAAATGACTGCGAACGAGCACCGTTCTTTTGCCATTGTTTCTGACGGGTCATTGTTTTGCACCTTTGTTAATCGCCCGTCATTTCCATTCCTTCGAAACCCTTTCGCGGCCGCGTCCATCGTTCCGAACGCGAATTGCACCTCCGAAAAACAATGCGCCTCGCAATTACTTTCCATAGATGAGACAGAACTTTCATTTCTCCGCATCGAAACATAAAACAATTGCAGTACTTTCGCCATCAAATCCGGAATTATCATTAGAAAAACTTCGATTTTTTTCTTATCCCTTGCTTTTCCCTTTCTTTCATTTCAATTAATTCTTATTTTAATTGAAATTCAATTTTATTTAAATAAAAAAACCTTTTCTGATATCTTGCTCTTTAAAATTGAAAAATAATGAAAAACTGTATCTAATACAGGAATATTTTTTATTCAGGTTCTCAATTTATAATTTTTCGGATTGTAATTGGATTGTTTGCTAGGATTTGCTTTCTAACTTATCTTTCTTTTATCTCAATTTATTTCGATAAAATTTATATGCAGAATCCTTTTTGGAATTTAAATTATATCATTTCCTCATTTCCTTTAAATCCTTTTCTCGAAGAAACATTTCAAAATAAAGAATTTTTAAAATAAAAAGTTATGAAAAATATAGTTGATTATTGAAAAGAATAATCTTAATGATTAACGACAAATTAATTGCTTAATGATAAAAAAGAATAATAAAATAATCTTTCTCTTATATTTATATTGTTGCCTTATTTTTGAAGTGTTATATATAGACATACAATTATTATCACAAGTCATTGTTTATTGTAAATATTTTTTGGTTGCAGAATTTCGTGGTACGACAATCGAGTCAGAGCGACACAATGGCACTCTCAGTGAGATTACCTGTCGGAAAGGGACCCTACATCGAGCATTACCTGATCCAGGCCAACAAGGGCAAGCTGAGCTTGGAAACGAGTGAGAACAGGTTCGACAATATCCCCTCGCTGATTGCTCACTACTCACAGTGCTGGTAAGTGCCTTCTTTTCTCTTTCTTTATTTATATACGGATTTTCGCATCAGAAATGGCATGCTATCATCTTTCTCATCCTTATTCTAACATTCTCTACACATTCACCTGTCGTAATTTTGATTATCCATCCTGTAACGTTTTGTTTTTCACTCTTTGTTGTTTTATTAATCTAAATACTTCTTATAAGCTCAATTAAATAACAGTAGTAATAATAATAACATAAGAATAAAATGTGTAAATATGCAAAAGAATGTATACACAATTACGATACATATATAAGGAAAGATTTTATAGGACTTAGTTAATTTATTAGAAACATATTTAGATAATTTTTCTAGAGAGACTTCAAAACTGGAAAGAAAGTATTAAATTTCAGGATATAATTTGTTATAAAGAGTAAATATATGATATAAAAAAATTGTTTAATTTTATTACTTTTTGTATTATGTATGTATAGTCTTTTTTATATTAATCTTTTTTTCTATAATTAATGAACTTATTTTGCATGTATAAAAAAAGTATAAAATTAAAATTATATTGAAAAGTGAAAATTTGTTGAATATTTTTTCTCGATGCATTCTGAAATATTTCGTGAAGAATTCACCTTTCAATGATTTTATTTTTTTAATATTCTTACACATAGAATGATAAAAAAAAACACAAAATTTCATATTATATGTATTTTTTAAATTACAATTAATTATTATAATCAACTATTTATTTAATTAATTTATCAATTATCCTAATGTTACGGGTAATGTTAGTATAGAATTAATAACTGTAGTTAATCTATATATCTATTTTTGTTTGACAAGCAGTGATGAACTGCCAGTGCAATTGTCTTTACCGAGAGCGATGCGGGAAGCGAAGAATAGGCAGCAATTGTCGTCGCTGGCGTTGCTGGGCCAAGAATTTTGGCGATATCCGATGGCGAATCCGAAACCACCGGAAAGCAGCAGCAGCAATACTTCTAGTCTAAGTAGTTTCCATGGGGGTGAGTTTTTTTAACAATTTATTCGCGTAAATAATTTCACAATAAATTAGATATATATAAATAAGTTTAACGAGACAGAAAACTTATAAATTAATTTAAAGTGATACTTAAAATAAATCGCGATTTTTCAGTAATTAAAAAGCTTATCGTAAAAAAGTATAAAAATAAAACAAACTTAGATGCTTGCTATTTTTATTTATTAATTAAATTTTTGAGACTTATTTATTAATTAAATTTTTGAGACTTATATTCAAAGCGATATAACTTTGAAAGCTAAAAAAAAATATAAACAGACATATTTATAATATAATCTTTTTTCAGGTAATAATAACCACCACATTAACAATAATAATAACATGGATACGCCGACCACGGAGAGCATAGTGCTTAATCTGGCCCCAATATCGTCTCACAATACACGTAAGGCATTAACATTCTATTTTTGTAATACATTTTCTTTGTTTGTTATATTAGTGATTTCTACCATTTTTCTTTTATCATTATTTTTTATTTATATTTGGAGTTATTGTAGTTTACAAATTCCTCCCAAAAATGATCCCAAAAATAATCTGTCATTTAAATTTGTTTTTATTTATAGACACCCCCTCACCGACGAACACCGTTAACGCGAACACCTCGACGTTCGCGTCGTCGCTGCCGCGTCAGCCGCGTCCAACTCCGCCAAACACCCTCAATCTGACAACCTTCAACGAGCCTTTGAACGATCCCCCCAAAAGGGACCGGATTTTGTCACCGGGCGACAAACTCTCCCACAAGCTGATCTCGCCGAATCTCGTGCAGAGCGTGCGGTGCCCCTCGCCGGTGGTCCACAACGTGGAGAACAATGTTCTGAGTCCTGTGCAGGACGTGAGGGCCTTCGATACCCTGAGGAACGGCCTGGACACGCCGAGATTGACGGCGGTCGAGTTTAAGAGCTCCAGCAAGTTCGCGTCCGTCTCGAGCTTCCATCAGAACAACCTGTCGTGCACAACATCTCCGGAATTGTCGGACAGTAGAAACTTCTGCGTTGAGAATCTGGGAGCCAGGCAGAACATGAAGACGCCACCGCCGCCGCCGCCGAGGTGGGCCAAGCCCGGCATCAATCAGAGTCAGAATAATTTTACTGTAACTACGACGGTGACGTTCAACGTGAACCAGGGCAACATGAACACCTCGCAGGTGAAATTAAAAAAAGTATTGTTCTTCAAAATTTATTATCACAAGAATTACTTTTGACAAATTTTTCATTACGCAGTTAATTATATGTAATACATTTTCTCTACAATAAGCCTATTTTTTACGTTTATTTTTATTTTCTAATAAATTTTAAGTTTTCAAGATAATTAATTTTCTTAGATTTTATATGGTATCGCATTTCATTGCTATTATTGTGTAAAGTAATTTAATTAATAAAAATTTTCTTTCTGTTTGCCAACAGCAAAACACGCCGTCGGATCCAAACACGTCGCTGCTAAGTCCTCAGTCCAACAAGTCCCTCAACTCCAACTTTTCCATCAAATCACCTCTCTCGTCCACCACCCCGGTGGTGTCCCCCACCTCGAAGCTGATCCCAAAGACGCCCAACGTACTCTCTCCGAACACTCCTTCCAGCACCAGTAAATCCAAGAGGCGGCGCGATCGCGAGAATCGCAAGAATTCCCAGCACTATCAGGAATCGGACATTTTGGAATCGTATTACCGCAGCTCGCCGGCCGACAAGATTTCCGACTACGAGGACATCTGGAACACGACGGACCAATCGACACAGTCGACCTGGAACGACAGATTGAAGGACAACAGGGTCGCCTGCACTCCGCAAGATTATGTGAGAAATTCTAACGACCATCTCATGAGTCCGAGAGAGTCCGAAAAGACTCTTGTCAACGAAAGACTGCCAGCGGGAGAACAGATGGTTCTGAAGAATGACAGGGTCATCTTGAAAAACGATAAAATGGGTTGCAAGGAAATGATGAGTCCGGAGTTTAGCAGTTTCAAGCCTGTCCCAGAGATAAGGAGTCCTGATCAGAGCTCGCTGGAGGAGACTGGAATGGGGAAGAGGCCCGATCTGCTATCTAGAGTTTGTAAGAATCTATTAAATTGTTATAGGAGATTATTGTATAAAAACAGTTATACTCAATATTAAAGTTGAGAACCAAGTAGAAAAGTTAAAATATAACAGATAACAGATCACACCGAGTTCACCATGACTGACTGTTAGGCAGTTTGTATAATAAAAACAAAAACGGTCACGGTTCCCAACAATGATGAGAGATTAAAAGAAAAGAGACGAAAGAAAAAGAAAAACGTCTGTCATCTGTTGTATTTTAACTTTGCTACTTGCTTTTTTGGACTCTTGCTTGTTATGCGGTGAGTTTATCTTTTTCTTTTTATTTGATGACTAATTGGTTCCTAAGATTACTGATTTTAAAGGTTTCCACACCTATTGCTATGGTTCGGGTTCTACAAGTTTGGTGGACAGTCATAATACCAACGATTTCTTTTACTGAAAATGGTTCGAAGTGAAACCGAAACGTTTAAAATGCGATTTCATGTAACTTGAATGTGTTATTTTCTCCCGACTTTCGTGCGTTCGGTTCTTAATAGCCCTTTTACAAATATATTTTAATTTTTATTTAAACAGAGCCTTATTTTATTGTAACTATTTCTATAGTAATTAAATTTAGAATTAATGATTTTAAAAATTTGATTTAAACTTATTATATATACAATATATTATTACACATTATATACACATTATTACACATTATATTTTAAAATAATACTAAAATTTTTCTGCAAGCTTTCCTATCCGAATAGAGATTATTAAAATAATTAGGAACTTTATTTTTTATTATAATATAGTCTCAAATTTTATTAATGAAAAAATTAAGGATACTGTGGATTTTTACTTGCTTTTTTTCGATTATTGATCTTCAAAATGAAAATCAAAAGTGTCTTTAAAGGTTTTGAGATTGGAAATCCTTTTCGCAGGCAGTGCCAACTCCTTGAACAGCCCCAGCACGGTGACGCCGCCGAGAAACAAGTTGGGCCTCGTTTTGGCGAAGTCGGAAACCAACAGTCCCCAGACCCCCGAATCTAAACAGAGCAGCCCGTTCTACGCGGAGCCGGCTGACGCCATTGTTCAAAACGCCGTCATAATACCGAGAAGGCGACCAACGAAAAATAATCCGGCGATGAACAAGTACCGACACAGCGAGCCAGGCTGGCTGCAGACTCCAGTAGGAAATATTGCTAATCAATTGCATCCTATTGACTGCTGGGAAGAGCCCACCGAAGAGACGGAGGACAAGACGCCGCTAATCTCGTCGTCGGTCGACAATCTGGCGAAAAGATTGGCGCAGACTAAGGAGACGAAGAAAATCCCCCGGGCGAAGCCCGTCCAACCGCCGAAAATCAAGACCAAAGTGTTTAACGACACTTCTTGGGCGGTGGATTCTAGCTGGGAATTTATTGGTATGTCTTGTATATTGTAAAAAAAATCTAGATTATTTTAAAGCGTGTTATAAGTTACAATAAATACCAGCAATTAAAAGAATAAATACTATAATAATTTTAATTAACTATAGTAATTATTATGTAATATTTAAAAAATTACTGTAGTAAACTGTAGTAATTTTATAAATATTTCTAAACAATATCTTGTTTTTTCTTAAAATAATACATTTTAATAATATTTATCATATTAAATTTACATAAAAAGATTTATTTATCGACGAACTTACACATTAAAAAAATTTAGAACATTAAATAATTATTTTAAATTTTATTAAATTATTATCCTTAGTTAAAAGAAATTAAAATATCAGATTATAATAATTTTTTTATTTTTTTGGATAGGCAATGAAGCTGAAGAGCCAGATTGCGAACCGGACTATGACTGTGATGCCGATTACGATGGCAATAATATCGCAAGGAAATTTCCCGGTGACGAAGAATGCAATAGAAACATTGTTGGGAATACCTTGACTGTTCAAAACATAATCTTACAACGGTAAGTTTTCAAACGTGAACAAAATTGCGAATATTTTCATAATAATTTTGTATAAAAACATTTATACTTATACATTTTCAAAAATATTTCTTCTTTTGCATTGAAGCTTAACTTTTTTTTGTATAGCCGATAATGGGTCATCTTTTATACTTATTACGATTTTAATTGCTTTATATCTAAATAATAACATAATGACGAAAGATAAAAATTAAAATCCGATTAAACTTTTCTAAATAATTGTATAACAAGAAAAAGTTTGAATATTAGGTGTTTGAAAACTTTTTACAGGTACCCGCAACTGCTCAAGACGCCAGATACGTGTGAGTCGTTGTACAGCGACCGGAACTCTTCGTATGACAATGTGGAAAAGCGGAATGTGGAGCGCGAAGATACCCTAGAGTCGCGGAAAGATCGCACGTACGATCCCTCCGAGTGGGAAACCATGTTGGATACAGATGCGGAGAGTGATGTAGAAAGGATAAAACGAAACAAGAGTTTTAAGGAACGACTGGATCCTCTCTTGTGTAAGTTTTATTTGGTTTATATCCATATTTAGTTTATAAATTGATTCATATTTTGGATGAAAAGTTTATTTTTAATATATAGGGGTATAATATAGGGGAAATCTGTGTATTTTAGACCACCTAAGGATAAAATTAAATAAATCTCGTCAGGATAAACATTAAGAAAAGACAATTTTTTTAAGGAATCTACTAAATAAGTGTTATCAAATATGAGTAGCAAATTTAATTAATCTATGCACATCTTTTTTACAAAAATTAACTGAAATTTGGAGCAGTGTCCGTGTAACTCGGACCATAGGCCTGCAATTTAGACTGAAGTGTAAAATAATTTTTTTATTGCCTTAGTACAAATAACGTATTATTATATTATATTAACGATTATATTAATATTATATTAGAAAATAATATTAAAACAAAAATCACAATAATAATACATATCGATAGTTAGTTCAGCGCAGTTTTCATGCGACCATCCTTTACATTGTTCGCACTAAATCCAGTTTGTCTGATAATCTTCTCTACATATGAAACAGCAAGTCTCATTCTCTTCCAAAATGTCTTGCTTTTTATTAGTCTTGGCTATTGTTTTCCAAATTTCTCTCTTTTTCCTTTGGTTAAGTGGTTCAAATTACACAAGAGTGCTTACAACGAATTACGTATAAGTAGCGCTAAAGTATTATATCAAAAAAACATTTACACTACAATTATGAAATATGTTACCTTAAGATTTTATGAAAGAGCACGTAAAACTGTTTTATAATATAAACTGTATAAAGCAGTAATATTCGCTTTTAAAACTAATCACAAAATTACATGGAAGGGTACGCACTAACAACTTTCGTATTTCCTGACTCGACTGTTCTCGCTCGAGTAACGAAAACTGGTGGCAACAGGCTCTAGACAAAAGACGATCATGATCCTATCTCAGAAGTGGTGCTACCTATTACGCTTATATCATATAAAATTATTACTGGCCTGAATTACACTGGTCCATAATACACATATGATATATAATAAAGCACTATTTTAGAAATTATTCTGTTATTTGTGAATGACAGAACATATTTATTTAATAATAAATTTAAAATTTAAAATATGTAATAATTAAATATAAATTATTACATTTATATTATTTATACTACTTTTAAGTACATTATATTTACATTATTTAAATTATTTATTAATATACCTCAACGTAATAAAGTTTAATAATCTTCGCGATGCTGAAGAAAATTTTCCTCTTTTAAGAGGCACACTTATTCACAATTTCTCAAGACTATTTAAATTATATTTGTTATATACAATATAGGTATATATGTATATATATATATATATATATATATATATATATATATATATAACTATATATATATATATAACTATACATATATATGTGTGTACATACATATATATTGCATCATTGAATCTGGAAGTTAGATATACATTTAGATATCCATCCTGATCCCAATATCTTGGAATAGAAGAAAAAAGAAAGATTGAAGAGAAAAAAGCGATATAAATAGAAAATGAAGAGAACAGAAAGCGGCCATATTTGAATAATGACAATATTGATGAGATTACTCGATATCTGCCGACTGTGACTGATTAATTGGTTGTAAAAAGAAGAACTTGGTATCTCTTATCATTAAAATGACAGCAGCGACATCAGCATCTAGCGTTCTTTTCTGCTACCTTTGAAGATAACGCTCGATCAGTCGTTAATCGGTCGATCAGCTGATCGCAGTGTTTGAAGTAACAGGTATCCTTTGTAGCTGCATTACGTCACATTTTGCACATTTAAAGTGAGATGGATACTTAGACATTGAAGAAAAAGAAGAAGAAACATGACATAAATACAACTACAAAGGACAAACTCAACGTGCAATAATCGTGCAATGGCACTTTCGCGAGTGATGATGATCGGTTGTTAATCCGTTAGTATTTTCTGCTCTTCGTTGGAATTGGAATTGTTTACCTTAACCTTTTTCTGTAGAGCTTGGAATTTTTTTAAAAATGACTTCAAAAGTCTGAAGTGATTAAATATATATTAATATTATCGAAATTTAGAAGAAGAAGGAAACTCTAATTAAATTTAAAGAGTTTTTGATTTAATCTTGAGTTACTTTGCGATGTAACTCAAGATTTCTTAGAATCATGTAAAGAATCTAAGATAATTAAATTTTCATTTCAAAATTAAGAAAGGAAGAAAATACTTCGTTTGAGACTCGTATTTTCTTTGACAGTTTATGTTCATTTTCTTTCCTATTTTTGAAGAATTTTATTTATCCAGACTTTAAAGAAGCTTGGATCTCTTTAGATTATTTGAAAAATACTTGAACTGATTAAATTTCAGTTCCAAAAACCGAAAGAAATTGATGAGACATTGATTTATAAAGAAAGTTGATTCATGAGACAAGCTGAGAGCTTTCGAGTAGAAATCATATCAAAGATAGATAATCTCACAATGGGGAAAAACAGAGTCCAAAAATCTGTCCAAGACACGAGATTCTAAGATAAAGCACGAAGGTGTTGACAAACGCCGCGCCCGCGCCGCGATATGATAATTTACGATGACCAAAGCAATTTAGAATATTCATTCTTTATTCTCAAATTATTTAAATTAAGTTTCAAAGTAGAATGTAAAACAAAATGGATCGGCACCTTGAAGAAATTATCCAACAAGAACCTTTTCACACAACTTGCATCTTCTACGAGAAGAGCATTATATCTACTTGTTCCAAGCTCGCGTGTGCGATAAGAAGTCGTTAAACCGGATAACGATTAATTATACACGTAATTGCCGTCATAATCTTTGGCACCGCAGACATTTCATTTTTACGCACACAAAAATTACTCGAAAAAAAATTACTTAAATTTCGTAATACTTGAATGTATTGGAATTTATTCCTATTTAGTGCCTTTAATTTATCTTTATCTTAATCTACATATTTACTTTGAGTATATCTTAATCCAAGTGTTAAAAGTGTGAGATAATTAAACGTCACGGTCATCGGTATCATTGAACTAAAATTGCTGGAAAAATTCCAGAGATATTTCTGATTTTTGCTTTCTCGCAAATATACATGTTTCTTTAGTTATGCAAAGAGAGAATACTTTGAAGAAGGAAATTTTTATCTAGAATACACTGACCTTTCATCTATTATACAAATCGTTGACATGCACGATTTGAATAGCATCTCATACGAAAGAGATAGACGGAGAATGGGTGATGATTAATTGTTCGCTGAAGGAGGCTAGTCGCTTGGAAATGGAGATGGAATGCGAGCAGAAGTTCTCTGTTAAGAAAGTCTTACGGAGAATCATAAACTATATCCAGCGTTTTCTGAAGATGAGAGTAAACTTTTTTGAATGTAATTAACAGTAATAATTAGCGATAATTAATACAGTTAAATTTTATTTTTTGAAAAATATATCTTTTAAGAGCTTGTTTATGTCAAATTTAGTGTATAATTTTTTATTTTAGAATTTCTAAATTGATTTTTACAAATATTTAAAATCTCAAGAGTTTATTTAAATGTCAAATTTAATGTATATAATTTTTTATTTCAGAGTTTAAACCGACCTCTTATTTTTAATAATCCTGAAAAATTTTTGGCAATAAAATGAACCACTACTTTTGAGTAGGTTTTGGTTGAAATTGGAAAATTGAAAAAAAAAGTATCAATAACTCTTAATTCTAGTCTGAGCGATTAATATGACATTTTAGATGAAAATATTGAAAAATTTTAAATTTTCTTTAAAATTTAATTGATTTTTCTATTACTTGTAATATTTATATTACATGTCACATTATGACATGTCACATTACGACATGTCACATTAGAAAGTTTTATAAAATCTAACATTAAGCGCTTAAAAGTGATTCTTTATTATGATTCTTTTAATATATGTTTGCTGTATTTACGGATTGCAGATGTGTAATTTTTGAAGCGTAAGAAAAATAAGTATTTATGGATTTAATAAGAAGATACTTGAAGAGTAAGCATTTTTTTAGACTACTAGTTTAAAAAATGTTCAAGAAATCTTAATAAGCTGCTTGGCTTTTTATTAAACCATCTTCACTTATCTAAAAATATTTTAAAATTTTATGTTTATAAAGTTACGTGAGAAAAGTTATACTAAAGTATTCTATATTTGAGTTAGAAAAAATTATAAAATATAACATTAATTATAAATAAAATATTATTGGGAGAGATATTACATAAATAATATTACTAAAAATTATTATAAAAGCAAAATATTGCATTAAGAAATATTACATGTATTGTATCAATATATAAACTATTATAATATCGTAAACACTATTACATAAATAAAGTATTGTTAAGTACTGCTAAAGTCTCATAACTATGGAAAATATCATGTAATCATTTCTTCTTCCAATCTGATCTAAAACAAAAATTCTTTTACAGCCCCGCCACGAGTACAAGCGCTTGCGAAGAATCGGGATCAACTGAATGGAACCGGAGCGGCTATTAGAGCTTACGCTCTTCAACTTGCGGTAGACAAGACTACAACCTTCTCTCAGAACATCGACAACTTTATTCAGTGTACGCGAGAGAGCAAGGAAACGATCCCGCATGTGGTGATGCGCAACATGCGGCAGTTCATGTCGGGCATGAAGAACTACCTGGTGAAGCACGGCGAGCGCGAATTCGAGCTGGAAGTGGAAAAGGAACGAATGAAATTACGGGCAAACGAGTTCCTCAATCTCGACGCCATCCTCGAGGACGTGATGATGGGCCTGGTGGTAAGGCCCCTCCGCGAACACGTGTGCCGGCTGTTCATCGAGCATTACTTCGCTACCGGCGCGCTGCAGACCCTGGCGGAGAACATTCAGCACGCCCAGGGCAAGACTATCCATGATCTTGGTGTTCAGGTAAATTTCCTCACCTCAAGTAGACCTATACGTGCGACAAATATCGAGAGACAGATTGAAAAGAAAGTAAAATTTTGGAAAGTTTTATGAAGCTATTTCGAAATAGCTTCACGAGAATCATAAAGTTTATTCCGGAATAGCTTCATGAAGCTATTTGAAATAGCTTCACAAGAATCATAAAGTTTATTCCGGAATAGCTTCATAAAGCCATTCGAAATAGCTTCACGAGAATCATAAAGTTTATTAAGGAAGAATATGCAATTTATCACACCTACAAAAATCTGATTGTTATGATTTTGCCTGTACAGTCGAAAATCGTACCCCCTTCGGAAGAAAGTCTGGAACGCATTCTCAAATGTATCGAGCGATTGCAAAAGGCAGATTCCCCACTTGAGAAGTTGGAACACTTATTGGCAGCCATTTCGGCCATCTTCAACTCTGTAAGTTTATACCTTTATCTTTTATACCTCTATCTTCATCAAATTCGTAATTTGTATTACCATTCGCAAAAATGTAAACATGACAATATCTCTTCTATCAATATGTCTTCAGTTGATTGTTACAATATTCCCAATAAATACAGAACATTATTGCAACTGAAATGTTACAATATTGCTGCAATATTCTTAGAATATTTTGTGTTGGCTGGGTTGCTAAATATAAATTTAAAAATTATATTCTCTTCGATATTTTTTCAATGCTTTCATTTTGTTTTACAAATAAATAATATAGTAAAATTAGTAAGTAATAAATCAATGATGTTATATTATTTTATTATAATTTTGCAGGTGAAGCAAGCTAACATGGGCAGGCATGTTACGCTGGGCGCTGATGATCTTCTGCCGCTGGTAATCTGGGTTTTGGTACGCGGCAAAGTGATGGACGCAGAAATCGAAGCCGAGTACATGTGGGGTCTGTTGCATGCTTCCCTTTTGAGTGGCGAAGGCGGTTATTACCTGACAACGCTGTCGAGCGCGGTGCACGTTCTAAAAACCTTCAAGTCCAGTCAGAGCACCATGTCCACATTAAATGTAAGAAATAAATATAGCTGATGATTATATCTAGTTACTTAGTAAACTAAATTGATGTACAATAATTAAATATAATATACTATATTATTTAAATATATCTTAGTGCTTAAATATTTTTGGAACTATACTACTATATGATTAGGATGGAAGTATTTTAGGAAAATTTGAAAATCAAGTTCAATCGAATTTTTTCACGGGGATATCATTTGTTTAGGGATGTGGAACACCGGACTGTTCGTCTGTGTTGCGAATCTTGGTACCAGACGAGTTGCACGGCTCTTTAAATACTAGAACACTTCCGGTGCGGCCCAACATGAATACCAAAGAAATTTGCCGCATCCTTGCGCATAAGATCAGATGCACAAATCCTCAAGACTATGGGCTCTTCAAGTTGGTGCAAGGGGAAGGTAAGCGCATTTAATATAAAAATTAATATAACATATAAAGTACAATATTATAAAATAAATTCTATTATATCTTTTTTCTAATATAAAATATTACATATTATGTCACAAAGGTTTCCGAAATTTTTGAGTTTAATTATTTATTGTAGTGGAATAGAAGATAATAGAAATTTTGTGCAATAGTAAAAGTTGTAAATAATTAAATAAATAGACATTCTTATCGATTTTCATTTCAACTATTGATAATTGCTTTTGCTTATATACATATATCTTAGCAAAAGTTTACATTTTTTATTTGTTACGTTTCTATTTTATTACGCTCATTTGTTACTATTTTTAATTGACATTATAGAAATAATTATTACAGTAATTTCAAATATTAGCAATACTTGTCATCTAATTATTAGTAACAGTAAAAAATTAATTATGTAATATTGTATATCGCGATTTTTAAAAATTGTAACACATTCAATGGTGTATAATGACTGCATCTGTATTTTTTGTTTTAGAAACGTTGCTCGGAGATCACGAATGCCCACAGGAACTCTCTCACTGCCTTTTCGCCTACAAGCGGATTGACGCCAAGATAGCATGGCCCAAGACCAGTTCTTAAGAGAGAGAGTAGCAAAGTATTTACTAATTTAAAATTTATTTCTAGATACCCCCCCCCCTCTCTTTCTCTCTCTCTCTCTCTCTCTTTCTCTCTTTCGATGAATCGATATCGCACTTTTAAAGATATTAGTATTATATCTTGAAAATATACAGAAAAAAAATGTATTGAAAAATTCATATTTTTTCTACAAAAACATCTCTCTCAACATTTTGGATATTGAGTTGATCAATATCGCTTACTTCAAGGATTTTTGTTAAAATCATCTCAATAAAAATCCTCTCGACACTGCCATTTTTATAAAGCATTTGTCATGAAAAATTTAATGTGGAGAATTTTTCGCACTCGCACAGGTAATATGAGTACTGCAAGGAAAAATTAAGTAATTTGAATTAAATAGTCGTCAGAGAAGAAGAAAAGATAGAAATAAATTTCATAAAAATTTCCTAATCGATATAATAAAGTGATCTTAAACAGTATCGTGCAAAGTAATTGTTGATTTTTTTATATTTTAACCCTCAGCGGATAAATGGAATTTAATTATTTGGATTCTAGAATATTAAAATTAATAGTGGAATATTATATGCAAAGATAAACTTTGCATACAAAGTAGAATAACATACCGATAATATAAGGTTTTTTATTATATATAATAAATAAATTATAATATGTGTCTTATTCTTTTCAAGTCAATCGGTTATAAATGTCTAATTTTCTAATCTCGATAATTCTTTTCAACGAGGTCGTGTAAACATCAGGAAGCTGATACCAAAAACATAATAAATTGTATATTTGTGCTGTTTTCTAATATCCTAATTTTAATATCTCTTTATTTATTATTTAGCGAACTTTCATAAAGTTTTACGACTCCTACTGAGGGTTAATATATTTAATTAAGATAAGTACAATATTAAGAATCGCGTTGAGCGTGCGAAATTATTCGCGACCAAGTGTCTACTCATTTCCCAGTGAGAAGTAATGATCAAAAAGACATCGAATCGACATCGAATTGATGCCTTTTCGACGCAAAAGATTGAATCAATATCGATTCGACATCGATTTGACCAACCATTTCTCACTGGGTCATCGACTCGACGGAATTGACCACTGATTAAACTGTATCGGATGTAAAGCCGGAAGAAAAAAGGAACGTAGGTGTGTGCATGTGTGTGCGAATTAATGATAATCTCGAAACGCGTATACATTTGCAATTGCACGCAGGATACACGACACATATATATACACACACCCACATATACGATGTATCGTGAAAAGTCGTATTATATGTATTTACTCAGTATTCAATGTCTCGTGGACGTCTGCAATAAGAAAAGGAAGGGCGTTGTTATCTGGAAGCGCACTCCTAAAAGTATAAGAATCTACAAGTCCAGAGAACATCCAGAGAAAGAAATAGTGATAAATTAATTGTATTAGTTTATAATTGAAGAAACCTTCTATTTTATTAATTAGCCACATATGCATGTGTGTGTGTGTGTGTGTGTGTGTGTGTGTGTGTGTGTGTGTGTGTGTGTGTGTGTGTGTGCAGATTGTTATGATTGTTATTTATTCATTATGTAAATGAAGCAATGATGATTTTTGCTGATTTATTGATTACTCTGACAAGTCGTTACATATAAAACTAAAAGATTATGTTTGTTGTAAGAAACTCATATTAATGAAGAACTTGTTCAAGATTTTTCATTTAAAAATACAAACAATTTTTCTGCTTACTTTATCATTATCGCCTGATCTTAATTGATAAAGTTGCTTCTTGTGTTATCAATATGCAATAATTTAAAAAATGCAGAAAACTTTTAAATTTTTTATATATTCCAGAAAAATTCTTTTAATCAATAACAATTCAATTTTTAATATTTTATTTGAATTCTTTATTGATGTATTTTAGAATTTTTCCTAATGATTATATGTATAATTAGGAAAGAAATAAAATTATTTAATTAATGTAATTGCTACAAAATTTCGTTTTTAAATTAATATAAACGTATTTGCAATATAATATATTGACATATATTGCGATAATGTGATTGATAGTATCGATGATCTCTGGACTTAAAGTCGGCTTTGCGAGTGTTATACTTTGTATATATATGTGTGTGTGTATACTTATATGCATATATACATATATAGAAAGAATAATACTCAGACTTTTCCCTAATATACATATGAAAGGATGCGTAAATTGCTATACGTTTTCTATAATAATAATCGAGACAAAATGATTAATCAGGAAACTTCTTGACTCATGCGCGCGAAGTTTAGTAAGAATAGAAAACAAAGAAGACTAGCTTAGACGTTCTATTTTAAGTACTTTCTACATGAGACGAAAAGGTCGCAAATTCTGGTAAGATAAGCAATCCGTATTCTTAGGCAAATTTCGTGTATTTATTACTGCAAATTGTAAACAGTTTTTTAATTCATATTTTTCACATTATGATTCCTCCCCGATCGCTTCTTTTCTTCCTACGTCGAAAGAACTTGCTAGGCTGATTTTTAAAACTAGAAGGCTGTGTGTAACTTATATGTGTCAATAAATAAAGTTGCGAGGTAAAAAATGATAATAATGCATACGCAATAATATATAATCAGCGGTGTGAAATTCTAGAAAATATAAATAAATATCGACTAGTTTTTAAATTCTCGCAAGAGATGGACGGCATCTTTTGAATTCACGAACAATGATACTGAAAATATTTTGCTAAAGAGAACTCGTATACAAATCAGCCTCGCATTCTTTTACTGTTTCTTTTACAATTTATGCACTCGTTATGTAATAATAATTAGCGGTTTATATACATATACATTTCCCTATGTAATTTATTAAACGCGTTTTTTACCACCTAATATATCGTGATCTTTGCGTAGACGTGCTTTCGTCCTCTTTCCACGATAATTAACACGATGATGATTTTAATGTCGATAATATGCTTCTAATATGCTAGTCAAACCGAAATACAAGTCGGAAAGGTTTATTAAAAATTACACTTAAGTAAATAACCTTTAATTCGTTAAAAAAATTTGTACCATTAATTAATTACTATTATTACACACTTATCATCAGTGATTATTATTATCATTGTAATATGTAAGTCTATGCTCAATAAACACTTTTCTATTATTCGAATGGATCTATTTATTTTAGGAACCACCAACTGTTGTCCTTATTTTTAATAAATATGTAATTTTGTGATATTTTGAAATAAAGATCTTTTTGAAGTTTTATCCTTTTCATCTAATTAAAGAGTTTCATGTCAAGAGGGATAAAGAGGTGAATTAATGAAAAATGCAATTTTAATTTTAAATACTTGTAGTAGTTATAATCATTTAATGTCATTATATTAGTGATATATTAGAAGAAGAAAGTACATTATAAGTATATTATATATTTATTATATTGCAGGTTTTTTACATTTTTTTCATTTTATTCTGTCATTATTTGTTCAGTGATAGCTGAATGTGTCATCAGTTCTATTTATATCTACAGTCTAGCAGAGTAACTATTATGTATTGTTGATATTCTGTAATGATTCACGGTTATTTATAGCTGCACGCAAATCATTGTCCGTTTATAGGCTCAATGTACTTTTGAACTGCATTCGCGTATCCAATCACAGAAATAGCATCATTAGCTGGATTATTCTCAGCTTTTAATAAATTATATCTTTCCATGAAAAATTTTACTTGGATTTGCCAAAGATATAATTCGTCAAATGGGATCAAAGACAAATTGGAAATATATATTTATAGAATTCTTTACGTATAAAGAATTTTGCAATTATTAATTTTATAATAATTGCATTTATGTGTGAGATTATGTATCTATGTATTTGAAATAAATAAACCTACCACTGACATCTAAATTCTAGAATAAATGTATTTTTCATGATCAATGTAATTAGGAAAATAATATTCATGTAAAAATAATAAATGTTTAGTTTTTTGTTTGTTACAATATTAATACAATTTTTTATTTCGATAACTGAATCGAATTGGCCTACAGTGTATGGATTTTTTGACTTAAAATGAACGTTAGCAGTTTGTCAGTTTCTTCCCAGATCACCCGGTATATGAATGTATTAGTATGTTAATTGAGCAGATTTTTTTCTTTGCGGTTTGAAATAGTAATCATAATATATTAATACACATATACTTATGCAAAAAAACTTATGCAAAACTTATGCAAAAAAAATTAACTTTATTATTGCAACTTATTTTGAGCCGCAGAATCACTTCCTTCCCGGTTTTCCAACTTATCGCACATATCAAATTGAGATCACATAAAATTTGAAAATATTCCAGTGTAATACTGTTTAAAAGTTTAATTCACGTTTTACTCAATATTTTTTTCTGAATTTGAAAATAAATAAGTATTATATTTAGTATAATTATGTTTAGTACAATTATAGTATTTAATTTCAATAAAACCTTTTTTTCAAACCCAAGTTGTGATTTTATTTTAAAAAATGAATTAAAACTTTCCGTCAGAAAAGATAAATGAACTTGTAACTAGATTATTTAAATTAATAAAAATGATTAAACGAAGTTATTATATAAGGGAATACTGGCGATAGATCTGTTCTACCGATTAAACGCAATAATTTTTGTCACAAGTTTTCGTACATATTACTTTTATAGATTTGGAAATCCTTTTCCAAAATTAAAGTATACGTATTAATACCAGTCTGCAGCATGGAATTTATGTCTAAAACAAAACAAATTTTTAATTCACATTTTCTTTACAATAACTTATTAATCCAATAATGGCGTCTGGAGCTATCACGTCGTAACAATATTTGCTTGATATAAAAGTTCTGCCATTTATACTTATGAAATTTGAAGTTTACAAACATGTCAAGTTCCTAAAACTTATAACTTTGATGCTTAAGGGGATGCTGGAGTCCTCCGACTACCGACTAAACGACATAATTTTATTACAGGCTTTACTCGTCATTGGCTTACTCGTCATTGGCTTCACAGATTGAAAAAACACAGATTGTTTTCGGAAAGTTAAAGTACATGCACTAATGCTGTCAACGGTGCCAGGATTAATTCTGAAATCGACAATAATTTAAGGGGATTCTGGAGTGACGCTTGAACTTGATCGAGGTCGATAATGTAGGTGGAATTCTGAGCTATAATATTATAAATTATCAAATTGGCTTTACAGAATACAAAATCCTTTTGCAGGATTAAAGTACACGCAAAAATAAACC
Source organism: Tetramorium bicarinatum (assembly GCA_928718305.1). NCBI lineage: Eukaryota > Metazoa > Arthropoda > Insecta > Hymenoptera > Formicidae > Tetramorium > Tetramorium bicarinatum. Next base: position 17,380,761 of record OV788329.1, on the reverse strand, counting down.
ACGCGAGTATCAACTTCATATCAAAAACGAAAAAAAAATTTAAAATATTTTATTTATACACGCATTTCTTTTATATTAAGGGTCTAAACTAAATTTTGTAAAATGCGTGTTATTTCTACACATAATTCGCAGTCAATGCTGGTATCATTTTGTAACAACGAAGTGTAGAACTTTTATAGGAAGCAAATTTTGTCACGAGTTAACAGCAGTTTACCCTCAGAATAGGTAAGGAAGAATTGAATTTCTTAAATTATTTTCAGGATTAATCCTGGCACCATTGACAGCATTAGTGCATGTACTTTAACTTTCTAAAAACATTTTTTCAATCTGTGAAGCCAATGACGAGTAAAGCGTGTAATAAAATTATGTCGTTCAGTCGGTAAAATTGAGGACTCCAGCATCCCCTTAAGGGGATCCTGTAGCTTTCCGCGGTACCAACAATTTTTGTAAACACATAACTTTGTATTGCTTTCATAGATTGGAAAATCCTTTTACAAAATGAAAGTATAGGCATTAATATGTGTCTGCTCCGTAGTATTGATGCTGAAAACAACAAAAATTTTTTAATAAGCTGTCAAGTCATGACAATATATGCTTGACATAAGATCTCTGCAATCCATATTTGCGAAATACCACCGAGTAAACACATAGATTACATTAACAAACAACATAGAATTTTGTAAAGTTCATTTCGACACATAATTAAAAAGATTTGGGTTTACAAAAATTATGTGATGTATGGGTTAGGTTAGGTAAAGAAGAGCAAACATTTTTAATTTTTTTTTCGTTTTTTATATGAAGTCGATACTCGTGTGGTTCATTTTTGCGTGTACTATAATCCTGCAAAAGGATTTTGTATTCTATAAAGCCAATTTGATAATCTACATTATCATCTACATTATCGACCTCGATCAAGTTCGAGCGTCGCTCCAGGATCCCCTTAAGGGGATTCTAAAGTGACGCTCGAACTTGATCGAGGTCAATAATGTAAAGCAGAATTCTAAGCTATAATATTATAAATTATGAAATTGGCCTTACAGAATACAAAATTCTTTTGCAGGATTGAAGTACTTTAGAATCTACTGCTATGTTTTATCTTTTCACTGATTTCGCACGCAAACAGACAAAATTCTCACATACGAAATTTTCGTAGTCATACCACTTGTTTATTAAAGCATTTAGGCTTATTTTAAAAACGCAGCATTATTCTTTAATGTTAACTCTGGACGGGAATACACTTGTTTTACATATACATGATTAAACAAATGTTGTTACGATCGTAATTCGAGTCCTAACGTAACCAATGCCAGAAGTCGATATGTAACAATTTTTTTTCGTTTCTCATGAAATCATTTACGTAAAACAAGTGTAGTTAGAGTTAACTTTAAAGAATAATATTGTGTTTTTAGAATGAGCCTAGATGCTTTAATAAAAATGTGGCATAGAAAATGGTTATGAAAATATCGTATGTGAAAATTTCGTGTATTTGCATGCGAAATCAGTGGAAAGATAAAGCATAGCAGTAAATTAGTTCACGTACACATTGTATTATTGTCTGTATTTTAATTCTGGAAAAGGATTTTTAAATCTGTAAAACCAAGATTTAAATCTGAAATTAATTATGCTCGACCGGTAACAATATAACAATTAATTTAGGGGATCCTAAAGTGACGCTCGAATTTATAAAAATATTAAACTTGATCGAGGTCGATAATGTAGGCCGGAATTTAACCTATTATATTATTAATTATTATTAATTATCAATTATTAAATTGGCTTTACAGAATACAAAATCCTTTTGCAGGATTAAAGTACACGCAAAAATATTACTTATTACTTATTAATATTACTTATTTGTACTTGTAAAATTTTAATCTGAGGCCTGAGTGACTCGAAATTTTTACTTTTTTGCCAATTTTTTTTGGCTTTATAGAATTAAAAAACTTTTTCACAGGATTAAAGTAGACATTCCAAAAAAGTAGAGATGATAGTTGTTTTGTGCCTAAAACCTATTAAACTTTTATACAAAGCTGTTAAATTCACATGTCAACAATTCTAACCATAATGTTGTAGGTAAATAAGCATGTTTTTATAACTTTTCTTTCTTTTTCAGCGTAAAATCTATCACTCCTACTTTATTTCAGTGCGTACTTTAATTCTGTTAAAGGATTTTAATTATGTAAAACCAAAAAAAATTGGCAAGAATGCAAAAATTATTTATCTTTGTTGGTAAAAAAGAACAGTCCAGCATCCTTTTAAGGGGATGCTGGACTGACGCTCGAACTTGATCGAGGTCGATAATGTAGGTGGAATTCTAAGATATTATATTATAAATTATCAAATTGACTTTAGAGAATACAAAATCCTTTTGCAGGATTAAAGTACACGCAAAAATGAATCACGCGAGTATCGATTTCACATCAAAAACGAAAAAAAAATTAAAAATATTTGCTCTTCTTTACCTTAAATTTAACCTATAAGGAATAAAATGAGTTGGTCGAAAAATTTCTCTTATTAGAGATTTGTTCGTGCTTTTATTGCTACCATATTATTTATTATTTCTGTCCGAGTCCTGCTGTGCTCTCGATTTATGTGCATAATCTCATATAACTTTTATATGAGTGAATGTGTCTATGAGTTGACAGCTAATTAATAATTTTATGCCTTTTTCGGTCTTTAATTGAGCAGAGCAGGATTTGTTTTCGTACGTACTTTACACCTGTAAAAGGATTTTTTAATCTGTAAAGTCAATTCAATGATTTCTTGTTAATGTGAAATTAAATGTTCCGTCGGTATCCAGCATCCCCTTAAGATGTCTTATGATCCGATTTTCGACATAATAATGACATATATTGTGCTATATGGGATATTTCCCTCTTTCTCGTAAGATAAATTACCAACGATCGAAAAAATCGGTGATTATTTTAGCCGTAGTAGAAGTCATTAGCAATTATAATTTATAATTCTGTTGCAACATAATAGTATAAATTTGAGCCAAATTATAAGTTATTGAATTATTAATTTGAATATATTGCATCTGTGCCCGTGACATTCTTTAGATTTTTTTATAACATTATGATTGCCGGCAGAACCTTGAAGTTGAAGTTTGTAATTTACATCTAATTAGAAGCTTCAACTTCAAGGTTCTTAATATGTCATATAAAAATATATAACTATTATTCACGTGACTTTGATTAAAAACGCTATCAAATAAAGCTGTGTTTAATAATTATTTTTTTAGTTTAAAACAGTAAACGGTACTTGTAAGAATGGGCTTGAACTGCGTGCGGCCTTCGAGTCATATAAGCACTCAAGACAAGCTTGATGCTTCATTAATTAGAGAATCTCAAATACCGATTATTTTTCTGATTGGAGGACCAGGAGCAGGAAAGGGTTCGTTAAATTTTTACTTGCAAACATTTATATATGAACAAAGCACCTTTGAGCACTCAAATCGATAAAATTAACACTGATTTCAAATTCGTTTAGCTATTAAAAATCTTCCTAAGTAAATTTGAAATGTATTATGTAAAACAATAAAATATCAAAGTATTGTTTATTATTATAATTGTATAAATCATATATATTAGACGATATGAGACGATATAGATATATATGTGTGCAAAATAAAAATAATATACAATATTCAGACAACACAAAACGTTCCAGCAATATAACTGGAATGTTGTAATATTCCTGCAATATTAGTGGAATATTCAGTGTTGGCTGGATAGTTTGATTATATTTGAAAACTATAACTTGGAGGTAATTTTCTTTCGATCAAGGAATAACTTCGATCGATTGTTTTTCCTGCAGCGACACAGTGTGAAAAGATAGCGAAGAAATACACTTACCGCGTCATAATGACCAGAGAATTATTGCGTGCTGAAATATCCACCGGCTCGCAGAAAGGTATTGCTGTGGCGCGTTTCATGTCCGTGGGTGAGTTAGTCCCCACGGAAGACATGGTGGAGCTCATCAAGGCACGAATGCTGCGCAACTTCGAGAACTCGCAAGGTTTCGTGGTGAGCGGATTTCCCAGGAAGAAGGATCAGTGTTGGTATTTCAATACAGAGGTCCGGCGACCGGATCTCGTCCTGTACCTATATCTCAGAAACACAATGCTGTTGGAGAGAATCCTGAGCAGGACCGTCACCGCCACCGAGAGGCAGCAGCGCAGTAACGATGAAATTATGAAGCGAATCAGGAGATACATTAAAATGATCAACCCTATCCTTAGGTATTACAAAGAGCAATCGGTGACCATCGATGGCGAGCAGGAAGTGGAGAAAGTTTTCGATGATATTTGCTGCGCGATTGATAACATGAAGAAGAAGAAATTTCCAAGTACATCCGCTCAAAGTAGCTAATTGGAATTTGTTTCTTTATATAATAATTGCCATGAACTGGCGGTCTCATCAATAGTGGTGTAAAGTTGACTGATGGAAAGTTATCGTCTGTATTTTACATTACATTATGAAAACAAACTTGTTTCGTTATATGCTATGTTTTGTTATATGTGCTACATTAAACGACTATGTTAAATAATGCTATAGTAAAATAATTATTGTATACATATACAGAAATTATAATTAATATTGTAACAAAGTTTACAACAATAATAGCAGGATGTGGAAGGAAGAAATATATTATTTCCTTTTTAATTTATCATTTTTATATCATTATATTTATAATCGATTTGATCACACACACACACACACACACACACAAAATGTCTTATTTCTGAAAATCATTGAAATTTTGAGTAAGAAACAAATTTACACTTTTTTATTTATCAACACCTAGATAAATAACTTTTAACTCTGGAAAGGTTAATTTCATTTTTATTCACCAGGGATAAGTTATCACTGTTTGATACGTATAAAAGAGTGTGAGATATTTGAGATAATCGATACATTAAGAAATTATATGTATAAGCATATTAGATTGCAACAATTTTTGTAAAAATTATATATAATATTAAAAGTATAATATATTATATACACATGTGTGTGCGTGTGCATGTGTGTGGATAAACATATCTAGACTGAATGTTGAGAAGTTGGAGTAAAAGGACACGTAGAAATGGACTCATTCTGTTTCGTGCCTCTTGTGCCTTTGCCTCCTCAAATAAAGGCAAAAACGCTCAATCTAGATCTATTACATCTATGTGGTATGTGCATCTGTATAGAATGTGTGAAAAAATCACCAGAAAAAACAAAATACTTAAATATTTTTGTTAGGTTCGCTGATGAAAAAAATTTATACGTGTATTTTTTAATACAAAAGCAGGAATATTAATCAAATTTTAGTTTGAAAATTTTCAAAGTTATTTGGAAATCATGGTATTATACAAATTATATTGAATATGTTTTGCTCCCAATTTTATTAAATTAGACATATCGGGTGTCATTTTAAAAAATCACTGTTCTTAAAATGACTTTGAAAACAATCTTGTAAAAAAATTTGTACGATTTGTACGATTATATCTCGCCTCTTGACTAGTACAACTTTTCTCTTAGATATTTTCTTCTATCTTCGAAGTTAACAGAGATATTTGAATGTTGTTGCTTTATTATTAAGTGTGCGAGTACAAGAGCATATTATATATTACATATTTTATATAATACATACAGGGTACATTTCAGAACTGGTGATACAAGGGGGAAAAGTTGATATGACATAAAAGAATAAATTGGAAATGTAGAGAAAACTTTTTTTATACGAGGTTTTGTTTTTCCCAGAAAAACAATTTCAATCCGTCAGGCATGTTTATTTATGGCGCCACGCTAAATCTATTATACATACATCGTGATAATATTGCAGTGTCAAATAATCAAAAGAAAAAATCAGTTTAGTCGTTGAAAACTTAATATAAATACATTGAAAAGTATTCGTATAAATTTAATTAAATTTAACAATTACGCGTATGTCAAAACGAGAAACATTTTCAACAATTTTTAATAAAGTAAAATTCTTAAGAAATAAATACATCTTACTTTACTATGTATCTCCGAAGTATCTCTTATATAATATTATATGCAGCATTAGTTTTTTACTTTATGTATAATATTAGTAATTACAGCTGCATGCTAAATGCACGCGTATCTAACGAATATTCTAAGTTGTTTTCCACGGAAAAATAAACCTGTATAAAACAATTTTATCTTGTATTGTTATATTTATTTTATTTTATATTGTTATATTTATCACTTGATTTTTTATATATTCTCTTCCAATTTCTACAACCAGAATACTCGGGATATTTACACGAAATTTTAAATTAAAATTAAATTATTTTTGTAAGTAAGATATTAATTTTAATTTAAGTATCACAATTAAATCTCTTTAAAAATAATATCAATTCATAGAATTTATATCTTGAGGGTAGATTCTAAAAATAAAATGTTCTTCTTTTCATTACTATAGTTTTTTTAAATATGTTTTTTTATATAACAAACCTCGCTGTTAAATATCATTATTATATCGAAGGTCATAATTTTTTTTATCAAGCAGAACTTGACGCAACACACAACGTCTACGTATTACGTAGGTCGCTGTCGTATTTGTGCTAAAAAAAAACTTTTCTGAGAAGTCACATAAAGCAACACACATCTATATCTTTATCACACATGCATGAAAATAACGCTCGTCTAAGGAACATTGCACAAAAGACGCGCTAAGAAAGCAGAGGCGTGTAAATTTGCGGGGTGATGCTTGAGATGTGCGCACCGATCGGAACATCCCCTTTGAGGTATTCATCGAGGGAGGAAGAGCGACTTCCTCTCTCTGCTGCTCGTTCTACTTTCTAGCGTAGCATTAAACGAGGCGAACGAGAGTTTGATGGATGTCTCGCAAATACTCGGTTTCTAAGAAATTGATCGTAATCGTATCCTCAAAAACTTTAATCCTTCGCTGAGGATTATGTAAAATCTCCGATTATACACGCATCTCTCTATCTCGAAGATGTCGCGAGAATCTAGAGGAATTTTAACTCACTTACGACAAGGTTTGCATAAGGTAAGTAATCAATTGACAAATGACTTATTTTAAAAAATTAAAAATTAATCTTAACTCTATTGTACTGAAGTAACAAAACATTCCAGCAATATAAATGGAATGTTACAATATTGCTGGAATATTCTGTGTTGGCAGTTATATTATTTGCATAATAATCATAACAAATTAAAATATAATTGATGAAATAAGGAAATAATTAGCTAAGTAGGAATATAGCATAATAAATAAATATATTTCTTTGTTACAATATTAATTTCATAATACTAATTTTTTATTGAAAAATTGAGTTTTTTACATGGACAAGGTAAAAAATTGAAAATTAGAACTGTAGGTTTAGGATCAAATGAAATTTTAATTTCTATTATTTGTCTGCAATGTTCACATTGCAGTATTTGTACCGTGAAGCTACGTTATAAAAGGCCGCGGTGTAATTTTACGTATAATTTTATCGTAAACACGTAACTTTATATAATGTAAACGTTCCTCTCTTACAATATTCGGATGATTGATCACCGTCACTATACCATTTCTATCTCCACAGACGTATGTATATATGTATATACATGTGTCGAACCAACCTGCCGTCCCATACGCGCATTCCCATGTATTGCCACAAGCCCGCGCGCGCGCGCTCCTCCGCTTCTCAATCCCCGATATTCCACGCAGCTTTGTGGACTCCCCTTCGTCCCTGCAGTTTGCAATTGTCTGCGTGCATACATGCCTGGATGTACACACCGACATGGCGACGCCAAGTATCTCGACTACTCTGCGTTTGCCGATCCCCCTTCTACCCCGATCCCTTCTACCCCTGCGGCGCGGGTGGATGGGTGGTTGGCTGCGTTTATGAGGCCGCGGGCCCGAAATTGAAAGGCATCCAGCTTCGCGAAGGGGGTGACGGAGGGAGGGAGGGCATGCAGCAGTCACCGACAAGCGAAAGAGCGTATCAGAGGGTAATCCTATTGGTGGACGCCGGCGTCGCGACGTCCCGGCGTCATTGGTCCGTCCGCGATCCGCAGGGCGTGGCGACGCCGGCCTGGAGGGGTTGTCGCATCCCTGGCAACGATTACCAGAAGGCAAGCAGGGGTTCGCGCGACGGCAGGAATCCAGCATGGCGGCGTCCCGGCAACCCCTAGACACAGTCGAGCTCTCGCCCACCACAACTACCGCCGCCACCGCCACCACAACGACGCCCGGCGACGCGCGGCATCGGCCGTTACCGATTGCCCGCACCCGCTCTCGCTCTCGTGGATCTCGCTCGATTTGTCCGGGAGAACACTTCAGGAGTCGAAAGTTCGATCGTTCGATTAATTGCTCCGTTAGCATCTCCTTTTGAACGTTGATTCTCCGGCGAAAATGTCAGAGACAACTCTGTCGCTTCAAGTTTCTTTTTTCTCGTAGAGGATTGTATTTAGAATATTCATTTAAAAAATGTAAACTTAAAAACCTGATGAATAACACAATAATGAAAATGTAATTTGTTCTTCATGCGAATGCAGCATGTAAATTGGTAATCATTTTAATAATACCTCAGCCAATATAACAATATTCTAATAATATTGCAACAATATTGTAACATTTCAATTACATTGTAAGAATCTTGTTGGAATGTTTGGATTGAATTCTGATAACACTCTACTTTCCTCAGCGGACACAAAATTCTAGTAATATATTGCAATAATATCATAACGGTCCGATTATACTGCTAGAATGTTTTAGATTGATTGGATAGTTCTTGATAACAATTTTTCCAAGTAATACAGAATATTTTATTAATATTGCAATAATATTGTAGCATTCCAATTACATTACAAGAATCTTGCTGGAATGTCCTGGATTGGCTAGGTTCTGTTGACACGCAACTTTCCTCAGCAAATACAGAATTCTAGTAATATGTTGCAATAATATCACAACATTCCAATTATATTGCTGGAATGTTTTAGGTTGACTAGATTCGACAGTTTTGGATAACACTCAACTTTTCTAAAAAAGTTAATAATATAGAACGTTTCAGTAATATTATTAATAAAGTTGTAGTAATATTGTATCATTCCAATTGTATTGCAAAAATCTTGCTGGAATTGACTGGGTTCTGTCATATAACATTCAACTTTCTTCAGTAAATACATAATTCTAGTAATTTGCAGTAATATTCTGACATTCCAATTATATTACAAAAATTGCTGAAACATTCTTGGTTGGATTCTTTCCATCAAGTTGTCAAAGACTCTTTCGCCACGAATTGTATGAAAGCAGATCGAGTGAAAATTTAAAAAAATTATGTAATCAAAATTATTCAACTTCTATCATTAAATTCCGCTTATAAATCATTCGGCCTACTTTCAAGTGGGGTTCGATTAATCTACTGCAAATCGAAAGAGTCCCGCTACCATCGTCACTTTTTATCCAGGCGATTCCGAAGCGACTCGGCAAAGAGAGCCTCGCCGTCGCGTAGCCAACGATCAACAATTGCCCCGACGCTCAGATAGGCGTCGTTTCCCGTGACGGCGTTTCGCTTCGGTAGGGGGTAGTTTGGTCCGGATCGCCGGGGGTGGGAGATAGCAGGCGTCATCGGAAGGGGGTCGGAGGGGTCGGCGCAGGCGCCTCGTCGCGACGACGGGCGTCGCGGCGAGGCACCGCGTCAAACGTGGAGGCTATAGGTTAAATCCTCCCGCTCCTCGTTTTTGTCGTTTTTCCGGCGTTGCCTCCTGATCCCGCCTTCAAAAGTGCCGGCGGACCAATCGGCGCCGGGCGTCGCTCGTCCGCTGCCTCCGACGGCACGGCAAGCGCCACGACGACGACGGCAGCGGCGGCGGCGGCGGCGGCGACGGCGGCGACGAGGACATCATCATCCGCGAGTAACGGCGACTCGCCCGAGAGATCCCGGATCGGGACGCCGCAGACGTCATACGCCAATCTGACGTCGACGAACGATCGTTACGCTTCCGCCTACGATCCGCGTCGATCTTTCTCACCAAGACACCCTTTCCTCACCTCGCGTAAGCGTGCCGGTTGCGATCGCGCCTCGTGATTTTAGATTTCTCCGGAATACATCTCGCTCAAGTGCGCCCGTTGCGCTCGCCGATACCGGTGGTGGTTGTTGGATTGGGGAACCAGAGATCGAATCGGTCGAGGAACTTGGTGAAAGATTAAAGAGAGTCGGAAAATCAGTGATCGCCGAGGAAGTGACCTACGTTTCACGGTGCGGATACACGAGCTTCGAAGTACTCTACGTGAGTCTGCAATGATTTTTATTTTAATTCAACACGTTTTTTTAAGGGCGCGATTTTTTTTAGTGAAGCTAGATTAAAATCTCTTTTCATTCAAAAGAATTAAAAAAAACTTCTCGTCAGACATGAAAGATAGATTCAATAAAATAGATAGTTTTGTCAAAGAAGAGGAAAAAAATGATTAAAAAAAATTTTTTTTAACTTGAAATCATAATTAAAAATTTTAGAGAAATTAGATTTTCAGAATTATAAGAATAAATATATTAACTTATTATGATAATTGTTTATGTTTGTATATTTTGATAAAATTAATGTTAATGTAATTTTTGTAATTAATTTGAAACTTATACGTTGAATCCGTTAGAGTAATTTATTTTTATGATTTGCATATTTTCATATTGTATTTGTTATGAGATGAGATCGGAAGATGAACGATATTGGTTCTTCCACATTACAGACTGCAGCTTCGGTTAGCTTAAGCCGTCTGCCCGTTTTCACTTCTTTAAGTCTCGAGCCGTTACTAACTAAAATTGTAAGATACAGTTCACACATTAGTAATAAATATCTCGGGATATAATATAAAATTGTGAACAAAGATGTTTCATTAATTAAATCATCTATTAAACAGTTAATCTTCATAAAACAAAGTAAAATTACGGATTTGTTTCATTTTTCATGCAAAATTGAGATAGTTGTTAGATTGCAAGAGAAACGTATTTAAATAGGAAAGATTGCGGACCAAAACGAGCAATAATATTTATTATTTATTATGCTATTATTTATTATTTATTTATTATTTATTAAACTCTATGGGTTGCCACTGCTCCTACTTAATATTCAGTTAATTTAACTAAAACAATGAGGTAAAATTAGCGAAATATTGAATAAGTCTTACTCAATATGTTGTTAATTTATCTAATTTAATTTCCATATTAGTCAAAATTTTACCTTCCTTTTAATCAAAATTAATGAAATATTGAGTAGGAGCAGTGGCGACCTATGGAATAATTAAAAATGACTCAAATTGAATATAATTTAACACTACGAGTTTAACAGTGTGGCTGAAGAAGACTGTAAAAGAAACATTCCATTTTTTTATCACTTTTCACTTCTCTTTCTTGAAAAATAAATTATTAGTTAACGTCTCTATCGCATGCTTTGCTTGCTTTTGGCCTACAATCTTTCCTATTTTGCTTTGCAATCAGAAACTGGATTTTTACAATTAAATTGCTACGTCTTATATTTCATGTCGAAATTGCCACGTATAAGCCACGTATAATTGAGTTGCATGCCGGTTTTAGCGCATTCGACAGCGGCCTGATAACGAATGATCGAGGAGGCACGATGAACGGAACAGCTACGATCACGGCCACCGAGGACCATCAACATCAACAAGCGCAAAATGAACCAACTTCGGAGCATCCACGAAGTCCCGCCAGTCCGCTGAGCGTTAGACACGGTGAGATGACACCAGAAAATATATTTAAAATATTAGCTAAGTTCTTCATATGCAAAGCAATGTGGAAAGGTCAATGGCCACAACACGAGCAACCCCAAGAAGCATATTCCAATAAGATTCTTGCAATGTAACTGAAATGTTACAATATTGCTGCAAAATTACTAAAATATTCTGGGTAGGCTGGAGGAGAATATCGAATATAATATATATTATAATTGAAGTAAATTATTAAATTATTCTTCAATAATTGAGGAAAGAAATATATTTAAATTTGAATATATTTGACAAATATTTAAATTGAAGATATAATAATAAGATGTTACATGTTTGAATGTCTGATATATTTTTGGAACTTTGTATTTACGTGGAGTCAGTTGAAATTATTAAATTTCTTGTGAACAAACTTGATCTCTAGTTTCCATGCTTATGTTCCCGCGCGTTATAATTTGCGTCAAATGCACGTGTTAGCGCACGACAGTTTTTACGCGCGTGTTGTACAAATACAACATATCTCGTATTTTTAACTACCGCGATACAAGTATAATGTAATTTAAATATAATAATCTACAAAGCAAAAGAAACAAATTGATTTTACTTACAATTAATTTGTTTAGCAACTCACTGTTGCATAAATTATTAATATTAATATTTATTGTTTCTTTATTTAATCTTTATTTTATAACTATCATAATAAAACGCGTTATATTGAAAAGAGTTAAATTTTTATAATTTTCACGTATCAAGGCGCACATTAAAAAGAGCACATATTTAATTGATTAAATACATGGAATACGTTTATAATGCATTGTAACGCATTTCAATTTGTGCATAGAAATTAAAGTTAAGAATAAATGTCAACAGTTGATAAAAAAGCGTGAATGTTGAGAAAAAATTTGAAAAATTATACGAAAAAGATATATTCTTAACAATACTTGATACTTTGTATTTTTATAGAATGTATTTAATATACTGAAGAACATATCTAATAGACTGAAAACATTTCTATATTTCTGCAATATCTTTCAAACATTCTCAAGATCTGTCTACATTTCATATAACACAGAATATTACAGCAACATTGCGACAATGTTGCTGTATGGAATGTACTGTTAAGAATCCTTCGAAAACCCATACAGCACAAAACTTGCAGTTACATTGTAACAATAGTACTGCAAGATTGCAATCTTGTTACAACATTGCTGTAACTGTAAGTTTTGTGCTGTATGGGAAGTAATACAGAACATAATATATTCTAGTAATATTGCAACAATATTATAACATTCTATAATAGTTACATTGCAAGAATTTTATTGGAATTTTGTTTGAATTGGCTGGCAAGCAATAATGTATATTATTATATAATATACATATTATAATATAATATAATATATAATATAATACAATATAATACATATATTATTATTATTATAATTTTTATTATTATACATATATTATTATTAGTATAATTTTTTTAAGAAAGACATTTCAAAATCTTAATCCTTTTGCTGCATAGAATTTTTACCACAGATCAATAATTTTTTCAAAGTCCCGCGACATTTCTTCTGCGGCGTAACGTAACGCGTAATGTAATGCGTAATGTAATGCGTAAACTTGCATCAACGCGCGATTCTTCTCCCTCCGTTCGCGCCAGGTCAGCCGAGATTTGATTATTCTAATGGCATAATGTCGTTGCCTACGTGCCACCCTCTTTTTCCCACTTATCCCGTCCCACGACTGTAACTCGTATAAAAGTCCGCCGCGGGGGTAGACGTGGGTGCATTCTGCCCGTCGTTTTGCATCGTCGGCTCTTAGTGACGGACGAAGCGCGAGATGATTTTCTCTGTCCCTTTCAATCTTTTCACCAATTTCTATTTCAAGATTTCTGTTAAAATAATGATAACATTTTCTAATCATAGATTGTCCAAAATCGTATATGATTTTTATCATAATTTGAGTTTTATTTTGGACATTAAAAGTTTTATCAAATCTAAATTGAAATCCAGAGATATGATAATAATCTTATAAATTATTTTGAAAGAAAAATTAAAATTGAAAGAAAAATAGATAATGTATGTTATACTTATACTTATATGTGTATACTTATACGTGTTGTTGTTTATTTATATCTTCAATACGAGAAAAATTATACTGTCGGATATTGAAAATTTATTGAATCAAAGTTAGTTTATATATAAAAATTCATCTGTAAACTTTAATCCAATAATTCACAAATAAAAATTGCATAACTTGAAAATATTTAATAATAATTTTGTTTGACAATTTTGAGAAACTACAGATATAATCTGATCTCGTAACATTTCTATCGAATTACGAATATTTATCAATTTTATTAATTTTGTAAGAACGAATGCGCCAAAATTCTTGCTCGACGCTTTCTCAGCCATCAGTAAAATTCTCATCTATCAACTTTTATGTTGTAAGTTTAAATTCTAGCCGTATTTTAAACTGTAGTTTGAATTTAATGCCAAGCTTCTGCCGTATTGTCCCTTTGTACAATTAGCACAGTCTATCTAACTGCATTTCGTCACATTCGTCAACTTGCATTTATTTAAAGCGAATACTCGAAAAAGCAGCTATGTTTAACACTATATTTATCAACGTCAAATATTGTTGTATCCCAATAATATTTCATTTATAAATCTCGTCAACAAATGAGAGATTTATTTTTCTTTCTAACGTTTGAAAAATACATACAGAAAGAGCAATTTTGCTAAAATATCTAAAAATTTATGTACATCCATTAAACACAAAACATTCTTCAAAATTCTTGCAATATAACTGAAATGTTACAATATCTGTAATATTACTATAATACTTTGTGTTGGCTAAGACAGATTTAAAAATAATGATGTTAGACTGTATCTACATAATTTTATTAGATATTCAAGTTGGTTGCTAGAATATTAAAATTTTTGCAGCATTATCATTATGCTTGAACGTCCTATATAATTATTTTAATAATGCATCATAATTATTTTTAGATTTTTTGTAACCAAATTTTAATATACTTCAGCAAAATCATTCTTTTCTTTCAAACATTCTTGCAAGCTGTACTTAGCTTTTTTTTGAATCTTTTACAAAAATCTGTTTTAATTATATTTGCAATTTTGTTTGAAAACACTCATTATCTTTTTCTCAGTAAAAAAAAAAAAATCATGAGAAATGCTTACTACTATTGCATTCGCGATACGCTAACGATTAATCGAAATTAGCAAGGAATGTATCGAAAAAGGGGGACAAACCACTTTTTTTGATCTCTTCAACTAACGCAACCCCTGGCCTCACTCGGAACGACTCTCCCCGCTTCCTCTCTCACTTTTCCCGATGATCCTATAATACGAGGGCGCAGGTGGCGCCTTGCCATCCGCCAGCATTGATATGCTAATGAAATTTGACGCCCCTGCTTTTGCGTGCGTTACTCTCGGCGCGGGTGGCTTATAGCGGGTGTGTATTTTATATTGGACCATCATTTTTCTCCTCTTGTCAGTTAACCCCGCGCGGCCGACAGATTGCGCCGCGGACAAGATTTGATTAGCCTAATGCCGTAATTTGCGAATGCGCGTTATATATGCATGCATATGTATTTTTTAATGTATATTTATACGAAACTACGAAAATGGAATATAATGCTCTTACAATTAATTATCTTTTGTATCTTTCCCATACAACACAAAACTTGCAATTGCATTATAGTAATGTTGCAGCAATATGGCTACAACGTAACTGCAAATTTATGCTGTATGGGAATTATGTAAAGCGCAGACTAACACAAACTGCACTTATTAATATTACGTCAATCTTGATATTTATAAATTTATAAATATCAAGATTAACATAATTTTAATCAGTGCAGTTATATTATAGTAATGATGCAACAAGATTGTTATCTTGCAGCAATATTGCTACAACGTAATTACAAGTTTTGTGCTGTGTGGGAATTGTGTAATGCGCAAACTAAATACCAAGACTGACATAATATTAATCGGTGATTCAATAACTGTCATCGTTCATTCACGAATGAAAAGATAATCGCCACAAATTGATAGCATTTCAACATTATCATCAAACAGCTTCTTTAAGCGAACACGAAATATTCTAATAATATTGCAGCAATATTGTAATATTCCAGTTATATTGCCAGAATGTTTTATGTCGTTTGGGTTCGTTGTGAAGATTGAATCAGAATATACTCTAGTAATCGACAGGATTAGGGGGTGTACGTTAACGAGATCGAAAAGCCCGTACGCTTATACAAAGTCACGTGAGTTGAATTAATAAGATTGACACCGACCGCCCGTCCCGACGTGATTTGATAACGATCGGCAGCGGCGTGATTTGACAATCGGATTGTCCGAACGCGGCGAACGCATTTGAAAATGGGAATAAGGTTTGAGTAATCGAGAGGCCACGTTGAGAAGAAGAGAAATTTTGGCGGCAGTAGGGTATCTCTTTTCTTGACGGCAAAGTTACTGTATTCGATAGCTTCTGGCACCCCACGGGAACCTTCGTTCTTCCATCGCGTCCCCGAAGGCTTACCGGACGGATCGCGGAGACAAACAGTATTTACATCGGGAAATGAGTTTGGAAAAAGCTCAGGAAGTAAGAACGCTCGAATATAAATATTTATGTATGAACGAATGAAGGGATGATTCCGTGCTGTAACACGCGTCGCGCCACACGCGTCGTCCACCTGCTCTGCGAAATTGTTTAAATCAAAATTTCTGAAACTTACCGCAGTTTTTCTTCTACATTTCTATCTAACATGAATGAATATGAATTTATATATAACATCCAATATAAATACTATTGAATTCATCAAATTATACTCAACTTTTGTAATTTTTAATCATTAGTCTTTTAATATGTTGTGAATTTAACTAAAACAATAGAGTTAAATCATAACATGTTAATTACATGTTTAGCATTAAAATAATAATGAAAATTAAAGATATTATTTCCTTTTACTTAATTCGGGGAAATTGTTTAAATTTGACCCTTTAGTATTTAACTGTGTTACTCGGATTACTTTGATTGCGATTAAACTTAATTTTCTAACAGTGCGATTACATGTGGTTCTATTTTTATTCACGTCTAACAGCAAGCTAGTTTCAATCGAGTTCCACTTTCCTAAAAACGTGATTGCAGTCGCTGGAAATTGGCGGCGAAAAGTGCGACGAAAAAGGTGAGTCTCTCGAATGCTCGAAATGAAGTGCGTTTGCCAATACGATAAACAGATTTCAGCGGAAAAGTCGCGTGCGCTATGGCGATGAACATCTGTGCGATCAACGAAATGCGATTTTGTCTCTCTCCGCTCGGCACGACTTTATTAGTCACGCCGGTGTCCTCAGTGAGGCGCGAGATCTCACCGGAATCGTATTTGTCGGCCGTCCCCGAACTCGATCGAAAACTCGTTTCGGCCTCGTTAATGCCGCGGGGTCAGACAAAATCCGTGTGAGAATTACTATGCGGATTGACAATTGCAGGATGATAGCGTCAAGATAGCGTCTGCGCGAAACGATTCCGTTGCGCTCGGTTGTTTGAGTATAATCACAAATGTTACAAACTGTTAGAAATCACATGTCTGCGATCGACAAGTTTAAATATTTCTCATCATTTGTTAACTTTTAAATTCTGTTTAATTAAAATCAAACTTGGTGAACAGAATATCTCAGTGAGATTCTTGCAATATAACTGGAACGTTATAATATTGCTGCAATATTACTACAATATTGCTGAAATATTGCTACAATATTATTAGAATTTTCTGCGCGGCTAGAAAATAATTTATATTTCGTAAAAATGGGATATTTTAAAAAGAGTTTTCTATTCTATTTTAAAAGGAATCTAAAATATGTCGCTATTCACTTAAGTAATCATCTCGAAATATCCTTATGAAATCTAATGGTTGTTGCACAACACGAGGGCGATCACTTGTCATTCCGACGGAAAAGGGACGACAGAATCCTTTAGAATCGCCTTTGTCGAGGGTCACGAGAGGATTTCCAATTCCGATTTCCAATTGCCAATTTGAGATGATATTGATCGCCAATTGAATATGAATAACAGCAAAACGAGTCGAGGTCCATAATGGTCGAGCGTTTAGCTAGTGCGTGCAATTATTTTATGCGCGAGCGTAGTGCTTGACGACCCTCGTCTTTTGAAATCAATCAAGGATGTGGCGGGGACTTTCCGACCAACCCTGGTTAGGGTCGGTCGCCCGAATGTGCGAAGAAGATTTCTGGGATTAAGCCGAGAGTAACGGCCGGCTGATCAAAACGAAAACACCGAGCTGATTGTGGAAAAATGATACTTTGATCGTAAATCTCGGACCTTTCGTCGCATTGCCAAGGAAGCCATTCCGCGAGCGAAAAAGATAATGGATTGCCACAGTCGGACATGAAATTGCAATTGGGGAGGCGATATGATTTCCCGTTCGATCGTGATATTGCGGATCACAAAGAATTATATCGATTTCCCTTCACACACACACACACACACACACACACACACACACACACACACACACACACACACACACACACAAGAAAATAATTGTATAATATAATAAATAAAACTAATTTTTATACTGCGCACAAATTGTAGAAAATTATGATGTTGAAAACTGTTAGCTTTCTGTCTCGTTGAAAATGTAATGGATTAAATTAATAGAAATACGTAAATGCCATAAGTATAATTCAGCTAAATTGAAGCTCGTTATAATTAAAACTGTAATTAAAGTTATAATCACAGATAAGCGCTGGGTAATTTAACAATCGAGCGATATTTTCAATCAAGTTGCGCAAGGATCAAACTAATATTATTAACAATTCCAATTTCATTTTACATTTGTATTTTGCATGCAAATACCTCTACAAATGCGTTTAATAAAAGTAGAAAATCATTCGATTTTAGACGGAAATGAGACAATTTTTAACGGGAATTACAATCGGTCGAATTAGAGTAGCGCTTGCTTTATCTTTTGGTTTCCCGAGAAAATCAAAAGACACTCCGTCAACACTCGTCGAATCGCGGTTGCTGCAATTGTGCAAAGTCTGGAATGAGAAACTGTAAGGAAAATAATTCGTGAGTGTTGACAACGCTGAAGTATGCGACAATAATTTGCCGATGGCGAATTATCTCTATACGATCATTTTTTTTCGAAAGTTGTTTTTCTAAAGAAATTCGACGTCTGTATAGAGACGGAATACGTTAATTTATGACTCTCTGTTTATATCAAGTCTTTTTATTATCGACACAGGTCATTTACCAGGATAAAATTTGTGTAATTACGCAATTTGTGTAAAACGCACTCTTTGAGTTTAACGCCTTTTTGACGTCGGACTCGTTAATTTTACATTCAGACAGGCTATAATGAGAGTTTAATATACTCTCACATTTTATAATAAGTTTCATAACAACAAATTTATATGTATATTTGATTAATAAATTTATATTAAAAAAGGTAAAACAAACATTACAATTTTAATCTCCATGTTTTCTTCTTGTGAGACAAATAGGATCGTTTTACACACAAAGATTACAAAAATATACATTTCATCCTTCTGTATTTAAAAATTCTCAGGCAATACAGTATATTCTGGTAATATGTAACAATATTGTAACAGTTCAATTACATTGCAAGAATCTTGCTGAAATATTACTGGATAACGAATAAAAACAAAACTTATATTATTCAACCGTACATCCCCCCCCCCCGTAACATCCCAAGAAAAATATCCCAGCAAGTCTCTTATAACATAACTAGAATGTTACAAATATTGCTGCGATATTACTAAAATTTCTGTTGGCTGCAATATCATCATATTACAATTTCTTATTCTATCAATTTCTCTCTTTTTCCTTTTGTCAAATCTTATTGCGAAAATGATGAAATAAATGGTCTTTTCAGACTCCGGCGAGAGCAGCGTCATTTCCCCGGGTCTGCCGGAGCGTTACAGTCCTTTAGGGGCGACGGGATCCACATCCAGCCACGATCCTTACGCCTCCCGGTCGGTCCAGGAATGCCCAGTACCTCTCTGCAGAGGAATGCCGACAGACTTTCCTCTGGCCCGGTCGCCGTACCTGACCGCGCTCGGAAATGGTCACCCGCATTTGCTGGGTCAGGTGCAGCATCAACAGCAGCAACAGCAGCAGCAGCCACAGCAGCCGCAGCACGGCAGCAAGCCGCCGCGTAGCCTCGGACTGATATGTGTAGTTTGCGGCGACACCAGCTCCGGCAAACATTACGGAATACTCGCCTGCAACGGCTGCAGCGGCTTTTTCAAAAGGAGCGTTCGACGAAAGTTGATATACAGGTGAGTCCAAGTTTCGACGATCGGAACATATCAGAATGTCTAGAAATCGCACAGGGATAAATCAGGACATTGAGATTTCTCAATGGGTTATTTCAATTTTAAACCACATTTGCTAAAGCTAGATTTGCATATAGAAATGGGTGCGACTACATCGCAAATTCACGAGTCTTCGGAATCTGCACCAAATGAGAGCTCGAGTTGATTTAATTTAGGCAACAGTCGCTCGTCTACTGCGTCTACACTATTAACGTTGTATCTGTACGGAGAATATGATTGGGATTAATTATTATTCATCCAACGACATCTTAATTCCTCAACATAATTCTAATCGCAATGTAGCAAATATAGACATATAGTCTTCATTACACCGGGCAGAATTTCAATCAATCAAGCTGGGCAAAAGCGTGATTTCTTTATCCACGATACGGGAAATCACGCTTTTGCCCAGCTTGATTAATTGAAATTCTACTCGGTGTAATAAAGACTATACGGGAAATTATGCAACAACATCCAGGCAACAGAAATCATTTCAGCAATATTGCAACAATATATGGAATGTTGCAATATTTCTGGAATGATCCCTATTATCTAGATGTTGTCGTATATTTTCAGCAATATGCGGCAATATATTGAAATGTTGATATATTGTTGGAATGATCTTTGTTGCCTGGATATTGTCATATAATTTCAGCAGTATACTGGAATGTTGCAATATTGCTGCAATATTACTAGAATGTTTTGTGCTGTCTGCGCAGCATCGAGCAAAAAACTGTATCCACGAGTAGATAACAATATTTATCACGGTCAAACGTCCCTCGCGCGCGATAGTTCATCGACGCACTCGTTAACAGTCTGGCAACTCAATCCGCGACGGGAAAAGAATTGTAACGTCGGATCGGTCTCGACATTCGTCGGCCGTCGGGGGCACGGCGCGCCACTTTGCATTTCGATCACGGAGCCGAGCCTGTTTATTTTTCAAAAAGCACGGAGGGTTAATAGCTCTGTGTATCGAGTGCCGCGCGCGCGCCTGCGTGTCCCTGACGTGGATCGAGCGGGACGAGCGAGGCCGATTTCGACTCGCGCGCGAGAGGGATCCGATGGAGATGGATGGTCGTTCCCGGGGGACAGTAATAGTTTCTCGTACGAGCGCCACCGGCTTTGCCACCGGCACGGATTCCCCGGTATAACTCGTCGTCGTGGCGGCTCTTGGGTTAGCTCTCGATGGGCCCCCGGCGGATTCGACATTATACCATCCCACGTTGTGGCCCGGCATTAGGATGAGTTCACTCAACTTGGCCCACATGGCTCCGCTCGACGCTTAACTCGATATTAACCCCGGATGATACGAGCGGCCATCGATAACCTCCCTCTTCAATTTCAAAGCTCTATAGGTAGATTCTATTGTAAAGGTATAAAAAAATCTGCAAATTGAAAATTCTACAAGATCAACTAAAAAGTGGCTTACAAAGATATTCAATACAATTGTTAACAATTAAAACCGAAAGTTATTCATCACCTCCATTAGATTTCACAACAAAGTAAAAAATCAATTGAAACTATTATTTCTACAACATGTGTATGTATATGTAATATTTAACTGGCAGAAATGTTTGAAAGAAATAGGATATATTAAAATAATATTTAATGGAAAACAAATATATTATTTTGATGAGCATGGTGGATGTTCTTGAAACAGTTTTGCCTCTCGAAGACGATTGGACAAAGACAAGAAAGATAAAAGACACGGCCTTTGTTGTTGGAGTAGTGACATTTGCGTTCGAGAGTTCAAGTGCGAACCCCGCGGGAGCCTGTGCGAACATTTCGCCTGTTCTTATCCACGCACGGTGCACTTAATTGCATCTAACCGATCCGTGAGGATTTGCGCTAATCCGGCGATTGTGGATGGCGCGCCATCGCGGCGCATCGCGTCGGGACGCATCTGTCGCATCTTGTTCCCCTCTCCGCGGATAATTGGTTATCTGTGCGAAGGCTCTTCAGTCTTTACCGCGTTGTAACCGCCCGGCGAGGGCAAAACGGCATCCTCTCGTCTTCCCATTTTCGCAAACGATAAAATTAAACATCGCCCGTTGATACTGATAGACAATATTGCGTATCATAGTATAGCGAAAAATTAAAAAATTAATAGCTAAATCGTTTAACAATAATGTTTTAAAAATTATGCAAAAGAATATCATATTTATATCGTAGTTATATCATATTTTACGATATGCAAAGTATTTGTGATACATATAAATGTATTCTTTAAAATATTTCATATATATATTTTAATTTGTAATTTAAAATGTTTAATTTATAATGGAAAATTAACTCCAAATTTATTCAAATTTTATAATATTGGTTTTGCATTTCATGAGTCTTTTAACGGTAACGTATAACGAAATATCATTTTATAGCCATATTGCACACAACATTACAGCAACATTGCAGCAATATTGCAACATTTTCGCAATGTTATTACAATATTCTATGCTATGTGGGGATTAATCAACTAAATCGTACTTCTCAGTCAAGAATAAGCAACATCCCAGCGTCCAAAATCTTACAATACAATTAGAATGTTATATAATTAGAATATTGCTGCAATATTACTATAATAATCTGTTGACTGGAACAATTAAATGTTATCAAAAACTAAAAACTACTACGTATAGTCGTAACACAGAACATTATAGCAATATTGCAGCAACATTGCAACATTGTCGTAATGTTGCTATAATATTTTGTGCTGTATGGGACCTACACAGTAAAACATTTTGTGTTAAATTTAATACATTTCACATGTTCCAATTAATCCACTCAAATTTTTGTGTTAATTTAACATAAAGCAAATGTGTTAAAAAGTAACAAAAGTAATATGTAAAAAATTAACACAAAAATTTAACATTTGGACGCTATCGGAAATCAAAGTTTATGTTAAATTGACATATGTATAATGTTAAATGTAACTAAGATAAAATGCTATTTTAACATTTGAGAGAAATATCTATTTTTTTATCTTTTTATGATGAATGACATAAGAATTATGTCAATTTATCATACCCACATAGTAAACATCTTATATCCTATGTATATACTTGGAATATCCATAATGTAAAAAAAAATATACTGTACATACTATGTACATACAAAGAAGATGTACGTGTACTTATGGATATACATAGGACATTGAATGGATATACATGATTTGTATATTCGACGGAGACTACTGCCTGTATATACATAGAATGTATCTCATGTACATCAAATGTATATACATCAAATGTATATACATATTATATCTGCTGATGTAGATACATTTATGGATGTATATAGAATATTGTATGAATATACATGACATGTATATTCGAACGAGACTACTGCCTGTATATACTGCATGTATATAGAATGTATCTCATGTACATGAAATGTATATACATCAAATGTATATACATATTATATATGCTGATGTAGATACATTTATGGATGTACATAGAACATTGTATGAATATACATAACATGTATATTTGAACAAAACCTGCCTGTATATACCCCATCTAGCACAGAAGTTCAAATAACGTTGCTGAGACGTTACAATGTTAAATGTTAAGATATTGTAGATATCAACATTTTTTCAATGTTAAATTTATGTTGATTTTCTTATTGATTCTTTATGTCACTACAATATTGAAAGAACATTGAATAATAAATTATAACCTAAACAATACATGATATCAGTCAAATATTCTGTATTCATACTATGAATATATATCATGTATATAATTTACAGAGAAAATTCCTATAATATTTCATATAGTATTACTTCTTGTATAGCCTCAGAATATACTTGTAATATCTCTTATAATATATTTTGAATTACACAGAAATTAGTCATTAATGGCTATATATGTATGTAGCAATGTGTGTAACAAAATAAGCAATATCATTTTAAAATTTTTATAAAAACCTTTCATAGAAAAGTCACCGCGTTGCAAGAAAGCGCTCTTTCTTGGTTAGGTTAGATCTCCACAAACTCGCATAAGTTCGACTCACGCTGCTAGGAGTTGCAAGGGTTATTCATTTTCTCGTAAGTAAAGTACGTTTCGGAAATTATATAAATATGCTTAAAGTTCATCTTTTAACTATTCAAAGCACGATGCTTCTTCGCGTAAATGCGTTGAACGTAACCTCAATAAGGCATCTAATTTATGAAATAGATGCTCTTATTTTAAATATGTACATTTTGAAAATAACACATAGTTTACAATGTTGGTGTAACATTGCATTATTATAACGCAATATTTTTGAAATGTTGCTTCAACACTTGTGTGCTGTATGGGATACACGTATGTAGATACATACTATGAATGTGTAATGCACATTTTTCGAGTATATCGCATGTATATGCCACGAATGTGTAATGTACATTCTCGGGATATACCCCATGTACACACCGTGAATGTGCATTGCACATTCTTGAAATATACCTTATGTATATACTATGAATATACACTGCATATTTTTAAAATATACCTATGTATGTACTATGGATATCCTATGTACATACATGTGGTAATTATTTCACATACATATAATATGCGCTGTATATACTTTTCACATTCTTTACATATACATAGAATATGAAATATTCATATATGTATATACATAGGACATACATAGGATGTCTTAATGTTTATTGGGTAGTAACTGTTATAAGAAGAAAAGTAACACAATTTATCTGTTTACTTTAACATATAAAATATGTTGCCAAGAATTCATGCACTTACATATAAATGTTATTTTAACTCTTAAAAAAGGTTAATATTAATTTAACATAGAAAAGTTTAAGTAACACAACAACGATATGTTAAATTAACCCACAACTGTGTTAGAAACTTAACACAAAACTTTCTACACAGGAAAATTTTAATACAAATACAAAATATTTTTTACTGTGTAGTCAATTCAAAACGTTCCAAGAAAATTCTTGGAATACAACTGGAATATTACAAAATTGCTGTAATATTATTAGAGATGTTATATTCTATATTAGCTGGAAAAGTTAAATATTATCAAAAACTATGCAACTAACTTAAAACATTCCAACAAAATTCTATAATATAATTGGAATGTTACAATATTGCTGCAATATTATTAAGATATTTTGTATTGGCTAGGTCATTACTCTTATTTTTTCCGTATAATACACCCCTAACACATGTAGATTCTGAAAATATTCGCAAGATATCGCAAAAGTACAGGATATATTCTATTAAAAAAAGTACAAAATCTCGTATGCTGCTGGGGACGTGTCGCGTATGCTCGGAATTAATACCGGAAGCTTTCTGCCAGTCGCTAGACCGCTGTTAGCACGATTTTAATAAACGTCAGTCACAAGGACCCGAACTATCTTGTCCTGAGGCGTTGTAACACCAAGGGCCCGCAGACCGAATTGGTCCCTCGGCGTGGTGCCGCATCAGCGGGGGGCTCGCCGTGCAAATTGATTTGCGTTCACACCCCAGCGGGTCCACAGGGCGCGAGGCCGGCGCCCCTCCCGCGCGGGACCCCTCACCACTATTCACCCTTCAGAAGCATATCATACATTTATTTACGCATCTCTCTGTTCTACGAGCGGCCGGCATTGTTCGCCTCATTGAATTACCGGAAGCATGTGCTGCCGGTTATCACGCCCGTCGATCGCCCTACTTCTCGTTGTCGGATGCACGCCGTCGATGCGCTGGATGTGTGTTGTTTATTGCTGCTGTGTCGTCAGCGAAGCGACAGCCTCGCCGTAATCCTTTAACCAGTAGGCCTACATTAAACGATCTTTCTGATGTAACGTGATGTTATGAATGCTAAGAGGAGATAAACGACGCGTGTTAAGCCGCGTCGAACGCATTGGAGAGGATTATAAATAATTGATGCAAAAAATAGAAGTTTATTACTACTAAAGAGCACGGAGGTGAGAATTCATCATTCTTTTCAACAATCCGCTGCGAGAAAGAGAGAGTTACTTTAAACAACAATAAGTGAAATGGAAAATTAAAATCTTTAAAAATTGTATAGAAATATATACGTGACAACTTGTTAGAACGCTTTTCGTCAAAATTCTTGTTTCAGCTAGTAAAAATGGCGATTTTAAATTTACACGGCAGAAATCGAACTCGTCATTTCGCACGAGATCGATCGATCCTTGACGACGACGTTTCATCAACAATCGTCGTAACTCCGTAGCTCTTGTCCGTCGCTGCAGGTCGGCGAAATTCGAGCGCACTTGTCGGAAATCCAGGGTGCGCACTCTTCGGGAGATGGTGTTAAATTCGATTACTTTCATTGTTGGGCTAACCCGGTTATCCCTCCGAGCTGACTAACGTAAAGAGGCGACTGCCCGGGGTCACGTACCTTCTTCTTATCCCTCTTAATCTCGTCCAATTCAGCGACAGCCAGTCCCCGCCACTTCGCTCACTCGACCTTAAAGGAGTCCTATTTTCCTTCCCTTGTTACACGGATATAAAACCGCTGCGATTTCGAACGAGACCGGAAAATTTTTACGCAATACTATCCTCTTTTTGTCATTAGTAACATTTCCAGTCGACACAGAATATTGCAGGAATATTGTTGTAATATTGCTGGAATGTTTCATGTTATCTGGATGTTTACCTGTGAGAATAGAAGATTTTTAATATCTTACGACAAAGTTTACATGTTAAAAATCTTTGTAGCGGGAATCAGTTGGCGTATCATGTACGTATAATGTTATATCTTTTTATACAGATGTCAAGCTGGTACCGGAAGATGTGTCGTAGATAAGGCGCATCGAAATCAGTGTCAGGCTTGTCGTTTGAAGAAATGCATGCAAATGGGAATGAATAAAGATGGTGAGTGACAACATGTGTATTCTTAACTCTTTTTAAATTTAAGCATGAAACTCGAAATCTGAATCGAAAATTATAATCAAAAGTAAATTATGCAAGTAAAGAAAGAAAAAGAGAGGTAGGGATAAAAGATCGAGTAAAATCAGGTATATAGCGCATAAGCTTTCATAAATAATCAAATTTTCAGTTTGAGACTTGTATTTATAGATTAGAAGACGTAGCAACAAAGCATTTTTATATTCAATTATAATGACAAATGGAATTTAAAATTAATAAAAAAAATGTTAAAGACTCGCATTCTTTTGTCCATATTGCAAAGTGTAACGATAAAAGATAATTCATAAACGAGGATTAAGAATCCAATAAAGTTCATGTCGTACGATAAATTCCAAATAGATGTACGCCATTTCCCGTCGATAAAAATCGACGCGTTGTTGCGACGCGCGATTCGATTCAATCGGAAGCATCTCCCCTTGCGACATCGAGTTCGGCAATAAGAAAGTTATCAGCGGGACGGCGCTGAGGGCCGTGGCGAGAAGGCAGAAAGGGAAGAACAAGAGGAGGACGGAGAGACAGGTGCGCGCCCATGTCTCGCTGGGAGGCATTAAGAGTTGAATCGAAGGCTGTTCGGAACAGCCAGACTTCCGCTTGTACAAGCTCGCCCCGCCTTTATCCAGTTATTTATGTCGCGAGCATAAAGGGGTCCGCCCGAATTCCGCTACCCCCGCTCGCTGATTGATTCCGGCATTACCCACGAAAATGGATAATCCGCCGGATCCATAACTCCCATTCGGCGACAATGTCTCGGCAACTCGCGGTGACGGGATCCCAATATCTTTGCGACGGTGATCGACGTGAGACGATATCAACATGTCATTCTGATCGATGGATCGACCAATATTCTTTTCTTCTCAGCAAAACCTTCCGAGACAGAGAGAACAAAAGAAATTAAAATATTTTGTGTTTGCTGGGATTAAACGGAAAATGATTGATAAAGTGTGCCAGTATTTTGACGCGCTAAATAATTAAAAACAAGATTCGCGCGCAAATGAGATATCCGAGTACATACAGGGGCGGCAGAAATACCTAGCCATATGAAATTGGCTACAAATCAGGCAGTCTGTAACGACAGCTAATTAGAAAGGTCAATTTAAAAAATTCACGCTTTTGATTGGCTATCACAATAGACCTTGATTCGTGGCCAACTTCATATGGTTAGGCATTTCTGACGCCATGTGTATATTGGAAATTGAAATTGTAGACGATGCAAATGCTTGATATTAAATATTACAACAGTACAGCTAGGGTTTTACAATACTGCTGCAATATTGTTAGAATATTCTGTATCGAATTTACTCATTTAGAGGGAGAAACTTAGAGAAGGAAGGGGGGAATGACTGAGATAATTACAACGAGCCGTATTATCACGCGTGAAAGACACGCTCTTGTGTCACAAACGGCGAAAAGGAGACTCGTGGTGTCCGTGCCGCCGTGCTTTAATGGACGCGCGATTAGGGCACTCATTGCCGCCTAGCCGGACGCAATTTTTCCCGGCTTCCCTTTTAGCAGCGGCCCGGCAACGGGCGCGCACAGTAATTTCGTAATAATAAAAAGCGTGTCGGCTCGCTTTACCTCCGGCGTGCGGCCTGCTGGGCGGCTTAATGGGGTCTTCTTGCTCCGTCGGGCCTCCGTTTCTTCTCTCTCTCTCTCTCTCTCTCTCTCTCTCTCTCTCTCTCTCGCTCTCTCTCTCCCCCCCTTTCTCCTCGATGTCTCGCAGCAGAAAAGATAAACGCCCCGTGTACGCTCTGTTTCCGTTTAATTTGCATGCACCTCGCTGCGACAGGCCGCCCTGCTCTCCATGCCACCCCTTTTCTCGATTTCTTCTTCGCTCTTTTAACTGACAACTCCTTTGGTCATTCTTGTGTAGGATTTCTTATCATTATCTTTACTTAATACTTAATATAAGAAGATAATAAATCTTCCTAACAATTTACTTGAAGAAAATACTGTCGTTTTTTTTTTAAATTGTTCTCTATAATTAAAGAAAAAATTGTCATAATGGATAAATTAATAAAGAAAACAGTGCGCTTCAGTACATAACGTGAAAACAAAATTATTTAATTAAATATTTGCAAGCAAATCGAGTGTGGACCAAAATCGATCATTACGCTAACAATCATTAAGAGAACGTAATACTCTTGCTCATATCCGCAAGTGTGATTCCATTGTTACCCCTCGTAACGTTTCTCGCGCGGATTCTCGCACCAGGACGCGCAAACGCCCCCGTGCAGACAGTTTCTCTCATTTGCATCGTCGTCGCGCCGCGGGAGAGCACCCTTTCGCCCTTCGTCGCTTCGCTTCGTCCTTCGTCCTTTCTGGCTATCTCCGCCGGCAAAGTCGCGAACGGGGAAGGCTCGCAGGGGGGCGGCCGTACGTTGCATACGTTTATTTCCTCCAATTAACCCTTCGGGGATCCGCCGAGGGCCACGCGACCGTCGCTAACGACCGCAGTGTTTACGCCGGCGACGAAGAGAGCGAGCACGGCCGTCGCGTCGGCCGCGGCGAACCGCACGAGCGTGAGCCTGCAAATGCGCTCGATTGGCTCTCGGCGCTCTCGCGTTAACCCTTGCAATCCCGATCGTCTATTTCTGCAGGTTATTTACGGGAATATTTCAGAAAAAAGGCACAAGGGTGCCGTTGCTGATTCTTTTTTCACACAGGCCGTCATGGACGATTTGAAGTTTCTTTCTAACAGAAATGCTGAAAAACCAGCGAGCGCGTTTGTAGACGACGCAAAAGCTACGAAGAAACTACTCTGTGCTGAAAAGCATGCCGATACCTTCATTTTGAAACACTTATTTACAATCATATATCCCATACAACAAAACTTGCAGTTACATTGTAGCAATATTGCAACTTTTGTGCTGCAGAAATGCAATCTTACTGTAATATTGTTATAATGTAACTGCAAGTTTTGTGCTGCAGAAATTTGCAATCTTGTTACAATATTTTTATAATGTAACTGCAAGTATTGTGCTGCAGAATTGCAATTTGTTGCAATATTGCTGTAATGTAACTGTAAGTTTTGTGCTGCAGGATTGCAATCTTGTTGCAATATTGTTATAATGTAACTGCAAATTTTGTGCTGCAGGACTGCAATCTTGTTGCAATATTGCTGTAATGTAACTGCAAGTTTTGTACTGTATAGAATAATTATGCTTACTTGATAAGAAATAAGTTAATTATTATCACCGTCATCATTATCGAAAGGCTTTCTCTATCTTCCCGCCTGGATGGTCGGTAAATGAAACCCTCGGGTGGTCGTGCACCGCGTTACGTACTGCAAACAATAAGCGCCGCCGGTTTGCTGCGTGCCCTGTTGAATTCACGCGTGTCAGACGCAGACCGCCGGCGTGACATAACGTTGGCGTTACGTGAGTTTGACGAGAGGGCGGCAGACAGCCGCAAACTCCACCGCCACCACCCCCCGGTGAATCCGCTCGACTAATGTTTCAATAATATTTCAATCATCCGCGAATTCGACGAACGGATGCACAATGCTCCTATTGTTCGCCGATCGTGTCGCGCTTCCGCTTGCTGGCTTTTATTTTTCCGAAAAAGAACAAAAGAGGAAAAAAATGATCGATGAATGCGCATCGTAGGAATCTCGCTCACCGCGCTCTGATTTCTCTCGTTACCAATCAGTCGGAAAAACGATTCGGTTTTTAACGAAATGCGAGTTTTGCCAATATCGCATGCTCGTTTTAGTCACCGCCTCCGATTTCTCTGATCGTAATAGTTCACATATGCATATGGGGAATATTGTTACAGCGACGCAATTTGCCAAATGTTGCATTGAAAAATTGCACGAGCTCAACAGAAGCATAATTGCACGCCAATTTTGCACAAGAGACCTAAACGAATATTTGTAATAATATTTGTAACGTGTATGTAAAAATTTACGCGGAATATATAACAGCTGTCATTTGAACACACAAGTGTGATCTGTGGAAGAATATATTGTGATAAAAACTTGCGATAACCGATGATAACTTAATGATTCATCGATCATTGAAGGAAACTTTCGATCGTGGCACCTGCAAAAACACTCGCCGCGCCAATCGCTGATTAAAAACATCGAATTCACCGCTGCTTGTTGTATATATTCGTTATGGATGATGAAAATCAAAATCCTTCAGTTCTATGAGTCGCCAATTAAAAAAAAACAGTTTTGTCACATAATAATATTTAATCTTTAATTCTATATCATTTGTATGGGATAGGGATTTTGCACCCCCAACATTACATCTCAATTTTTATTTTCTGGTGATTTACAATTAAATAAAGTTAATAATATTATCTACACATGTTCTAGATAAAAATAAATAGATACAAAAGTTTCTTTTTAATTGTGAAACAATTTATATGGTATTTAACTGATAAAAATGTTTCACTCTGTGAATTTAATAGATTTTTAAAGCTAGTAAATATTTCTCGAGTAAAGTAGGTCTATTTGTACGTATTCTTTTCGTGTTCATTCCGTATTCATACTGTATCGACAAAATCGAAATTTTTTTATTTACGATGTTTACATATTATATTCGGATTGCATTTGTGAATTTTTTTCAAATAGCCACGTCAGTTTTAAGACAAAATTCTATAATTGTGGAAATTTATTAGAAAATGAATTAAACGCAAAAATAATAGCATTAACCTTGGATTAAGAAGAACAAAAAAATAGGAAACGATAACAAAGAACTTGTTGATGATACAACTACATTTTATTAATATTTTTGAACGTCGGAATGTTTTTAATTAAATTAATTTTTTATTGCCCATTTTTTTATATATTTTAGAATAATATTTTCGAAGAGTGCTCATAATATAGTGGATTGATGCAAAAGAGACTCAAAAACTTAAAATATTATACGTCCGTCAAATATGTTCAGTTTTATCCATTTCTTGAAAATGTTGGCAATATCGGTACACTGTCGATACGGATTAGTGTAAATACTTGCATATGAAATAGAATCTAGTATTTACACACAAATAGATACAAATGAAGCTTTTAATTGTTAACATGATATTTGAATCTTTCAACACTATCACAAATGCTTATATATGCATATATATGTACATATACAGTGTTTGATTTAATCCGTTCACGCTGATATCTCGAAAGCTATCGAAATTAGATGAAAAATAAGAAATTCCTTTAATAGGACTTTGAGATTTAATGTGATAGAACCATTTTCATCTCCAATGAGATTTTAATGGAGAAAGTAATAGTCATATTTTTCAAATAGAGACCTTCGACAAAAATGGCTCTACAAATCTTGAATAGATGAATCCAATATTTTATCTAATAAACGCTAAGTAACAGTAATGTAACATTAATATTATAATTTTCCGTTCGACAGTGTAACTGCAATCACATCTTATCTAACAGTTACATTATTGAGTAGGAAATTATAATGATATATTATACTTGGTGCTTACTGGGTATGATATTAATCTTTGATAGTTTTTGAGATATCGGCATGGACAGATTAAATCAAACATCCTGTATATGTATATATACACATGTATGTACATATATACATATATTTACTTATATATGTATATATTTATAAATGCGACAAAATGACAAATTGCAGCTGTTCAGAATGAACGTCAGCCAAGAAACACTGCCACCATCAGACCGGAAGCACTTGTTGAGATGGACCAAGAGCGAGCGCTGCGCGAAGCCGCCGTCGCCGTAGGCGTCTTCGGGTAAGTAACAATTTATCGCCCTTCTTTCTGCGACTCTCACAAATTCAATTTTTAGTCTACCTATCGCGGCTATGCCGTCGCATTTCTGAGATAAATCGTTAAACATTAGATATAAAAGATTTAAAAGAAAAAGATCGAAGGGAACAGGATCGAACAAAATCTCGTCAATCAACGCCGAGTTATTAATTAACGGTGACTGATAGCGATGGCATCTCTCGGGGGCGTATCTCTCGGAGCTCTTGGGCGATTATGTCGAAAGGGCAAGAGTGTTGAATGTTGGCCGCGCACTCGCGACAAAGTCGCGTGACGACAAAGGCTCGACGAAATTTCAACTTAGGCATGGTCGATTAGAGAACGGCAGCCGATGGAACGGCGACGATCGATATCGTCACTTATCGACGGGTGCAACGACAAGAGCAACGAGGGCCGGCGACACGTTGTTGGCACGTTTGATCTTGTGCTGCGCACCAGGCTTACCTTTCGCCGTTGTGAGCGACACGCCGAGCGTGATCTATCATGAAAAATTACCTTTGACTAGCAGCCCGAGTAGGCGTAGCGTTTTTCAGGTAACCGGCTGCCCAGGTTGGAACTAATGGAAAATCCATAGAGCGCCAAGGGGTGAACGTTAAAAGCGACGGCCGGCGTCCCGAGTTGTTGTACCGCGCGCGACCGATCCTTCCGTGATGCAAGCTTATCTTCTCCAGTTAATTTCAATCCTCCAGCCTCTGTCGCATTCGTGAACATTTAAAAAATTCAAGGGTTCGAGAGTCGAAAGTAATATCGAATCGTTTAATCTCGACAAATTCCACAAACGATTCCTTTCCTCCTGTCTTCTTTCATACGATTCAATTAATTTGAAAAAAAAAACGGAGACTAATAGGGTTACTGACAATCAGACGCACATCCATGTCAATGCGAGGATTCGCAGTTTCGTATTCACGTAATTGGACGTATAATCTGTCATCATGAAACGATTCACACTCCGGCTGTTTGGCTCCGCGCGACAGTCCGATACGAGTCATGAGGGAGGAGAGAGAGATCGTTTCTACTAAAATCAACCATTCGATCGCGTAAACATGAAGCTTTGAAACCCGCACCGGAGCAGACACGCATGTAATCGTCAATGACACCAGAATCTATAATTACGCATAAATTAACATTGACTCGAGATTATTGTTGCAGTTATAAACGGGCTACAATCCGCTTCTCCGAGAAGACAGGGAACGATGAAAGGCGGGAAATTATGTGAATTACAATCTTAAAGGATTATCTCACTCGCTCGCGACAAGAAATGCTCAAACAAGGTTTTACCAAAATAATAAGCAATATTTATTTCATGTACAGTAACGCGCTAAGAGAAAAATGTCGCTAAAAACGGGTTCGAACGTTGCACGTTGCAGAAACGCTAACTGACACTCTTAACCCAGTGGTTATTCCGATTTATTGATTATTCAATTTTCCCAATTTTTCATCGCATCGTCCGTCACCTTTATTTTATTCATCCGAAATATCTGGCAATTCAATGTGATACAATAGAAATAAATGCATCTTTTTATGTCATCGTGTAATCTTAATTTTTCCCAGCTGGTTGCCAATTTCGCAAACCCGAATACCCGGATTTCACATACATATATATATATAGGGATAGAAATAAAAATTATTTACTTCTCAAATAACACACCAAAGTACAAAAGATGTCTATTAATAAATGTCTAAAGAAGAGTTCTTCACGGTTTACGTCACTTACAAGTTTACATTCGGGTCGAAACTAAAGCCCATAACGAACAGGTGCGCTAATCGGAGTGTCCCTTTAGTGGTGGAGGGTCTAAACGGCGGCGTGCGTTCCCTGCACGTAGTGTATACATGTATAATGTACGTGTCCAAAGTATGTATATGTACATGCCACGTGTGGAGCCTCTGAGGAGAGGCTCTCTCCCCTACACGGCTGTCTTTGGCACGACTGCCAAGCTGGAAGCCGACTGCAGAGCCCTCTAGCAGAGGTCAAGCATAGCCTCGCCACTGACGATGCTCGCGAAGATCGCCCGGGCTCGGTCGACGGGCGTCATCGGCTTGTCGGCGTCGCGATGCCGACGACGTGGCTCGCTGCTGTCCGGGCACTCACCGATCTTCCTCTCGAGATGCGTCATTGGGATCGGCGCGGCCGACCTCACGTCACTCTCAGACTTGACCAGCTTGCGCGCACTGTCCACGGCAACGTGCTGCGGCGGGTCGACGTCCACCTTGTGACCGCGCTTCAGGTTCTCCGACTTGGTCTGCCTGATGACGGATATCAGACGCCGCTTGATGTCCGCGCTCGCGAGCTGCTGCGAGCCCAGTGTCCTGTCGGACGGGTACTTGCCGGCGACGCTCTCCAGCAGCTCCAGAAGTCGATCGAAAGAGAAGCATATCTCGTCCAGTGACTGCTGGCTGACCAGCAGATAGCCCCTGGTCTCGTTCTCCTTCTTCTTCAGGACGCATTCCAGCTTGGCCATGTCATTCTGCGTCGATTGCAGGTTCATCTCGGCGACCTCGCGGCGCTCTCGTTCCTCAATAAGTAAAAGGTCGGCTCGTTTGGTCTCCTCCAGAAGACGATCGTGCTTCGCCTGGGCTTCCGCCAGTTGCCCGAGGATGCGTTGGATCTCCTCCGAATCGTCCTGATTCGCGCTCTGCGTGCCGATGTCCATCTTGGTCGAATTGAAGCTCTTGAGGCTTGCCTCGTCCTTGTGTTCCGCTTGTACTCCCACGTCGCAGTCGATGCGAGATTGAAGATCCAAGTGAAGGGAGACCTTGGGCATCGTTTGGGCATCGATTAAATCGCGCTGCTGAGTGGTGTCGCGAACTGGCGGCGAAGGCGGTCGGAGTTTCATCTTTGTTGGCAGAAGCGGCATCATCGGGGCCGTTCTCCTTGGTGGAATCACCTGACACGGTCGCCTTGCATATTTGGTAAAGGCACTTTGCGCTCTCGACGGCTTCGCGGGCTCCACGTACTCGTTGCCTCTTCGCGTGTCAGCTGACGCGATCCTCTTATCCTTCGGCGCAAGTCCCAGCCACTTATACTCGGACTTTCCCTCGACGTCGTTCTCCACTAACCTCCTCATCACCTCCATTGCGAGGCCGTCGTTCAGGTTCACGTTCTTCCGCACGTCGAGTACCGTCAGCGTGCTGTTCTGGTCGAGCAGGTGCAGCAGATCTGCGCCAATCTGATCCGTCAAGCCGCAATGTTGAAGATCCAACGCCTTCATCCACAGGCTATCGCGTATCGCCTCAATTACTTCCCTCACGGCGCAATTGCCCAGGTGCGGATTGTCGTTCAGGGTCAGCCGACGTAGCCCCGGCATCGTCTCCAAGTTGGGCTCACGGTATCTCAGCGACTGCTTCCAGGTGTCGTGATACAGCGCCAGTTTCTGCCTTGAAAGCGCGGATGCCAAGACGCTGCCGCTGCTCGGCGTGAGGTCGCAGTAACTGAGATTCAACGACCTCACGCTGCGAACGTCCGCAATCGTCCGGCAGATCAGCTCGCAGCCGTTGTCGCCAATGTAGCAACGTCGTAGAGACAAATGGTGCAGGGTCTGCGTGCCCGATAGGCCGACACAGAGCACCGCAATGCAATCCGGCGGAAAAGGAATGCCCTCGAGTTCCAAGTGTGTCAAGCTAAGCGAATTCCTCATGCATTGCCCGACGCTCTGCGACAGCCATTCCAACAGGTAACGCGTCAACACCACTGGCGCCTTCCCCATCGCTCGCGCCTTGACTTCGGAATTGATTTCTTCCAATGGCTTGCGACATTGATACCTGATTTTACAATAGTGACAAGTTTAGAATCAAAATTTAGTATTTAGCTAGCAAGCTGGAGTTATTTGCTGTCATTTGCACACTAAGATGACGTTCCTAGCAACGTCAGCTTACTAGGTATACTTTATTAGTAATTTATA
This sequence comes from Tetramorium bicarinatum, assembly GCA_928718305.1. Lineage (NCBI taxonomy): Eukaryota > Metazoa > Arthropoda > Insecta > Hymenoptera > Formicidae > Tetramorium > Tetramorium bicarinatum. The sequence continues at coordinate 17,344,143 of OV788329.1, read as the reverse complement.
TAAAGTATATGAATTGTTCAATGTTTGAAAGACTAAAATAAAAGAAAAAAAATTTTAATAGTTTAATAATTTACTTAATAAAACAATGTTCAAATATGTACGCACATTTCATCGTGTTAGGCCATAAATTCTTAAAATATATACCTTAATCTAACCTAATCTAACCTAATCCTAAAGAACGATAGCCTAACTGACTGACATTACAAACAAGAAGAGAGCAATATAAAAAAATATCAAAATTAAACGCATTGCAACCTGCTGTGCACACTGATCGACTTGAGAGAACGATCAAGGGAGAGAGAGTTCAAGATCGGTCCCCAGTCGTCCATCTTGATACGATCGGTGGTAAAGTCCAAACTATGCGGCAGGGTCACGCATATTACCGGCAACGGCCGCAGTCGTTGCTGCTTGCACAGCTCCATGTAGCAGCTGGCAAAATTCCTGCCGGTCGGGATCGCCATTTTTCGTGGCGAGACCGGCACGGCCGCATCGATCTTCCGTCGGCGTCGCGACGGAACTTTACTCTCGAGCGTCGTAATGGTGCCGACGATTTCACCCCCAGAATTACCAGCGGCCCCGTCCGTTCCTGTGAATCGACACGTTAACAGATTCGCTCCTTCGATGAGTTTCTCATGTTCGGAAATTTGGCTTCGAGGAAATTTGTGTCAAGACACGATCGAAACCGTTGAGGAATGAAGGCTTACCTCTTCCGTTGGTGCTTCGCTTGAGGATCAGCCGTGATCTCACCGCGAAACGTCATCTGCACCGTCAGATTTGCATGGGGACGTTTGCCGAGCGCGCGAAAATCGGAAGAGATATTTTACGAAGACATTCACGGCACTCCCTTTGATCGTTTTTCCCGGTGGTCGCCGTGGACCGTTCCTCGCCGGCCTACCTGAAACCGATGTAAAATATTCCTGCGCGGAACAAGACGAACCTACAAAACGAAACACGCGCACGACCGAACTGAAGCTATCGTCGCTCGCTGTCGTTGTATGTATGTATGTATGTATGTATGTATGTATGTATGTATGTACATACATACTTTGATTTATTGCCAGTCGAGCTTGCGTTTGGAAAATTGTAATGTGACCGACGTGACGAGCAATTTTAGCAATTCAAGCCTTTGAAACAGCAAATCAAAAGGAATAAAGTTCCCTTTTAGATATTATTTATGTAGAATAAAAATATTTTTGAAATATGTATTATGCATTTTTGGCTCTTTTAGATTTTGATACATTGAAATTAAGTTCCAGCATATTTAACGGAGCATACCAAATTGTTAATTGGAGATAATTATTTCTTATTATTATATTATATAAAGGATATTTTAATCTTTTCATCGTAAATTATTTCTCAGACCGCCGGTGTCCTTAGCCATGGCGAGATATACCACGCCACTACCTCTGCCTACAGTCGCACCGACGACAAATTCCACAAACAACGCGGCAACACCACCTCGGCAAGACAACGAGGACGGTACGCAGGTTTTGCATTTAATGCAATTGTTGTGCTTACCAAAAATCATTAACGTGTTTTTAAGGAGATATTCTCGCCTCAGAGAGCTTAAGTTTGGCTTCATTTTAAAGAATTATTTTTGAAAAAACTCAAAAATTATCTTTCTACATAGAACTTTATTTTATTATTATATATTATGTTATTTTGTAATATGAAAAATTTAATCAAAGTTCTTGAGACATTGTTCTAGTATTTTTGTCGATACTGAAATAAAATTTAAAAAACAAATTTTATTTTAATCGATAAAAATGTAGTTAATATCCCTACCACGATGATTAATAAAAAAATTTTTTTAATTGCGGCAGTTAAAAATATCGATTTTATTAAGGTTTTGAATCTTTATCAGGTTTAAAGATTTTCAAACAATAATAACTTTTTTCTAAATATTAAAGTAAAAGTAGTATGGTATATACTATAGTGCGATATTGAAGATTTTTGCAAGCGTGAGAATCAATGGGCCTATTAAATAATTTCTGAAAAAAATATGAAAAAATTGAAATTTCCCTTACAGTTATATACACTGGCGATCAAAATTAACGCATAGGTAATTCCATGCCAAAATTTTGCATGATTTCAAATAAACGTAACTCCGTCAAAAATGGTCGTATCCTAAAAATTTTTTTTTTGTTTTGAAGCTTAAAGTCTCTACTTTAAAAAGCACTTAAGATCTTTTGACTTTATCTTTCTCC